>JAQSEB010000165.1:0-352526 GCA_030063045.1 Pratylenchus scribneri
AACAGGAAAGTACCAAAAAATTAAATTAAAAATATTTTGATTTAAAACAAACCATATCATCATCGGCTTCCCGGAGCGGGACGTTTTGTGGCGTGGCCGTTATTTCTGACAAAAAATATAGATTTCTATTATAATTGACAGAAAAGAGAAGAAAAATTTTTAAGTTGCATCACAAATAAAAATCTAAATTTATTTTTTATCACTATTCTCAAATTTAATTTTTTATTCAAATTTTGTTCAGACGTTTCCTTTTAACATTTTATAAAAATAAAAAATAGAGCTTAAATTTCAAATTATAAAAAATAATTTATGAGATGCAAAAAATATGAGTGAAAAAGTAATTTTTAGTATTTAAATAAACAAAATATTTTTAATTCTCATACTCACCTTCTCCAACCGATAATCGAAAGTTAATTTTTTAGTTAATTTTTTTATAATTATGTCCGTATTTTTGGTTTGTATATTTATTTTCCCATAATTTGTAAAAAATTATTAAATAAAATGAAGGAAAAAAATCTATGGGTTACATTATTACGAATGAATATTTTAATAAAATTGAAATAAAAAATTAATTAATTGTTCACATGGAATATATTGAATTTCATCATTTGTAATTTTGGAAATCAATTGCAATTTTTTCAAAAAGAACTGAAATATGGGTAATTGGAGTTTTCAAAAGTATCATAAATTATTGTAAATTTAGCTATATTATTAGTTATTTTAGAATTAGATTAAAAAAATTAGTAAATGAAAAAAAGAAAATTTTTAAAAATTATTTTTGAAATCATAAAATATTTCGACTTATGTGGGGATATTTAACTGTTATTTTTATTAAATTCCCTAATTATTACGCATTATTTGGAATTCAAAAATTGAAAAAAAAACAAAATAAAAAATAATTTAATTTAAGGCAACCAAATCATCTACGGTTTTTATCACCGTATTTATTATTCTGACCATCCATCAATCCCAACAATAGCCATAACAAGCAATACATAAATGTTCCTCCATCACAACTTTCATCACCATTCTTACATCCACTCTCTCACCTGCTAAATAAAGCATTGTTCCCGCGGAAACATACTAACAATAAACAATTTAATTTTTAAATAATTTTTTGCAAATCATATGTTTTTTCCCATTCAATTTATTAAAAGTTACTTTTTTTTTATCTTTCTAACAAAAATAATGCAAGGTTATCGCATCCATAAATTTAAAAATGAAATTTTAAAAAAATAATAAAAAGCTATACAAAAACAAAATAGAGAATTCATACAAATTGGCAAAACTAGAGGATCGGGACTAGTTCAGAATTGGCACATAATAATAACATTTTTAAGAATTTTTTTTACCTAACCATAAAAAATTTCTATTAATGACATTAAATAATTAATCTTTATCTAATTTGTCTGTAATTTATTTGTTCAGTTTCATTAATATAGAATTTAATCAACACAATAAGCAACGAAGATGAAACGATGAATATGGCTTTTTTTGAATGAAATTTGGTTCAAGCTATATAATTGTCACATTAAAAGCTCTTATTAGACTTAATACTAAGGTTAAAACAAATTATTTTTCTCACTTGAGCGTGAGACGACTAGACGGATTATGTTTTTATTATTTTAACTTTTATTTTTTAATGAGCCAATTATTATGCCTTTATTATGACTTATTATCTATCGATTAGCCATCAAAAAATTTAAATCATTCATTTTATGTGTGTTTTTAAAAATTTTTCTCAACTCATAAATTTTTTCTAATAAATGTCCTTTTGACTACGTAAAATTGTAAAATTATCATTATGAAATAAGATCATTTCTGATGATAACTACTAAACAAATTGAATTGATAAAAAATTAAATAAAAATAATTTTTAAGCAAAAAGAGCAGCAACATGTACATTGCAAATTTACTGATTTTGATGAGGAAAATTTGTCCGATTTATTGAATCCACATGGATTGGAATTTTAAGGTGACCTAATATTATTCATTTCAAAATTTAATTTAAATAAAAAATAAAATTATTATTGATATATATTTGAAATTTTGAACGAAGCTTAAGAGTATAAAAATTATTCTAATAGCCGGTTAGAGCCTTTAGAATCCTTTTTCCATTTATTCCCCAATTTCACGAATTCTGGCCGATTCTTCTTACTTCTTAATATGTGTCCTTTTCCATTTTCAGGATTCGGTACAATTTATTTCCTCGAGTCCATCCTTAACGCATTTCATTTAAAATAAATAGCTTAATTCATTAATTCTACCTCAAAATTAAAAAAAATTAATTTTAAAAATAAGAGAAAATATTGGTTAATATTAATAATCTCAAAAAATATTTTTATTAAATTACATATTATTAATTATTCCCTTTAACATGCACAGAAACATGGGAGGATCAAGCTGTAGTGTTGGCTTTTGCTAAAAATTTATCAATGCCGAATCATGTACTTCAATCTTGGCGAAATCCATTGCAAATGACTGGTTGAGGACGATTACACTTGATGATTGTTAGGATTGGTGGATGGTAAGACAACCAAACATTAAAGAAGCCGATGATGATATGGTTGGCTTTAATTTATTTTTTTTATTTTTTTTTTAAATTTGGTTTTGTCCTTCCTTCGCTCTAATTTTTGCATTTACTGAAAAATAATTAATAAATTTCCCCACAAATTTCGAAATATTTTATGGGTTAAAAATATTTTTGAAATTTTATTTTATTAAAAGATTCCATTAAAATTTCTTAAAAATTAATATTTTTAATTTTCATATTAATTCAATAGAATTGCCCATGACTAACCCAAATTTTAGGTGTACCATTGCCATCAACCATGGCCAATACAAATGTATTTATGGATTAAAAAAATTCCCCCCCTCAGCATCAGCTCATTAAAATCCACAAAACTGTAGCCTCGGCATTTGTTTATGGCGTGTCCAAATTTTTTTTTTTGTTGTGACCATCTAAAATAATTGACAGAATATATTTTTGATTGAATTGGATTTTTATTTGACATATTTTTTATTTTTAAAAATTTGTTTTTTTATTGTTTTTTGCTTCAGCGAGTCTTTTGATTTTATTGTTTTTTTTTCAAATGTATCAATTTAATTGCTCATTAAATTTATAGATTGTAAGAAAAAAGGGAAAAATTATTTTAAGAAAATTCAAATATTTGTAATTATTAAATAAATTTTGTTTTAATTTTATTTTTGCTTTGACAATTTGCTTCTTAAAATACCTTTAAATAGTTCTAATAAAAAAATATTTGTAATAAATAAAATTTTATTAAGATATTCATTAAAAAATAAGCAATATTCTGATCGAGACGATTGTTCACTATAATTAAAAAAAAAAATAAAATAGAATATAAAAAAATTTAAAGTTAAAAAATATTTAAGGGAAAGAAAAAATTTGGAAATAAATTTTTATTCATTTTAAATATTTTTTGTTTTCAAATACATAAACTTTTTCTGATCAAATTATTTAAAGCTGCCTTTTCTTTTATTTTTTCTGATAAAATCAAAATTGAATACTTGCACAGAAATTTAAAATTTGAATTTAAAAATAATAATATGAATAATTCAAATTATGGGAAGTCTTGTACAAATGATGAAGATGCAAGAAGCGATAATTTTCTCGAAATCATATAAGAATCCATAATAATCTGCAAATACAAGCGTAGTTTTTCTTCAGTATTTTTGACTGTTCTATCTTTCGCTTAGATAATTTTTTTATAAGTTTTTCAGAATAAAAAAAAAGTCAAGCATCAAAATCATTACAAAGTTTCATTTGCAATTTTATTGTAATAATATTTTTTGAGGTAATCTAACTAGTAATTTCCAAATATTAAAAATTCGATCAATAAATGAAAAACAAAATTTTTATACTGATGGATAATAGTTTACTGATTGATTTTGTTAATAGAATGAAAAATTTTTAATAAGAATTAGAGAAAAAAATAATTTATAAAGATTAATTTCCGAGGGTAAACAGAGAATTGATCAAAAAAGTACCAAAATGTAGATAAAATTTGTTAAAAACTTTAAATAAATATGCAATTTTACTGTCATCAAATAAAATTGCTGGCTTAGTGCTTTGCATACGGAGATGTTCTGGTCCAGCAGATGGCGCCGGCTTCTCCGAATGTTTCTTTGATTTCATTCTCGAGTTTTAGGAAGGCAATTTCTTTGTTTTTGTGCGGCAATTTTTTTATTAAAATTATAAAAACGTACAAAAATTGTAAGTTTGTTATGCCTATGTATTATACTTAAATTAATGTTTAGTGCAAAATAATAATTTTAAAAAATCACAAAAATTTGTGCCACAATAGCAATATGCCCCCCTTCAAGGAAATGCAGGTGGATCGTCGTCAATTGATTCCTTGTAATTATTATTTTAGAGTTAAAATAGTAAAAATTTATTATCGCGATTAAAGATACTAAATAAAATTTTTTTGTTGAAATTATTTTTTCAAAAATTTTCACAGACCTGCAACTGTGCTTTTTATTTGAATTTCCTTCATTATAAATTAAATTTAATTTCTAGTCCTACATATAAATTTTTGTGTTTTAGATGTCATTTTTGGACAATTTTTAAATTTTTATTTTTTCGAGTCTTTGTTTCTGATATTTGTTTTCCCAGTATTGCATTTCATTTAAGTTTCAAAATAAAATTAACCAAAAATTTTATTGGTTATATATCCATATTTTTTCTCAACCAATGGAACTTTTTTAGGTATTAATTTAATATTTTTTTTTAATTTATCGAAATTTCCAATTTTTATTTTGATGTTGGAGAAGGTTGAGACAAAATCATATTTAATTAATTCTTTATAATAATTATGTCCGGGTCCTTTGCCTGCATATTTGTTTTCCCATAATTTCTAAAAATTTTAAAAATAAAATGAAGGAAAAAATCTATGGGTTACATTTTTACGAATGAATATTTTAATAAAAATTGAAATAAAAATTATTTAATTGTTCACTTAAATTTATTATTGCTAAAATTATATTTAGGAAAAGTTCTAAAAAGGAAAAAATTGAAAAAAATAAACTTGATAAAATTCCAGAAATTTAATTAATTAATTTCTAATAAATTTCATATTTTATCAATTTTAAAAAAGAATTTTTAAATTATATTTATTTAATTTCAAAGGAAAGAATTAATATGTCAGCAAAATTTTATATTGTATTTTATGAAAACTTTTACTTAACAAACTAATTTTTTGTTATTCAAAATATGCAAATAGAAAATTTTTACAATTCTGACACCATTTTACCCAGAATTTTTTTAGTCAAATTAATTATTAATTATTTTTATTCCGGAAAAAAATGATAAAATTTTTGTATTGGTCGCTAATAAATTAAATTTTCCAAAACCTGAAATTATAGTATTGGAAATAGGAATCGGCGCAGGAATCATGCCGAAATTCTGGCTCGGCTATATTTTGAAAAATTACTAAATTTAAAAAATATTAAATTTTATTAACATTAAAATTTATTTTTAATTGAGATTTTCTTCACCTATAAAGATAATTATATGACTCAATAGAATAATGATTGTCACTTCCATGGTTGATTCGGTCCTATTATTTTTTTCTATTTTTATGGAGGCTTAATTATAATTGATTAATTCCTCTTTCAATTATTGTTTGGAGAATATGAGTAATAGAATTAAAAATATTTTATTTATTTAAATTATTCATTTATTACATTTAAAGAAGTAATTTTTTACAAATATTTTGCATCTCATAAATTATTTTCTATAATTTGAAATTTAAGTTCTAATTTTTTATTGAACTTTCACAAAATGCTTGGATTCAATACCAATGACTAAATTTGAATAAAAAATTAAATTGAAAATTTTAAAAATAATGGATAAAAAAATAAAAAATAAAAGTATAAATTCATTTGATAATATAGCCAACTAGATTATTTAAAATAATTTTTTTCAAATTATTTTTGCATCTCATAAATTATTTTCTATAATTTGAAATTTAAGTTCTAATTTTTTGTTGTATTTTCACAAAATGCTAAGGAACATGAGAGGAACAAAATTTTAATAAGAATTTAATTTAAAAAATTGTCAAAAAAAATCAAAGAAGTATATATTCATTTGATAACTAGGCGAAAAAATTTATTTCAAAATATTTTTGCAGATCTCATAAATTATTTTATAAAATTTCGAATAAAAGTTCTAATTTTTTTAAACTTTCACAAAATTTTCACATCACAACATTCCCAACAAAATTTGAATAAAAAATTAAATTAAAGAATTCTAAAGGATATCTATTTTTCTGCCCGTATATTCAATTTTCTACTACTAAAAATTCCGAATTTTCCTCTCTTTTCTTAATGATTATCTCTCTCTCTCATTCCCTAATACGCTTAGTGCCAGCATAAATTAATTAAATAAATAAATTAATTAATTTAAAGGCTTATATTTATATATTAAACATAATTTGATTATTAAAAATGAAATGGAAAAAGAACGACTATAATTACGATACCCGAATTCTAGGCCATTACATTAACCCTAGATTAGGGTTAATTATACGTGGGCGTAACGTATCCGCGTAACGGATATACGCAACGATTTTGGGCTAATTATACGTTACGTTATACGCACCCCGATTATACGCATTATACGTTATACGCACTCTGAATATACGCCTATACGCCTATACGCAACCTTTTTTAAAACCACCATTTAGGGTCAAATTTTTCGCTATGCGGCCAATTTTGATCCAAATTTTTCGCTGCGCGGGCAATTTTGAGCTAAAATTTTCGTTATACGGCCAATTTTGATCCAAATTTTTCGCTATGCGGCCAATTTTGAGCTTAAATTTTCGCTGCGCTGCCAATTTTGAGCCAAATTTTTCGCTGCGCGGGCAATTTTGAACTAAAATTTTCGCTGCGCAGCCAATTTTGATCCAAATTTTTTGATGCGCGGCCATTTTAGAACAAAATTTTCCATCCAAAGTAATTCTCCCAAAAATTCGGCCCTGCGGGGCAGCAAAAAAAGCTCGGCATTCTCCCTTCTATGGCTCCCTCTTTGGAAAATTCGTGATTACGGGCTTGATTGAACCAGATGAATCAGATTTGAGTGAAGAAGAATATGAAGATGAAGAAGAGTAAGAATAAAAAAGAATAAAATGATTGATTTATTTTTTATTATGATATTTATTTTGGCGATTTTTAAAAATTTTATTAAACGAATTTCAAAAAATGCCTTATAAAGGGAGCGTAACGTATCCTATACGCGTATAATTTTCTCGGAGGGCCTATACGTTACGTTATACGCACCTTGGTTATACGCATTATACGTTATACGCTTTTTCATTATACGCTTGCGTATAATTAACCCTACCCTAGATCCCTTATCGGCCCAAACACTAACCCTACCCTAGTTATTTCACTTGGACATTTCATAATCCAAAATACTCTATAAATTTAGAAAATTTTATCAATAAAAATTATATAAATAATAAACATTAACCATTTGAATTAATTTAATTAATTAATTAATTTTATTTAATTATCGCATAAAGCATATTTTAGAATGAGAGATGAGAGATAAGCATGGGTAAGGGAAAGGAGAAGAAGGGAATTTTTCACGGGCAAAAAGAATTGGATTTACAATGGATAGAAAAAAAATGTCTCAATTTTTAAGCACAGAAAAAATTGAATATAACGGTAGAAAAAAATATCCATCCACATTTACATTAACCCCGTTTGGAAAATGATATTAATTTAATTAATTTATTCATTCCATCATTGGTTTATTTTTAAGCATTAAAATTTTTATTTACATATAAATTAAAGAAAAAGTAAAATATGAATTAATAAAAGGGATGTTAAAAATTATTCTAAAAGACATTTAGAAAAAACAAATTATTTGGTTAAAGTAAAAAATTTTAAAAATTATTTTAAACCCCATAATATATTTTACCATCTGTGGGGATATTTAGAAAATATTTGTCAATAAATGCTAAATTCTGTAAGCGATTCTATAAAATAATCAAATATTTGGAAAAAAAAAACAAAAATTAAATAAATGTAACATTAAATGTTTTTTAATTATTAAATAATACAAGTATAAAATAAAATAAGAATAAATATTTGAAAATATTTTCAAATTCATCTTTTTTACAACCATAAATTTATCAATAATGGTCAATTAAATTGACATTAATTTTTTAGATAAAATAGATCAAAACTGCTACACAATCAATATATAATTATAACAGAAAAATAAATTTATCAAGAAATTTAAAAAATATCCAAAATCAAAAAAAAATATTTTCATTCTCCATATTATTTAGGTTTTCTTTATAAAAGCAATTTTAGACAAGCTTAGAAATAAATGCCATGGTTACGAATTACGATTTTGTTTTTTAGGTTGATTTCGAGAGTTTATTTTAAAAGTATTAATTAATTTAATTCAATGATATTCATAAAGAAATTCAAAAGTTTCAAATAAAGATTATTACATGAATATGTGCTATCAAATAATTTGTCATTTCCATTGTTGATTCCATCCAATGATTTGCCCATTTTTATGGAGGCTTAATTGCAATTTTTAATTCATCTATAAATTATTGGTTGGAGATAGAGAAGTGAGTACAAGAATTAAAAACATTTTTAATTTAAAATAATAATAAATAATTATTATTAATTATTAAATTATGAAAATTATTATTTTCAAAAATATTTTTTGTATCACATAAATTATTTTATATAATTTGGAATTAAATTCTAATTTTTTTTGCTAAATTTTCACAAGATGCATGTAGGAACATTTCTGACCGAAATATGAATAATAAAATTAATTAAAAAAATATATAAATTTATTGATAACTCACAAAGTAATTTAAAATAATATTTTCACTCATATTTTTGCATCTCACAAATTGTTTTCTATGTAATTTAAGTCTAATTTTTTTTGAAATTTTTACAAAATGCCAAAGAAATATATGATGAAATTTGAATAAAAAATTAAATTGAAAATTTAAAAAATTATGGATAAAAAATAAAAAAAAAAGTATAAATTTATTTGATAAAGCGGAAAACAAAATTATTTAAAATGATTTTTTCATAAATATTTTTTGCATCTCATAAATTATTTTCTATAATTTGGCATTTAAGTTCTAATTTTTTCCTTTAATTTTCATAAAATGTCCAAAATGTCCACCAGCATTATGATAAAATTTAAAAATTTTAAAAAATAATGAAAAAATTAAATAAGTAAAAAATTTCAAAAATGACCATTTTTTTATATCATTTCAGGTAGATTAATTTTATGGGTAGCAAAAAATGTTCTATTTTTTAGAAGTAAATTTAAAGTTTTAGAAAAGCGATTAAATAATTGATTCTCAATATAATTAAGGGCATTTATTAGATTGATAATCAAAGATTTGATAACAATATTATGGAAAGTCAATATAATTAATATAATTTCCAACCGCAAACCGCACATCAATATGATTCGGCAAAAATTTGTTGATTTGATATGTCCAAATTCCAAGTGTGAAAGCTAGAATTTTTTTATAATAGAATTTTCAAACAAGTCTTCATTCGATATTTTATATATACTTTTCGAATAAAAAATTTAATCGTATGCCCACCATCAACCTATATTCAATTGACCAAATGCCACATTTGGTGAAGAAATAAATAAAGAAATATAAACTTATTTGATATTGCAGCAGACAAAGTTATTAAAATTAATTTTTGCATCTCATAAATTATTTTTTATACTTTGGAATTTAAGTTCTAATTTTTTGCTTAATTTTTACAAAATGCTCCAAAAGATCCGGACAAAATTTGAATAAAAAATTAAATTAAAAAATTTAAAAAATAATGATAAAAATTAAAATAATATATTATATATATATATATATATATTTGTTAATGTAGTAAAAAAAAATTTATAAAAAAATATTTTATAATTTTTAATGATTGAAAAAAATTTTTGCATCTAATTTGTACATCATATAAATTATTTTTTACATTAATATAATAAAATAAATTATTTTTAATGGCTTTCAAAAATTAATCTTATCGTAATATTAATTAAATAAAGAAATATATTTTAAAATTGATAGAAAATTAATTGAACAACATCTGAATTTTTTTATGTAAAATCTACAAAAATATTAATTTGGTGAAAAATTAGATTTCTAAAAATTATTTTAAGATGTAAATTAATTTAAAAATATTTGTAAAAAATTTTATTCAAATTTTCAGCAGCAGGAATATTTCACTTTGACACCCTCCCAATAAAATTTAACATGGCTTCAACCGTTGGTGTTGGATATAGATAATAAAAATTAACATTTTTATTATATTTATTTTGAAATTTTTAGTTTTTCGGTCCTGTCTCCCATTTGCAATCGAATATTTTTTCTAAATTTTTAAAATTATTATGTAAAATATCCAAAAAATAAATTATGGGTTTGGTGAAAAAAAAAATTTAAATATTTTCTTTCTAGTATTTTACGACAAAAATTAATTAAAAATGTTGTTTAAAAAATTAAAAAATAATGATAAAAATTAAAGTAGTATAAATTTATTTCGCTTAAAACAAAATTATTTAAAATATATTTTTCAAAATATTTTTGCATCTTATAAATTATTTTAACATTTTGATTATATGTTCTATTTTTTCTTGGCGAATTTATACATAATGTTTCAATCAGCATTAAAACAAAATTTAAATAAAAATTACAAAATTTTAAAATAATAAAAAATCAAAATAGTATAAATTAATTTGATAAAATGGTGAACAAAATTAATTTGAATATTTTTTCAAATATTTTTGCATCTCATAAATTATTTTACATAAATTGGCATTTAAGTTCTAATTTTTTATGGTACTTTTGAAGAATTGTTTAATATTTGGATGTTTAGAGGGAAAGTATGTTCTGCATGGCTGATGATGATAATGGACTGCATGTGACGAAAATGATGAATGATGTGCCGGAACAATTAGGATTTCGGCTGATTTTGTTGTTTTGGCGATTATTAAGAAAGGTAAGTGAAGTGGCCGACAAAGGATGAGAAAGCAAATATGTGGTTGGCTAAATTTATTCTTTTTGTTTTTGTTTTTATAATATTTTGAATTAAATGAAAGTTTCAGAATTTTTTGCATTTACAAAAAATTTATTAAATATCCAAAAAGATGTCGAAATAATTTATGGGTTTAAAAATAATTTTAAAAAATTTATAATTATTTATTATGAATGATATTTAAATAAAGGGCTATAATATTGTTTTCAAAATATAAATTATATTGACTTTCCATAATTTTATAAACAAATTTTTTAATTATCTATCTATTAAACGCCCTCCTTCATTATATTCAGAATTACTTATTTATTCGAAATTCTAAAATTTTAAATTGTATTCTTTCAATATATTTTCATGTAATCTTTAAATCGTTACATTTGAAGGTTTTCAATTTGTTTAGTTTAATTAATTATTGTAAATTTGCTATTTATTTTTAGAAAACAATTTGTAAATGATAAAAATAAAGAAATTTTTAAAATTTTTTAACCCATAAATTATTTCGATATTTATGAGAATATCTAATTATAATTTTTATTAAATGTTCGAATTGTAAGCAGTAATTGTATAGTTTGTCCCACCCTTTTTTTTCCAAAATCGGACAAAAGAAAATATGATAAATTTGTGTATTGACGGGTAAAATTAAATTTTACAGAATCGTAACAGAAAAAACCGGAATGAAATCGGAATTATGGTCTATATTTGGTACAAATTGAGGCTCTCACGAATTTTTTACTGCTATTTTTCTGAATAAAATGTAATTAATTAAAAATATTAAATAATTCTTATAACATAAAAATTTTTCATATATTTTCTTCACCTATAAAGATTATTGCATGAATATGTGCTATCGAATAATGATTGTCATTTCCAATGTGGATTCTGTAAATTATTTATTCACTTCTATGGAGGCTTCATTGCAATTTACAGTTCATCTTTTAATTATTGTTTGGAGAAAGTGAATAAGCATTAGAAATATTTTTATTTAAATTAATAACAAATAATTTATTACTAAAGCATGAAAATAATTTTTTTTCACAAATATTTTTGCATCACATAAATTATTTTATATAAATTAAGAATTCATATTCTAATTTTTTTTGTTGAATTTACACAAAATATTCAAGATACACCAACGAAATTTGAAAAAAAAATTAAATTAAAATAATTTTAAAAATTTAAAAAATATTGATAAAAAATTTAAACATTAATAATTTTTAATTTATTAAAAATTATAATAAATTAATTATTATTAAAGTATAAAGTTATTCTGTCAAACATTTTTTTTCATAAATTATTTTTTAAAATAAATAATCAAATTTAGCGAGAAAAAATTTAAATTCATAAATAGATCAAGAAATAAAAAAGTTATGGCATTAGAAAAATTGAAAAAATCAGAAATATATAAATTACCATTTTTGCTAATTAATTTTTTTACATAAATTTTTAGTAACCTTATTTGCAAAATTCTGATGCCACTCGTCGAGAGGAATCGACTGTTCTCTTATTTGACTATTTTTAATCCCATTATTATTGTTAAATTAAATTCTGAGGATTTCGTGACATTTTCTCCTTTTGGGAGTTTGTTGATTTGGGGATTTCGTTATAACGTGTATAATCTTATCTTTTTAAAAAATAACAAATTTATCCACAAATTATGTTTTCTATTACATTTTTATTTTTTAAATTATACATTTTCAAATAAATTTTTAAAACCAATAAAATATTTTGGATTAAAAATTTATTAAAATTCATTTTAAAAAAAATGATTAAAATATATTACAATAATGTGACCCATTTATTTAAAAAAAATAATTTTAAAAAATACTTAAAATTTAAAACGATGAGAATTAACTCTGAAATTATATTTTTCTATATCTTTACATTCCATAAAATATTTTGGACTAAAAATATATTAATTTTCATTAGTAAATTGAATTTAAAATATACGGGGAAAAAAAGTAGACATTTATTTAAAAAAAATAAAATAAAATAAAGGAAATATGTTTTTAATCCAAATTTTTATTTATTTTTAATTATAAATTTTTAAAAATAAATTTTTACATCCCATAAATATTTTAGACATAAATTTTTTATTAGGGGTAAATTTTCCGAGAAATATGAAAATAAAATTGGATTTTTACGCGAAACTTGCACTGTGGCCTGATTCTTGCCTTATGGATTAATTTTTTATTTTTAAATAAATTGATCTCTTTTGAAAAATATTTAAAATTCAATTATTTAATGAAATTTAATAAATCTCTAGTAAATAAAAATATTTTTTTGGATTAAAAATTTTTGTGAAAATTTTAAATATGAAATCCATGAAAAAAAAAAATTTATTTGAGGATTAATTCGGGCACAACGAAGGCTATAATTAAAAAATGGGGTTTTAAAAATATTTTTTACCACTCATAAATTTTTTCTAACAAATTTTTCTTTTAATTTGAAATTTTTTAAAATAAACCAAACAAAGAATCTGCAGGATTGCTCGAAAAATAACTCAAACAATTTAAGAAAATTGAAATAAAAATATAGAATTAAAAAATGTGACATTTATTCCAAAAAGATTAATCGCTTAAATTCATTGAAAAAGTTTGTTGGCAATATATATTTTTTGTGCAGTGATCAAATATTTTATGGTATATTTAAAACACAGAGTCAAATAAAACATGAAAAATTTTTTAAATAAATGCAATAAAAAATACAAAAATTTGTAATTTTTTTCGATAAAATAATTTGTTTAACATTTTAAAATATTTAAAATTTATTTTACGGCTTATATCATTTTTTAATAATAAATTTTACGAATAAAAATGTAAATCTTATAATTTCAAAATTTGCTTCAATTTATAATTTTTATCGATATTTTTGCAACTCATAAAAAATTCTTATTCCTTTCTCTATAATAAATCTTAATTTTCTGGTAAATAAAATCCGAATGAATACGAATTTTTATGTCAAAATAGTATATGGGTTAAACAAAAAATAAAAAATTCTTATAAAAATATTTTCTTCTTAAACTTTTAAACAATTATGTATGAAATTGTAGAAAATTTTCTTATTTAAAATATGAGATATTTATGTAATCATTAAATTTTTTAATATATGATTCGTCATAATATTTAAATAATAAAAAATAAATTATAAAAATTTTTAAAAAGTTTATTTAACAAATATTTATGATAGAAATAATTTATGGTTTTGGGAAAAATATTTTACAAATTCTTAAAATTATTCAATTTATTTTTTACAAATTTTCTCGACTACCCTCTTCACCAATTTTTCAAGATTTTTCTTATTAGTGAAATTTTATCATTATTATTTTTTAAATTCAATTTTTATACTTTTTTGTTCATCATTTTTCGTTTATTATTTTTGCATAAAAGATAAAATGTAGTTTTCTTTTAATAATTTGAATTAGAAATAAATTTTATCGTTTGAAAAAATATTTAAAATGAATAAAATTCTTTTTCAAATTTCTTTTCCTTCAAGTTTTTAACCTTTGAGAACAAAACGTAGAAGGAAAGAAGAGTGCAGAGAGTATGTCCATTCCTTCATTCCTCTTTCCTATCATGCCTGCTTCCCATAAACAATTGAAGGGAATAAAGGAATAAATCGTCAATTTTTCTTTGCCGCAACCTTCCCCTGCTGGTCCCCTTGTAATCGGACGAAGAAATCTTTCGCCTTTTACTAAAGATTTCCGTGCAGGGGAACGCTTATGGGTTTACCTTAATTTTTGGATTGCATCCTTAAAAGATGCTTTAAATGGATGGTTGATTTGTTAGTTATTATATTTAACTCATGATGTTGAGATTATTTTCGAAGAATTTCCACTTAAATTGAAATGACATTCTTTTTATTTTGTTTTTTTTTAATTTTTTTGCGTATTTAAAACTAAGGGCTAAATTTTAGCATTTATCAAAAAATAAATATTATATATCTCCACAAATGCCGAAATATTTTATGGCCTTAAGAATAATTTTAAAATTTTTATTTTTAAAAATTATATTTAGGGCTACCATATTGTTTTCATAATTTAATAATTTTCCAAATTTTTCATTATTTATCAAATAAATACCTTTCTTATTATTTTGATAATTATTTATTTAAGGAATTTTAAAATTTTTATTGTAACTTTTCAAATCACATCCATTTAATCTTTAAATCATTTCAATTTTAACTTTTGATTTATTTTAGGAATCATGATGATTTAAATTAATTAACACAAAAATTCTCTCGAAATGAACTTAATTATTTTAAAATTTTATTTGTTTTTGTTAAATTTTTGAGAATGAAGTTAATTTAAAGTTTTAGAAAACCGATTAAATAATTAATTCTCAATATAATTAAGGGCATTTATTAGATAGATAATCAAAGATTTGAAAACAAAATTATAAAAAGTCAATATAATTTATATAATCTTCAATCGCAAATCAAAATGATTTGGCCAAAATCGGTTGATTTGATATGTCCAGATCCAAGTATGTAATAAAATTTTCAAACAAGTCTTCATTCGATATTTTATATATATTTTTCGAAAAAAATTAATAATAAAAATTAAATTTGAAATGGATTTCAAAAATTAAATCATCTTAAAATGCGTGAACTAATCGCCAATACATTGTTGAGATTGATGAGTATTTTGCATGATGAATGATGAATAGGCTTAATTTTTTATTTTATTATTTTAAAATCAAATTTTTGATTAAGCCAGTATATCCCTTGCAATTTAAGCATTTACAGATAAATAATTATTAAATATTATCATATATGTCAAAATATTTTATGAGTTAAAAATTAGGTTTAAAAATAATTTATTTTTACCTTTTAAATCTATTGCCATTTTAAAATAATTTTTAGCATTATTTTGTTAATTTATCTTTTGCTTTTTTTAATTTATGAGATAATTAAAAATTTTCAAGCTTAACAATAAACAATATCATTGAATGAATAAATCAGTTAAATTACAATCATTTTCCAAAAATGGCTTGTACAAAAATAAGCAACACTTTTACCATTAACAAGCCATAGCAAAATGTTATGATTAATTAGGAAAAGAGAGAACTACAATTAGGAGTATGATAGATTTTTAAATCATCCTAATTTTAACAAGTTTATTATCTCAAAAATGCAAATAATTTCTTTTTTTGCAATAAACTTTAAAATATGTCATTTTAGCGGAAATATCTGAAAAAGATTATAACGGCATTTTTACAAGTAGGAAAAATTATATTTATTGAAATTCAAAAGAACTAATAGGTCAACGAAATTTTATATTGTAATGTATGAAAACTTTTACTTAATAAACTAATTTTCAAAAATGTCTCATGCAAATAGAAAATTTTTACAATTGTCAATGACACAATTTTACCCAGAATTTTTTTAGTTAAATTATTTATTAATTATTGTATATTCCGATAAAAAATGATAAAATTTTTGTATTACTGACAAATAAAATTAAATTATAGTATTGGAAACAGGAATCGGCAAAGGAATTATGCCGAAATTCTGGTTGGGCTATATTTTGAAAAAATTACTAAATTAAAAAAAATATTATACGAAATTATAAAGAAAGGAAAAGAAAAAAATATTAATTGGCAATGAATGAAACCATAAGCCAATTCCGCCAAATCTAATCAAATCATATTTTTCCATTAAAATATTTTTTTATTATTCGAAAACTACATTTTTAAATTTATTGATTTAATGTAGGATATTGTTAAACTTATTTTAACGGTCATTACTTATATTTTTTCATTCATAATTTAGCTGGGTTTGTTATTCTATTTCAATTTTCTCGAGTCTATAACTTTCTAATATATCCTTGGATTGATTAGTGGGTACACTCATTCGAAGCAACTGATCGAGAGGAATTGATTGATATATAATTTATCTGATTTCCCGTTAAGGGTAGGCCAAAATTGGCCACTGACCGATTTTCCGGATTTACTGACCGATTTTCCACTGCCCGATTTACCATTGACAGATTTTCCGTTACTGACCGATTTTCCGCTTACTGACGGATTTTCCACTGACGGATTTTCCGGGAGCCAAAATATATAAATAAAAAATAATTTTAAAAAATTATTATATTTCTTATTTTTTTATAATTTCTTTTGTTGCCTTATCAAATAAATTCTTACTATCTTAATTTTTATCTTTTATCAAAAAATGCCTAAAAAATGAAATCCCCAACCAATCACCATTAGGCCACCATTATAATTAAAATAAAAAATAATTTTTTTCACACATACATATTTTTGCATCTCATAAATTATTTTATAAAATTTGGAATATGAGTTCTAACTTTTTTTTGAATTTTAATAAAATGTTCCCATAAATCAGCGGTCGAAATTTGAATAAAAAAAAATAAATTTAAAAAAAAATATATTAATTTTCATAAAAAGTTATTAAATCTGAAAAATATTTTTTTGAATAAAAAATTACATCTAATCTGTGTATCTCATAAATTATTAATTTCTTTTTATAGAATAAAATGAATTAATTTTAATGATTTTTAGAAATGAATTGAAAATTTTTCAATGGTCATTTAAATCAAAAATATATTTAAATAAAAATTATTTTAACATCAGAAAATTAATCAAAATAATTATCAAAACCCTCGAAATTTTAATTTAATGGGTGGATTTTAAAATCTTTTTGCAATGTCCTTTTTCCTCTTTGCCTTGTTTTAGCATTGGAACGTTTTTTGGCCTATTTGCCAAGAATATTAACGAATAGAACGCAAGCTAATTTAGTTGGCTTAATGTTGATCTGTTTTATTTGGACGGTACCATTTTGCATTGCTTATTTAACAACCGTACAATGGAATTATTTCCTGTTCACAGGTATGGTATTTTTTCAATAAAAATAAAAAAATAATTAAAATTAAAAATTTATATCTATTTTTTATTTTTAAACAATTTATTTTAACAGACAAAAAATTTCTTTAAATATTTTATTTAATATTTCAGCTTAAAAAATTATTTGAAATAATTTTTTTGTATCTCATAAATTATTTTATATAATTTGGAATTGAAGTTCTAATTTTTTGTTGAATTTTTCAAAATATTGGAAGAAAAATTTCATCGAAATTTGAATAAAGAATTAAATTAAAAAAATTATAAAATTTAAAATAATATTAATTTATTTGATAAAGCTAACTCGGCAGTAAAGTTAAAAAATTTTAAAATTTAAAAAAATATTTAAAAAAAAAAGAATCTAGTCAAACTCATGTATCAAACAAAGTTTATGAATCCAATAAAAAATAATGTTGAATTCAATTGAATTAAAAATTATTTTATGAATCAAAAAGGATAACAAATATTTTTGATTGGAGATAAAATGATTGACACGTGAACTTGACTAGAACATAAAAATTACATCTAATTTTCGCATCACATAAATTATTTTATAGAATTTGGAATTTTAATTCTAAATTTTGCTGAATTTTTACAAAATGTTCAAAGATCATGAAATTCGAAATTTGAATAAAAAATAAATTTAAAAATAATGATAATAAATTAAAATATTATAAAAATTCATTTGATAACTTGGTGAACAAAATTATTTAAAATAATTATTTCAAACATATTTTGCGTTTCCTAAATTATTTTATATAATTTGATTTTATTTTTTTTTTGATAAATTTCATAAAATGCTTCATCAATACTGTCGATTGAACAAAGAATTTAAAAAAAAAATTTAAAAGAATGAAAAAAAATTAAATAAATATAAATTCACTTGATAATGTAGCGAAAAGAATAATTTAAAATAATTTTTAACAAATATTCGTATCTCATAAATTATTTTATAAAAAGTGGCATTTAAATTCTAATTTTATAGAATTCTTACAAAATGCTTCAACACCACTATATATGACAAAATTTAAATAAAAAATTAAATCAAAAAATTTATAAAAAATAATGATAAAAAAATTAAAGAAGTATAAATTTATTTAAAATTGGTGAACAGAATTATTTAAAATAATTTTTTAAATATTTATGCGTCTCATAATTATTTTATAATAATTAGGAATTTAAATTCTGCTTTTTTATTGAATTTTATAAAATACTAAATAAATATTTAGACGAAATTTGAATAAAAATATAATTTAAAAAATTTAAAAAATAAAAACAAATTAAAGAAAAATAAATTTATGTGATAATACGGCGACAGAATTATTTTTAATAATTTTTTAAAAAATTTTTTGCTTCTCATAAATTATTTTCTATAATTTGGCATATAAATTCTAATTTTTTTAAATTTTCATAAAATGTTCAAGAGTGTCAGCATAAAACATATGAAAAAATTTAAATAAAAAATTAAATTTATAAAATTGATAAAAAAATTTTAAAAATTAAAGAATTAAAACATTTTATTAATGATTTTAAAAAATTAATTTTTTTTTTTTTTTAATAAAAAATAATTTTTTTAGACTAATTTATCCATCTCATAAATTATTTTATAAAATTTGGAATTTAAGTTCTAATTTTTAATTGAATTTTTTGCAAAATGCGAAGAACTTAAAGTTCAGAATTATAAAAAAAAATATAAAAAATAGTATAAATTTATTTGATAATGTGGCCAACAAAATTAAAGTAAAATAAATTTTTTTAAACATATTTATTTTTAGAATAATTTTCTATAATTTGGAATTTAAATTCTAATTTTTTATTAAATTTTATAAAATGTTCAATGAAGATAACCCTTACAAAATTTGAATGAAAAAATTAAATTTAAAAATTTTAACTATAAAACATTAAAAAAAATATAAAATTATTTCATAATGTGGCGAACAAAATTATTTAAAATAATTTTTTTAAGAATATTTTTTGCATTTCATAAATTATTTTGTAAAATTTTCGCTTTTAAGTTCTAATTTTTTATTTAATTTTATAAAATATTCAGGAGTGACGATTGAGACAACCTCATGATAAAATTTAAATTAAAAATTAATTTAAAAAATTCATAAAAAAATTATAAAAAAATTTAAATAAGTAAAAAATTCAAATATTTTATTTGATCTTAAAAATTAAAAATTTTATTTAGCTTGCACATTAGTAAAAAATAATTTATTTTTTAGACTAATTTTTGGCTCTGATAAATTATTTTATAAAATTTGGAATTTATTTTATAATTTTTAATTGATTTTTGCAAAATACCAGTAGGAGCGTGACTTCAAGATTTAAAAAAATAAAAATAGTATAAATTTATTTGATAATGTGGCAAACAAAATTAAAATAAATTTTAAAATATTTTTAAATGATAGATAAAAGATAAAATTACCAATTTAATTTGGCCAACTCATAAATTATTTTTTTATTTTTAAATTGGTTTTTAAAATCATGAAAAAAAAATTAAAAAATATAAATTTATTGATAACCTGTCGAATAAAATAATTTAAAATAATATTCTCATGCTTATTTTTGCATCTCATAAATTATTTTCTATAAGTGAGAATTAAAATTCTACTATTTTGCTGAAATTTTTACAAGATGTAAAGCAATACCCAATCAGAAATTTGAATAAAAAATTAAATTAAAAAATTTAAAAAATTATAAAAAAATAATATAAATTTATTTGCTTATGTGGTGAACAAAATTACTATTTAAAATAATTTGTTTCAAAATATTTTTGCATATCATAAATTTTTATATGCAATTTGGAATTTAAATGCTAATTTTCTGCTGAATTTTTTACAAAATATTTTCATCGATATCGCACCAAATTAAAATAAAAAATTAAATTAAATATTTTAAAAATAATGGAAAAAAATTAAATAAGGAAAGAATTAAAACATTTTTTTAAATGAATTAAAAAATTAAAATTTTATTTAGAATGCAAATTCATAAAATAATTTATTTTTTAAACTAATTTTTGGCTCTCATAAATTATTTTATAAAATTTGAAATTTAAGTTCTAATTTTTAATTGAATTTTTACAAAATGGGAAGAGCATATGCGCTCAAAATTTAAAAAAATATAAATTTATTTGATAATGTGGGGCATTTGTTTTGGCATAAATTTAAATGTAAAATTTAAAAAGCGTTGGCTAATGTAAAATATTTATCGAGTTTTGGCATGGCAAAACTTTCAAAAAATACAATTTTAATTAAATGATCCTTTGGCCATATATTGGTTAAAACCAATATTTGATATTATTCAAAAATGGGAATCTTTACAAACATCATAAATTATTTCGTGTTATATCTCGATTTTCGCTCTAAAGTTGTCATTGAACAACCAAATTTTTTTAATTAATTCAAAAATATCCAATTTTAATTTAAAATCAGAAAAAATTAAAAAAATTTTCCAATTTTTAAAAGGTCTACGACGATAAGAATTCGATAAAATGGCAATTTGTTCAGAATATAGACGAGTTAAATTAAATGCCAATTTTGGCTGTCACATTTGTGATTTATTTTTCATTTTGGGCATTCTCATTTATAAGGTTGACATTTGACATACGAATAATAAATTGAATATATATTTCATTTCAGCGTCGTTTCAATGAATCGCGAAATTCACAAACTTCTTCAATGTTGATTTTTCATCAGAAATGAATTTTAATTTTCTTCTTCTATTTTATAAATTTTATTTAAAAAATTATTTTAAAAAGCACAAATTAAATTGAAAAATTGTTTAAAAAATTTCTATAAATTTTTAGCAAGAATATTTCACTTTGGCATTACCCTTCAATAATAAAACAAGTCTTTAGCCACCATTATTTTTTGCATCTAATAAATTTTTTTATACAAATTTTTCTTTTAATTTGTAAATAAAAAAGAATGAGAAATTCATAACTCATTAAAAAGAAAAACAAAATATTAAAAATTTTTCTTATTATTTTTTAAAACTATAATTTAAAATTTTTTCAATTTATTTATTGTATTGTTATAAATCATGTTATTGGAATTGGAGAATCAAATAATATATTTTAATTTTTAATTTTAGAAATTTTTTTGGATGGTTCGTCGGAAACAATTTTAATTTTCTAATTTTCGAAAAAAATTTTAAAATAAAATAGAGGAAAAAATTTTATAAATTTCATTTCTACGAATAAAAAGCAGAAAATTTACAACTTTCATCTTCCTCTTTTTTCAATTTTCTATTTTAACGATAAATTTAATAATATTTATTATAAATTGGTGAAAATTTTGAAAAATTATCTTTTTTAATTCAAGATTTGATTGAAATTTCTAAAAAGTATTATTATATCGCTATTTACAAAAAAAAATTATATTTAATGGATCTCAAAATAAAGAATAAGGTCAGTTAAATTTGTATTGTAATGTAATTTATGAACTTTTTAATTAATATTATAATTTTATGTAAATCAAAAAAGTCTCACACTAATAAAAAATATTTTTCGTAATTATCAATGACGCATTTATTCTCAAAATTATTATTGGTATTCTAATTATTTTTAATTATTTTACTATAATGACCAAAAAAAATTTATTTTGTATTAGTGACTGTTAAATTAGGGAATTTTCCAGAAACGGAAAATAAAACCGGCATCTTAAGGGAATTCCTGAGTTTGATATCATTTGAGGTTCTGCCGGAATTCTGAATCGATTATTTTTGGAAAATAATCATCCAATAAAAAAATATTAAATAATTTGTATTAATATTAAATTTTTTATAATTTAAATTTTCTTCACCTATAAAGATTATTACATGAATATGTGCTATCGAATAATTATTGTCATTTACAATGTTGATTTCGCCCAATTATTTTTCCATTTTTATGGAGGCTTAATTGCAATTTTCTATTCATCTTTCAATTATTGGTTGGAGAAGATGAGTACAGGTATAAAAAATATTTATTTTATTTAAATTAATAAATTTAATTTATTTTTAAATTATAAAAAATTTTTCATACATATTTTTACATCTCATATATTATTTTCTCTAATTTTGCATTTATATTCTAATTTTTGTTGAATTTTTATAAAATATCTTCATTCAATTACCAACTACGAAATAGAATAAAAAAATTAAATTAAAAAAATAAAATAGTATTAAATTTTTTTCATGGCACAGTAACCAAAGTTATAAAAAATAATAACAATAATATTATGGAAAATCAATATAGTATTTTGAAAGCAATATTTTAGCCATTTATTTAAATATAATTTGTCGATAAAATAAAAAAAATTATTTTAAAATCATAAAATATTTCGACATTTGTGGAGATATTTAATAATTATTTTTTTGATAAATGCTAAAATATTTTCGAAATCGATAAACCAAATATTTAAAAAAGCAATAAAATTAAAAATAATAAATTTTAAAAGCCAACCATTTCATAATCGGCTCGCCTTTTGGGGCTTTACTACTCATCAAATCTCAATAATCCTCACAATAAGAAATCAGTCACAATCCACAAATATTATTCAACAACAACATTCATCTACCTCATATCCACTCCATCATCATCATCATCATCTGCCAAACAGAACATTCTTTCACTTTCTTCAACCGACAAGAGCAGCAAATGACGGTACACTACAACTGGGCGACTCCGCTTATAGCTTATTAACGAAAATGATTCTAATTAAAGAACTCACTGCTGGCTATCGTAAGATATAAGATTTATTTGGTTTCTTTGAGATATGGTGGAATTGTGTCCAAAAAACAATTAAAAATTTGCAAATAATTATAGTCTTTTAATGTTTTTTTACTGGATTGGAATTGACTTTGATCCTGGTTGAATGAGAATAAAAAAATGAAAAACTGATTAATTTGATGGAAATTTAACTTTTTATTTTTTATGAAAATTAAAATTTTAACTTGGTAATGTCGATTATTTTTTAACAAGTTTTTAATTATCTGAAATTAATATGAAAAATCTCCAAAAAATAACATATGGGTTTAAAAAATATATAAATTATTTTTTTTTATTTTATAAAGTCATTTTAAATTAAAAATATATTAAATATTATTACAAAATATATCGAAAAATATACCTAGTTTTAAATTATTTTTTTAATTTAATAAAAAATAAATACTTATTAGTAAACTCATAAACTATTATACGTTTTTAATTTGATAAACAGATTAAAATTAAAAATAAATTCAATAAACGGGGAACATATAAAAAATTAAATATAATTATTAATTAATAAAAATTCGTGGGTTAAAATAAAAAAGAAAATGAAAAAATTTGTTATATTTTTCAATTTGGGCTTTCATAATTGGAATTGAATCCACGTTGATCGAATCAATCAATTTGAAATGAAACAAATTATATAATTTTTTCTTTTTTTACTTTTTTCCCTTATTTTTAGTCGTACGGGGTCGAGTCCTGAATAGACAAAGGGCAGTGCAAATGTGGTCATGTCCTGAATAGTGCAAATGTGAGCGTTTTCGACTTCTAATAAATCAGTAAACTGTTTTAGACACTACAAACCTTATACCATTTTATAGATCTCATCGAGACGCATCGGATGGTATATAATTTGTCATGGTTTGGACCAAAAATAAAGAGTTAAACCGTTTAAATCCATATTTTTAAGTTTTTGATTTTCAACTCTTTATTTTTGGGCCAAACCATGACAAATTATATACCATTCGATGCGTCTCGAAGAGATCTACAAAATGGTATAAGGTTTGTAGGGTCTAAAACAATTTACTGATTTATTAGAAGTCGAAAACACTCACATTTGCACTATTCAGGACATGACCACATTTGCACTATTCAGGAGTTGACATAGCACCATTTTTAGTTACAATTGCATCCCATAAATTTATTTATCAAGTCAATGTATATTATAAATTAATATTTAGGAATTCTACAAAATCAAAGATCGGCTCGTTCGAAAAAAATTAATAAAAAAAATATATAAATTTTTAAAATAAAAAGAAAGGAATAATTTTATTTTGTCAATGGATTTATTAAAATAATTTTTTTAAATTTTCTTCTACTACTAATCCATCACGGGAGTCAAAACTATTTTGCTTTAGAATTTAAAAATTTTCTGATATTTTTACTATTCCAATAAATTATAATATCCATTATCTTAATTTTAAATCAGCAATATTTTCTTCTTCTTACTTTCTCTTTTCAATTAATAATATTACTATTGAAATTTGATTTGCAACCCATAAATTTATTTCATAAACAAAATAATAAAAGTAAATAAAATTTTATAATATTTCTAATTGAATGTCGTCCAAATGGAATCAAAAACAAAATTTGAATAAAATAAAAGAAAATAATATTACAAAAATAGAAAATAATAAATTTTCTAATTTTTAAAAGATCCCATTTTAAAGGATGGAAATTTTTGTAGTTTTTATGCACATAATGATCGAGAGAATTTTAATAAACTATTTTGTGATGAATTACCCTAAATTTATATCCTTAATTATTGACAATACTAACGTATTTTCTATTTTCCAATTGAGTTCATTCTCAAAATATAGAAGGAATGCGTAAATATTTTAATATAGTTGTCAAATTTTTTCTATAATTTTGAGTTTTAGGCGATTACATAATTGCTTGAAAATAAAATTCGCTTTTGAAAAATTTTTTATCAAAAAAATATGTATTCTTTAGTAATTTTCAAACACCCCCCTCAAAGGAGTGGGTTCATAAGAACGTGGTTATGGTTATTTAACCATGACCTCGTGGTTAAATAACCATGTGATCCGGTTCATAAGACGTAACCGCCGGTTCCTGGTTTAAATGACCTCTGGTCAATTAACCATGAGGTCATGGTAAAAACCTACCCCGGTTTATAAGAACGTAACCACGTGGTTAAATAACCACGAGTTCATGGTAAAAATGCTACCATGCCCCCCTAGCATGGTAAAAAATTTACCATCAATTTTAGTCTAAAAATTGTAATTTATGATGATTTATAGCGTAGTGGAAAGATCAATTTGATTTAGTCAATTTTTTTCATATTATTAATGCACCCATTTTTGTTGCTTAATTATTTCGGGAGTTGTTTTTAAATAATACAATTTCTATTTTATTTATTTAAATTTGCATCTGCTGTACCTTATTTTAATTCAATATCATTAAAAAATGTATATTTATCAAATACTCTCCTCAATAAAATTTTATGTATTGCAAATTTATTTTAAATTTTTAGGTTAGAACTAAAATAAATATGCAAAAATCAAAATAAGATTAAAAATTAAAAAAGCAAATAAATATCTATTTTTAATTTTTAATAATTTTTGATTATATTTAATTATTATATGTTTTGATAATATTATGCATCAATCTAAAAAGTAAAAACAGAAAAATATTATACCCATAAATAATTAGACATGATTGAATAATTTAATATTTTGGTTTTTTTGACAATTTATAATATGAAAATGAAAGGTCAAATTATTCACCAATTTAATAAGTAAATTTTTGTAGTTACGTATTATCTGGTGTGTCAAGGGCAACTTGTACATTGGCAACTCGTACACTCGCGACTCGTACACTGGGCAACTCGTACATTTTCAACTCGTACATTTCCAACTCGTACAATACCAAAATTTTTTTGATTTTTAAATTATATATTATTGGCATTATATTTTTAGACAAAAAATACACATTTATTTCGAAATAAAGCATTTTATATTTTATTCGATATTTTCTCGTTTGTTTATTACCAAATCGTAAAGCATATATCACATTAAAAAAAATAATGATAAAATAATCTTAAAATTTTTAGATCAGGTGAAAATTACATTAAATTAATTAAATTTATTTCATTCTATTTATCATGGCTACTTTTGTTAAATCACAACGCGGTGCAGACAAATTGGCGCTCAATGGGTTCATCTACCAAAAACAACGAACAAATCCAAACAATGGGAAGACATATTGGATGTGCGAGAAGAAAAAGACGGTTTTCGATTGCGAGGGTCGTGCCGTAACAATTACATAAATTATTTTATAAAATTTGGAATTTATGTTCTAATTTTAATTGAATTTTTTACAAAAGGCGAGGATCGTGAGTTCAAAATTTTAAAAAAATTATAAAAAATAGTATAAATTTATTTGATAATGTCACAAATAAAATTAAAATAAAATTTAAAACTATTTTTAAATGATTGAAAAAGAAATAAAATTACCCATTTAATTTGGGCATCTCATGAATTATCTTTTTATTTTTGCAATAAATTTAATTAATTTTAATGCCTTTTAAAAATGAATATGTGAACCATCTTCAATAAAATCAAGAATATATTTTAAATTTAATACCTCAGAAAGAAAAGAAAATTAATTATCAAAATCTCTGTCATTTTAAAGGTTAGTTGTAAAAAAATTATAAATAATAAATAAAGTAATTCAATTTGTAAATTTTAAAACTCATAATTCAGTGGGAATATTTAATAATTATTTTTCGCTAAATGCTAAAATGTGCACCGGATACAAGTCGGTGGATATTGGACAATCGTCAATTGGTTCCTCGTAATTTGCGATTGTTTTATTAGACTCAAATACAAATTTCATTTTATCAATTTGTAGATTAGTAAGCATAATTATAGGTTTTTTTTAAAATTTTGTTAATAGATTTTTGAAGTATTAATTTTCGATTCCTCCTAAGTGTCCTTTTTAAATTGAATTTCCTCAATTTTTAATAATTTAATATTTTTAATTCTAAAAACAATGGGCTATCGATTTCATCTTTATGAACAATTTATTTTTTTTTATATATTTTTTTTCGGATTTATCATTTTTGTTTATTTATTTTCTCATCTTTTGATAAATTTTAAAACATAAATAACAGAAAAAATTTTATGGGTTTCATTCCAATATTTTTTTCAACCAAGGGAACTTATATTTTGTACTATTCTATTAATTTTTTAATTTATTTATTATTACGAATCATGTTGTTTGAATTTAAATCAAATAGAATTATAAATTTGAACTCATAAAATCCAATAATTTTATATAATTCATTGATTATTATTTAGTAAATAATTTTAAAAATCTACCCGAAAAAGAATAAAATATAAAAAAAATTCAAAATTTAAAAATCGTTTTTCTCATCTGGAATTTTAGCAAACTACGTTCCAAAAATGGCAGAAAATTCGAAACTTATTCTATCTATCCTTGTAAGAAACTAATTAAATTATAGAACATGACCATGAAAAAATTACATCATCCAAAATCTTCGTGTTGATATGCACCACTGCAGCCATATATCCTACTGCTACTGAATTTAGAATGGTATTGATCAAAAATTAAAAAAAAATATATTGAAATTCCCTATGTAGACATAACCCATAAAATAGTTTTGTGATTATGCAAATAAATTTTAAAAATTCGGTGAAATTGAAAATTTAAAATAATGACAAAACTTTTAAATAAAAATAATTACTAAAATTATTTAGTAGAATTTCAAAAATATTCATAGATTTATTTATTCTTAAAATGATTATTGATTATATGTTTCTCAACTATAACGATCTCCTACCTTTCCCAATTTGCATTAATTCCCCAAGTTTTTATTTTTGTTTGGATAAATTATTATTTTTTAAATTTAATTTTTCAATTTGACTTGATTTTTCTGGCCTTATTTTTGTTAGATAGATAAAAAAGATGACTTATTAAAATTTTTTTGTGAAAAAAGTTTATGGTTTGAAAAAAAAATATTTAAAATTCAATTTTTATTGCTTGGATGTTTCCTTGAGAAGAATGCTCTAAAATAATGAAAATTCAATATAATTTATATTTTGAAATTAATATAGTAGCCCTTTATTTAAACACAATTTGTAAATGGTTAAAATAAAAAATTTTCTAAATTATTTTTAGACCCATAAAATATTTTGATATCTCTGGAAATATTTAATCATTATTTTTCATAAATGATAAAAATTGAAGAAGTGAAAGGCAATCAAATATTTAAAAAAAATTTAAAAAAATAAATTAAAGCCAACCAAATTACAAATCAACACCCCGTTCTCGACTTTAGCAATTCACAAAATTACGACAATCGCCGCAACCATAAAATCGATCCACAATTGTTCCGGAACCGGCACAACATTCATCATCTTCCTCATATACACCCAATCATCATCAACAAACAAGCAGAACATTCTTTCCATGGAAACATACTAAGAATAAACAATTGAATTAATAAAATAATTTTTTCAACATAAATTTTTTCCCATTTAATTTATTAAAAAAATCTTTTTATCTTTAACAAAAATAAAGCCAGTGACTTGGATATAAACGAAGAAATGAATATGGGTTTTTTGGAATGCTTTTTGTTTTTTGTTTTCAATTTTCTATACGATTTTTATAAGGAAAAATTGTTTGATTTATAGAATCTACAGTCCACATGGATTGGTGATTAGCTCACGCATTTTAAGGTGAACTAATTTTTTTAATTCATTTGAAAAATTATTTTAATAAATTTTTGTATTTTTCGTGAAAAAATTCATACAGAAGGAATGAAAATATATTAAATGCCTCAACCAGATTTTTGCCAGAATTGTGAAGTTTTGTAGTATCTAGTAGGAGAATATTTTTAGGAATAGCTTCCTTTTAAAATTTCTGTTAGAAAAAAAATATATATATTTTGTTACCACCGTGAAAGTTCTCAATCCCACTCATGAGATTTTCTGAAAATTAGAACCGAATATTTTTTGATCAGAGAATATGGTATTAAATGTTAAAATAAAGGGACTGAAAGTCGAAATATTAAAAATAATTTAACAAAATATAATAAATTGAGGTTGCAGATTCTAAGATTGCCTTTTTGAAATTTGTTTTCCCTAATATTATTTCTTTTAAATTTTTAAATAAAATTAACTAAAATATTTTATTGGTTCCATTTCCATATTTTTATCAACCAATGGAACTTTTATTTAGTATTAGTTCAATTTACTATGATTAATTTTTCGAAATTTCAATTTTTGTTTTGAGGTTGTGTAAGATGGAACCAAAAACTTATGATAATTTTATCATTATTCATCAATAGTTTGGTATTTCCTACTTTTCAATTTTGATTCAATATTTTTTTTCCAAAATTTTCGTTTTATCCTTATGAATTAATAAATATTTTCCAAAAATTGACAAAAAATTACATTATTTTGCAACATATAAAATGTTATTAATAAGAATTTTAGATAAATTATATTTTTTCCATCATATGTAAAAAAAAAGCCGAAATGGAAACCATATAGAAACAAAAATTGATTTAAAAAATTAAAATTGTTAAAAGAAATGTAAAAAAATTTTACTTCAACCGTTTCAAAAAATTTCCAAAAAAAATTGATTTTTTGTATCACATAAAATTTTATCACAACGAATTTTAAATAAAATTGAAATTTTTTAAGATATTTACAAAAAAAAAATGTAGTCGTCAACATCATATAAATTTAAAAAAAACAAAATTTTTTAATATTAAAAATAATTTATTATCACGATTAAAGATACTAAATATAATTTTTGTTGAAATCATTTTTTGAAAAATTTTTACCGACCTGCAACTGCTTCTTTTTTATTTTGAATTTACTTCAGTATAAATTAAATTTTGCAGTCATAGATATAAATTTATGTATTTTAGATATCATTTTTCGACAATTTTTAAATTTTTATTTTTTCGAGTCTTTGTTTTCTGATATTTTTTTCCCAATATTTCATTTACTTTAAATTTTAAAATAAAATTAACCAGAAATTTTTTGCTAAAATTTCCATCTTTTTTCTCAACCAATGGAACTTTTATTTAGTATTAGTTCTATTTAATTTGTTTATCGAAATTTATTCAATCTCTGTTTCGATCTTGTGGGAGATGGAACCAAAATCGTATTTAAGGGAAAAATTTTTTAATTAATTTTTATATAATTAAGTACGCATCCATTTTTTTATATTTTTTTCCCATAACTTATATAAGTTTTTAAAATAAAATAAAGGAAAAAAAATTATGAGCTACATTTTTTATAAAATAGAAATAAAAAAATTAATTTATTGTTTATTTAAATTTATTATGTTAAAATTATATTTAGAAAAACCTCAAAAAGAATCATCAACAGCTTCATCACCGATGGGCGGCCTCATCACACAGTAAGCCCAACAATCACCAGTGCTACAAAATCCACCAAAAGTCAACAAATTTTTAACCACAATATTCATCATCATCATCTCCTCATATCCAACCCATTGGGCATTTTTTATTTTATTTTTCAAAGGAAATGAATCATAAATTTGTCTAAAAATTACAAATTATGTATAATTAAGCTAAAAAATTATAAGTTTTTAAGTAAAAAATTCAATCAAAAACATTGGGAATTCATAAAAGATTGGCAAAGTTATGAGATCGGAGATGGACTAGCTGAAGTTGAGAAAAGAATTTTAAAATTTTTTTCCAAAATCATAAGGCTTTTCATTGAGAATTTTATAAATAAGCTTTTTCTAATTTTTCGGTAAATTTATTAATCTTATCAATATTGGATAGTCAAATTTTAAAATGATATTCTTTCAATAATTGGTTGGAAAAGATGGGTATGGGTAAGTATTAAAATTATTTTAATTAAATTATAAATTTTAAGTAATTTTTCATAATATTATTACATCTCATAAATTATTTTATTTAATTTGGAATTTAAGTTCTACTTTTTATTGAATTTTTACAAAATATTGAAAGAAAACACCTATGCAAAATTTAATTAAAAAAATTAGTAATAAATAATGAAAAAATTTATTTGATCATGTATAAAACAAATTTATTATAAATAATAATATTAAAAAATATTTTTAAATAAATTAAAATATTAAATTTACATACAATTTTTGCATCACATAAATTATTTTTTACATTTTTACAATAAAATAAATATTTTTAATGATTTTCATCTATTAAATAAAAAAATATTTTAAAATTGATAAAAAAATTAATTCAACACATCTATAAAAAATTCAATTGCCAATTTTCTAAAGCGGCGATTTCCATTTTCATCATCATCATTTGACGAGTGTTGGTGTTGGATATAAGAGTAAATTAAATTAAAAGCTTAATCATGTATCTAAATGGGCTGAATTTTGTATCTAATTTTCTTTGTATCTAAATGGGCTTAAATTTGTATCAAAATGAATGGTACTAATTGCAAGAAAGAAACACAAAGGAACTAATATCATAAAAAATCGTGGAAGTGTAATTTGGGGCAAAAATTTGATTATGAACAAAATGAATGGAAAATGAATACCCTTAGCCATAATTGAACATTAATTTTTTATAGTCTTCAATTTGTTTCGAAATTTTATTTTCTAATATTTTTATTTTATCCCTATGAATTTAATATACTTTTCCAAAATTGACAAAAAAAAAAATATTAATTTGCAAATTGCAACACATAAAGTTTTTTAAATAAGAATTTTAAATAAATTAGCTTTTTTCAACAATATTTTAAATACCTCAGAGAAAATCATTTCAAATGATAAAATAAAATTTAATTTAAAAATCTAATATAATCGTGGAGGAATTGACAAACAAATTTTTTTTTATAAAAAATTCTCCTAGTTAAAATAAATTGTTTAATTTCAATACCAATATATAGCAAAAAAATAATAATAAAATGAATTTTAGAAAATTATTAAATTTTATTATAATCAAATTAAAGATTATAAACATTAAATAGGTATTTTTAAATATATTTTATAAATTTTTTAAATATTTATTTTCGAACAAGAACTGTGTCACTTTATACTGAATTTCCTCAATTTTCAATAAATTTATTATTCTTTGTTCTAAAAACAAATTTGTGGGTGGTGGATTTCATCTTTTTGGGAAATTTTTTAAATTTATTTTTTTTTATTTTTGTCTTTGTCCTTTGGTTGAAAATATTTATTTAATTTTCGATAAATTTAAAATAAAAATCTTCAATAGTACCAGCCCTCATCCATATGTATATGTAGGAGGCTGTAGCAGAATTAACATATTCAACAAAATAATGCATGTAGGTTTTTTTATGTAATGTCAAGGATTAAATAGCCTTATTAATTTCTGAATCCGAATTCCGAGCAAGATAATAATAGAAATAATATTATTTTTTCGACATTTATGGGTATATTTAATAATTATTTTTTGATAAATACTAATTTGCAACAGTTCGATACCAATCATTTATTTAAAAAAAATAAAAATAAATTTTAAAGCCAACACTTCATCACGCGGTTTCCTCACCAGTTGAATTTTAATTGCTCGTCAAATCAATTTCGCTTTTTTAAGCATTAAAAATTGTTAATTTATCAAATTATTATTTTATGGGTTTTAGAAATTGTTTTATTTTTTATCAATTTTTATGATGTTATTTTTAAAATCAACATTGTCAAAGCAAATATTAAAAATTGAATTTAAAAAAAAACTATATGAAAAATTTCAATAATACTGGAAATCAGGAATGTTAATGGCACTCATTTAGACAATCCAAAAAATGCAAAATTAAAATGTTTGACTTTTTTGTTTCTATCAATTATGTATATTTCAAATTTAAATTCATAAAGAAGAAATTTTTTATAATACTCAATGTGAATTTTCGGTACATTACGGTTATGCGCCTCCTTCACCAGAAATTATGGAAATTTCGACCTAGGGGTAATTTTGGATGTTGAAAACGAATCTGAATTTATTTTTTGGGTATCATATAATTGTCGTGAGTTACATGAACGGGTGCAATAAATGATGTTTCCTCCTTTTCCTCTGTTGGAAACGAAATGAATACTTACTAATTTTTTTTACGAGAGATATAATTAAAAATCTGTAATTATTATAAATTTTTTAATTTCAAAATTTAATTTTTATTTTGGGTTCTTTTTTAACTTGATTTATTTTTGCCGAATTTTTAATTATTTGAATTTTATATGTAAAAACTACAAAAAATAATTTATGGGTTTTGTCAAAAACCCATTTTTATGTGCTTTCTGCTTTTCTTTCTGAAAATTCATCTTCCTAATTTATATTTTGAAAGCAATTTTGGTAGCCTGCAAATGGTTAAAATAAAGAATTTTTAAAAATTATCCTCAATCCCATAAAACATTTAGACATTTATGGGAATATTTAATAATTATTTTTAGGTAAATGCTAAAATTTACAACAAAGTTATCGAGTTCAAATTATTTAAAAAAATAAAAACAAAAATAAATTAAAGTCTATCATTTCAGGATTTTTTTTCCATTTTGGTCTATATTTTTGTTCGTTTTTGGATCCATAATTTTGATTACTTTTTGGGACTTATCGAATTTTTGAAAAAAAATCCATTTATGGATTAGAGCTGACTTTGACCCTCCTACCTAAAGTGAGGAAAAACCAATTTGATTGTTTTGAATGAAATTTAAATTATCGTTTTTTGTTTATAATAATTATACGAGTGTTTTGTCTTTTTGACTTTCAAGAGAGATTGATTAAAATTTTTTTTGAATTCTTATGAACAATTTTAATTTTAATATTCTAATTTTTTTTAAATTTAAATTTTTGCTGCCAACAACCATTTTTATTCTTATATATCTTTAAAAATCGCTATTTTATTTTAAATTCTTCTTGATAAAATTTTATGAGTCACAAATAAAATTTTTATATTTTATTAATTTTCGAACTATACTATATTAAAATCCACATTGGTCAAATTAAAATCCACACTGGTCAAAGCAAAAATTAAAAACATAATTTATAGATAAAAATAAAAAAATCAATATTATTTTTTTAAAATAAACTTTTGTTGTTATATTTGAATTTGTTTAAAAATAAAAATTTTAAAACAAAGAGAAAATTATACCTATTTGGATTTAATATTTACAATAATTTTAATTAATTAAAATAAAGTAAAATTCCCGAAAACAATTTGAAATAATAAAATTTTAAAATTATAGCCGATAACGGAAAGGTAAAAATAGCAACTACTTAAAATAAATTTTTAATTAAAATAAATTTATATAAGCATATGAAAGGAAAAATTTTTAATAATTTTATTATATGTTAGCACTATTAATATTATTACAAACATTCGTTAAAATTAACAAATAAATTTTTTATTTAATATTATTTAAATTATTTTGAGCATAGTGCCATATTTTCTAGGAATATTCTCATCATTTATATGAAAATTAAAATATTCTTTTAATGCTCCAAAATTTTATGAGTTGCAAAATTATAATCAAATTTTTATGAAATTATTTTAATCTAAAGGAATTCTCTACATCCATTGTTTAATCATTATTGGGGAATCTTTCATCCTTCAGGCGCAAGGGAGAAAAATAATTTAATTCCTTAAACTATTTTAATTTTTGTTTTCCTTAATTTTAAATTGTACAAGAAGAGCTGAATTATTGTTTTTTTAAGCATTGGAAATTTTTGATTTATCAAAAATTCTTATTAATAAAATTTTATATGTTATAAATAAATGTTTTTTTTTCAATTTTTATAAAAAATTTTAATTAAAATCTATGTGCCAATAATCGGCTAGTAGGTAACATCACAAATTTTTATATAAATTTTTCATATTCATTAAAAAATAAGTGATTCAAATTATTTAAAGCTACCTTTTTATTTTTTTCTAAAAATCAATGGAATGTAGAAATTTAAAAATTGAATTTAAAAAAAATAATAATGTGCTCCAGCCGCACATCAATATTGTATGGCCAATGGCTAGCGGATATGCAAAATTGCCTGAGAGGAAAATACTTTTTTTTTTAATTTGATTTTTTAAATAGTTTTTGCACACGTGTTGGGCAGATTTTTAAATTATTTTTCAAAAAAAAAAAAAACGACAATTATATAAAAAATAATGGAATAATATTATGAGTTCAATTCTATATTTTTTTTAACTTCTGAATTAATTAATTTTCCGATTAATTTTGTGAACATTTTAGCTTTTATAAAAATATTATGTTCAAATTTTTTGTCTGATTAACAAACTCTTTCGGAGTTTTACTTACATAAAATTTTATGTGTTAAACAAATTTTTTTATATATTTTTATGAAAATTTCCTCATTGGTAAAATTGGTTTTGTGCTCCCAGATCCAAAATCAAACGTTTAAATAATTTTAGTATTTTAAATTGATTAATTTTTTACCAACAGGTATAATTTAAAAATAAATTTTTATTTTTTTTTATCACATTTAAAATTTTTATTTGTCTAACTTCCAAAGAATATTTTTTTTGAGTTTTTAATTATTTAATATTTATATGTAAAATCCCCAAAAAATAGTTTATAAGTTTGTAGAAAAATTAAAAAATTTCTAAAAATACAAAAAATAAAAATTTAAAAAAATTAAATTCATTCTGAAATTAATAAAATAAATTTTTCGATAAGAAAACTTTAAAAAATAAATTTTATGATTACTTTCATCTAAATTTTTATTTTCTTCCTTCAATTTTAAAATTTTATTTAAAAAAAAAATATTAAAATAAGCACAAATTAAATTGAAAAATTATTTAAAAACTTTATACAAATTTTCAGCTAGAATATTTCACTTTGGCATTGCCGATTGCCCTTCAATAATAAAATAAGGCTTTAGCCTACGTTATTTTTTACATCTCATAAATTTTTTTATAGAAATTTTTCTTTATTTTGTAAATCAATAAAGAAATGATAAAAAAGGATATAAATCATTAAAATGAAAAAATATTAAAAAATAATATTAATGGAGAATTTTAATATTTTTTTTTAAATTTGCAAAAAAAAGTCAATATAATTTTCTACAACAAATTTTCCCTTTAATTATTGCATAATTTTTGATAATAAAACTTACTGTAAATGTGTATAAATTAAATTTTTTTTATTATTTTTAAAACTTTGTTCCATTCTTTGATTTTATTATTTTTTATTAAAATAAATGCTAAAAACAATGTCATTTAATTATGGCAAAAATCTTGTCGTCGAAAATTAGTTTAGTTATATGCCAAAAAACATAGTCAAATCAAGTTCAAATTTTGATGAGATTGTTCTTGTTTCTTGGTATGCGTACTTTTCCATTTTCTGGAATTTAGGCATTTAATTTATTCGAGTTCAATTTTATCGCATTTCAATTAAAAAATAAATAGCCTAATCCATTAATTCTGTTACAAAAATTAAGGAATTTTGTTTTAAAATCAAAGAGAAAATATAATATTCTCAAAATTTAAAAAAAATTAATGATTAAAAAGAATATTTTGTATTTAAAATAACAAAATTTTCATTAAATTTCATGAATAAATGGCTAAAGGTAGAAAGGAATTAAGAAAATATTATTTTAAGAATTTTTGAATTATTTATCCCCATAAATTATTTCACAATAAAAATTCATAAAAGAAACCACTTTTTTTTATTTTTCTAATAACAAAAACGATACCGAAAGGAGATCAAAAATTTACAAAAAAATCAAATATATAAAAATAAATTAAAAGTGGGAGTAATTTATGCGCTTAATTGATAAAGGTAGGTGCTAAAAATTATGTAGTTGAAAAAAAAAGGAATATAAAATTTCTAGAAATTTGTAAATTTTTTCCAATCATAATTCAACATCAAAATTTTATTAAAAAGTACTTTTCAAATTTTGATGACATTTTTAATTCATTGATATTAATGACCAAGCAAAATTACATAAAATTTAAAAAAATTACAAAAAAATTAATTTCAATTTATTTTTTCGGCTTAAATTTTAATTTTGAGAGTTTTTAATTTTTTATCAATATTTTTTGCAACGTATAAAAATTCCAAATCTTTTTAATAATAAATAAATCTTTATTTTCTCTTAAATAAAAATAAATCCAGAGCGTTATTTACATTTAAAAATTAAATTTATAAATAAAATTAAAATAAATTTCAAGAACAATGTCCCGACCAATTTGTATATTGCAAATTTACAACTCTGATTTTGATGAGGAAAAATTATCCCTTTTATAATAGTAATCATTTTTAAGATGAGCTATTTTTAATTTGATAAATTTGAAAATTCAATATTTATGATTGATTTTTGTAATTTTTTCTAAAATATATAAATATAAAATTCCGAGAATGCTTGAAGCTTTAAAAAGTGTTGGAATTAACAAATATGGATAATGCCACCCATTTTCATTTTTTTACCAATCCTATTTTGGGTTCTCAGTTTCCTGGTTCTTGAAGAAATCTCGTGTAAGAAAAATTATTATGATTTGGTTATAATGTTAATTTTATGACTGCGATGAATAATCAAAATTATGGTATTTTTTGTTATTTCATCATTTGTGGCAAGTCAATTGCAAATAAATGAATTCCATCATTTCAAAAAGAGTTAAAAAATATGAATGATCGAAGTTTTTAAAATTAGATCATAAAATTGTAAATTTAACTTTCCTAATTTTAGAATGCAAAATTAGTAAATTATAGAAATAATGAAATTTAAAAATTATTTTTAAACCCATAAAATTTCGATAACTATGGGAATATCTAATTATTATTTTTTATTTATTGCAAAATTAGATCGAAAGCGAAAGCATTGTGCACTGAAAATATTTGAAAATAAAAATTATTTAATTTAAATTAAATCACATAATCATCGGCTTTCTCAACGGCGATTGGTGGTATGCCTGATGAACAAATGGCATTAATACCTATCATCGTCAAAACAATTACGCAGTGCAGAAATGTCCCCCTTCAAAATTTTCATCACATCCAGCAATAAAATTTTATATGTTATAAATAAATGTATTTTTTCAATTTTTATAAAAAATTTTAATTAAAATTTATGTTCTTAAAATGAAGTGAAGACTAATTATAATTTAAAAGTTAAAACAAAAGGGATGCTAAACAATATTTTAAATGGCAATAGAAAAAAAAAGAAAAATAAATTTTAAATAAATAAAATAAATTTTAAAAAATTATTTTTAAACCCATAAAATATTTCGAACATCTGTTGAATATTTAAAAATTATTTTTTAGTAAATTCTAAAATTCAAAATGGGTAATGCAACATTATTTGATAAAAAATTAAAATAAAAAGAATAAATTGAAGCCAACCACATTACCAGCGGCTCTTCCTCGACCGTTGGCGGCCTCACCACCAACCGTGGTCCAACAATAGCCACAACCACAAATTAATCAAAATCCGTATGTGTTTGGACAAATTTCTATATTATCAAGAATGAAGATATTAAATAAAATCTAGATTTTTAAATTTTTTTTTAAATTTTTTTTTCGGCCACTTTTGTCGAAATTTATTTTGAATTTCTCGGATTTACATTAATGAATAAATGAATTTCCATTTTGTCAATTGTTTGACGTTATCCTTTTTCGAATTTGGATTTTGAGAATACTAATTTATCCATCGCATAAATTATTTATTTAATAAATTTAAAATCTCTAAGTCAAAATATTTTATGCGATTTAAAAATTTTCCTAAAATTTATAAATTCAAAAATAAATAAATTTAGATTGAAAAAATATTTTTTATAGTTGACCCCAGGGTTGCCAAATATATTTTATTTAAATATTTGGTAATTGATAATATGGAAAACAAAATAATTATAATTTTTTCAATTATATTTTTGCATCTCATAAATTATTATTATACACTTTGGAATATAAGTTCTAATTTTTTTGAATTTTTGCAAAATGTGGTCTTTGACATCGCTCAAATTTTAAAAAATAAAATTAAAGAAATGAAATAAAAAATTTTAAAAAAATCAAAAAAAATAAAATAGTTTATTTGATAATGCAGCAAATAAAATTATAAAAATTTATAAAATTAAAGAAAATGTTGAAAAAATTTTTATTTATTTAAATTAATATTTAATTAATTATTATTATCAAAGTCTGAAAATAATTTTTCAAATTTATTTTTTTTGGATCTTATAAATTATTTTATAAAATTTGGAATTTAATTTCTAATTTTTGTTGAATTTTTATAAAATTGCTTCATCGCCAATCATGAAATTTGAATAACTCACAGAGATGTTCACAATTCATTGGCAAGCTTTTTTTTCCACTTCCCTTTACGTTTTCTAGTTTTTGGGAACATGCGTTTCCGACTCAATAATAATTTATCATCATTATTCAAAAGCAAATCCTTCAAATTGCGAACATTTTCTGAACCTTCTATCAATTTCAATTTGCTGTTCAGAAGAAGGCAATTCAACAAAAATACAAATTTTAATTTTATTAGTGAAAAATGTTTATTATTCTTTTATTACATGCATTTTTCTGGATGATGGAATAAGTAAAGAAGAAAATTAATTTTTTTTATTTTTCTAGAAAAAATAAAATTTTAAAGAATAAATTATTAAATAAGATTTCGTACAAAAAGTATTTTTCTACAAAAACATTTTTTGAATTAAAATTTGATTCATTCTAACATAGCAAGTAAATATATTGGATTTGTGACCATTTAATCTAATTGTTAAAATAAATAATTTATGGAAAGCAGTCAACAAAAGAGAAAGTAAAAAATTAAAATTTAGTTCATCAATTTCTAATTAACTTCCCATTTTTCTATTTCTTTAATTCTGCTAGTTGCTTATTGAGAATAAAGTATAGATTAATTATATAGGTTTCAAAAATTGTTTTTTTCTTATAAGTTAGATAAAAAGTAATATTTAAAAGAAAATATAATCAAAAAAAAACTATTTGCAGTTTATCTTGGAGGCAATTGTTATGTAAAACCAAAAATGGATTCTGTTTCATTGAAGACAATACCACCTATGGATTCGAAATTTTATATTATAATTTAATTAAATTTTTCAAATTTTTGAATTAATCTTTATTTTTTTGCATTCTTTACGATTTTAATTTTAATGCAAAAATTAAAGTTTTTTTTATATGAGTTTAAAATTAATTTTGTTAATTTTAAGGATTTATATTTAATTTAATTTTTGTTCCTTTATAGAAAATTTTTTAAAATATTTAAACAATTGCATTAAATTTTTTTAATAAATTTATTTCACTAATTCATCTATTTTTCCTTAAATAAATAAATAAAATATACTAAATAAATGTTAATACACAAATTTTAACCTTCAATTTTCACAGTCATCTTCCAACTTTTACAAAACCATTCGATTGGGGCAAACCAAATGGAAAATGGTATTGCCATCTACGGATATGCTCCAGCTGCAAATTAATATTGTTCGGCAATGGCAGGCGGATATGCAAAAATTCTTATTAGGAAAATTCTTTTTTTTAAATTTGATTTTTTAAATAATTTTTTGCACGCATGAGGGCTGTTTTTCAAATTATTTTTCAAAAATATCCAACGATTATATAAAAAATAATGGAATAAATTTTATGAGTTCAATTTTATATTTTTTTCAATTTATAACTTTTTAAAATTTCTGTATTAATTAATTATTTTCTGATTAATTTTGTAAACATTTTAAATATTATAAAATTTTATGTTCACATTTTTTTTGCCTAATTCATTTACTCCTTCGGAGTTTTTACTTACATAAAATTTTATATATTAAATAAATATTTATTTTATCAATTTTTATGAAAACTTCCTCTTTAAAATTGGGTTTGAGCTCCCAGAATAAAAACCTAATAAATGTTAAAATATTTTTAGCTTTTTAAAATTATTGATACTTTTTTTACCAACAGGTATAATTTAAAAATAAATTTTTATTTTTTTTTTCAAAATTAAAATTTTTTAATTTTTCGAACTTCCTCATCCATTGAATATTTTCGAGTTTGTAATTATTTAACATTTATATGTAAAATCCCCAAAAAAATATTTTATGAGTTTGTTGAAAAATTTCTAAGATTACACAAAATAAAAATTAAATAAATTCATTCTGGAATTAATAAAATAAATTTTTCGCTTTCATCTAAATTTTTTTTTTCTTCCTTCAATTTTAAAGTTTTATTTAAAAAAAATATTAAAATAAGCACAAATTAAATTGAAAAATTGTTTAAAAAATTTCTAGAAATTTTCAGCAAGAATATTTCATTTTGGCATTGCCCTTTAATAATAAAACAAGTAGCCAACGTTATTCTTGTATCTCATAAATTTTTTTATAGAAATTTTTCTTAAATTTGTAAAGCAATAAACAAATGATAAAAAAGGATATAAAAAAATCATTAAAATAAAAAAAATATTAAAAAATAATATTAATGTAGAATTTTAATATTTTTTTAAATTTACAAAAAAAGTCTATATAATTTTCTATAACAAATTTTCCCTTTAATTATTGCATAATTTTTGTAATAAAACTTACTGTAAGAAATTTTTCTTATTATTTTTAAAACTTTGTTCTGTTCTTTGATTTTATTATTTTTTATTAAAAATAAATGCTAAAAAGAATGTCATTTAATTATGGCAAAAAATCTTGTTGTCGAAAAATAGTTTAGTTATGCAAAAAAAAACATAGTCAAATCAAGGTCAGATTTTGATGAAGTCGATTGTTCCTGTTTCTTATTATGCTTCCTTTTCCATTTTTTGCAATTTGGGCATTTTATTTCTTCGAGTCCATTTTTATCGCATTTCAATTAAAAAATAAATAGCTTAATCAATTAATTTTATTTCAAACATTAAAGAACTTAATTTTAAAAACAAAGAGAAAATATAATATTAATTATCCCAAAATTTAAAATACTAATGATTAGAAAAATTATTTTATATTTAAAATAACAAAATTTTCATGAAATTTCATGCATAAATTACTAAAGGTACAAAGGAACAATGAAAATATTATTTTTAGAATTTTGGAATATTATTTAACCCATAAATTATTTCGCAATAAAAATTCATAAAAGAAACCACTTTTTTATTTTTCTAATAAGAAAAATGATAAAAGCAAAGATAAAAAAATAAAAAAAAAAAAACAAATATGTAAAAATATAAATTAAAAGTGGGAATAATTCAGGCTTAATTGATAAAGGTAGGTGCTAAAAATTATTTAATTGGAAAAAAGGAATATAAACATTTTTAGAAATTAATAAATTTTTTTCCAACCATAATTTCAACATCAAAATGCTATAGAAAGTCCTTTTAAATTTTGAAGACATTTTAAATTAATTAATATTAATGATCAATCAAATTTCTAAAAAAATTAAAAAAATTACTGAAAATCATTTTATTTTTATGGCTTAAAATTCAATTTTGAGAGTTTTTAATTTTTTATCAATAATTTTTATAACTCATAAAAATTCCTAATCCATTTCTTAATAAATAAATCATTATTTTTTATTAAATAAAAATAATTCCATTAAAAACCACAATAGAAAAAATAGTACATAAATGTTCCCCCATCAAACTTTCATCAATATCCTTACATCCACCCTATCATCAGCTAAACAGAACATTCTTCCTACGGAAATATCCTGGCAATAAATAATTGAATTTTTAAATAATTTTTTTAAACCATAAACTTTCTCCCATTCAATTTATTAAAAGACATATTTTTATTTTTCCTAACGAAAATAAAGAAGGTGGCGCGAATGACCATAAAAATAATAATAATTTTATAAAAAAATCAAAACAAAAAGAATTCAAACAAAATTGGCAAAGATAGGGGATCAGAGTAGTTGAGAAACATAATAATAAAATAACATTTTAAAAGATTTTTAAAATATTTTTCGATTCAATGTTCGATCAAATTGATATTGTACAAAATATAAAAAATAAATTTTCACCAAAAATGCCCTTAATACTTCCTCATTTTTTTCATCTAAAAGTAAGTATTAATTTACTAACATGAAAAAATTTGATGAAATGGAATTTAGATTCGTTATTGTTATTGGTAACCAAAATTAATTCTATGATATGATATTTATAATTCTTGTAGGGTGGTTCATAATTGATATTTTTTCCATGTTTTTGGTCCTTTGGTATATTTTATTGTTAATCATGAAGTTTTTTATTAGTGCCTAAAATGAAGTGAAGGCTAATTATAACTTAAAACAGAAGGGATGCTAAAATATTTTAAATGGCAATAGAAAATAAAAGAAACATAAATTTTAATAAAATAAAATAAATTTTAAAAAATTATTTTTAAACACATAAAATATTTCGAACATCTGTGGGATAATTAATAATTATTTTTTTATTAATTGCTAAAATCCACAATGGATAATGACAAAATTATTTGATAAAAAATTAAAATAAAAAGAATAAATTGAAGCCAACCACATTACCAGCGGCTCATCCTCGATCGTTGGTGGCCTCATAACCAACCAACCGTAGCCCAACAATCACCATAACCACAAAATCAATCAAAATCCGCATATGTTCGGACAATTTTTATATTATCAAAAATGAAGATATTAAATAAAATCTAGGTTTTTTTAAATTATTTTTTTAAAATATTTATTTCGACTTCGATGTCCAAATTTATTTTGAATTTCTCTGATTTACATTAAATTTAAATCCTAGTTCTAAAAATAAATTATAGGTTATAGTTTTCATCTTTTTTGGAGAATTTTTTTATAATTTATTTTTACTTATCAACCTGCAGATTTGAAAAATAATTTTCTTGAGATTCTTAATTTATTATAAATATTTGATTGTAAAGTTATGAAAGAAATTTTCCAATATGCAAAGGTAAAAAAAAAATAATAAAGCATAAAATATTTAGAATTAAAGTTATTAAAAATAGAAACATATAATAATTAAAATTTTAATTAGAAATTTGTATTGAATTTTTATTTAGAATTAACAATATTTTTTAATGTATGTTATTGCGCGTTTTTGTATTCTTCTTAAATATGACGGGAATTAATATTTTCAATTAATCATTCATAATTTTATGGGTTGTAATTTTTCTCATTTTTAACCAAAAAGAAATTCAGATTATTTTGTGGATTTTGAACCATGGATACAGCAGAGACAGTAAATATTCTTTTAATACCACATGTGGAATTATTTTTCAATCCCTCAAAAATTGGGAATATTTGGGTCAATCTTCTTAATTTGTGGACTTTTTTCAACGAATTATAGCGGAAAGCATCAGCCAACGTGTTGTATACCACTTCCTCCTTATCAAATGCAAAAATAATCGACCACCTAGACATATATAGATCTTTTTTGATATTTTTAAAATATTTATTTATTTTCGATCCGAGCGTTTTTTTTTCTTTTAATTTAGAATTATCATAATTTTCAATTTATTTATTATTCTTAGTCCTCAAAACAAATTTATGGGTTGTAGATTTCATTTTTTGGGTATTTTTTTTCATTTTATTTTTATGTTTTCATTTATACATATTTTTTCAAATTTATTATCTAGAAATTTTTAAATTAATTTTTTAAACCATAAAAAATTTTTTTATTTGATATTTTAAATGAATTCGTCTATTCTTTTCGAACCAAAATAAGAACAGAAGAAAACCAATTAAAAAATAATTTAACAAAATCTAAAAACTGACACTGGCACACATTGCACAACTGGCTATTTCATATAAAAATAATTTTTAAAAAATATAAAATATTTAAGAATTTTTTTATAAAAATAATTCTTTTCAGTCTATTAGATAATTCTATTATTGAAAATTTTCAAATCTACTTTGTTAACAAAATTTTAGAATAAAAAATATGAAAAAGTTCCATATCATCGTCAGGAAATCAACATAACAAATAGTCAAAACTTTAACAAGATAGAGGGAAAAAGAACTAATAAAATTAAAATTTTTAAAAATTTTTTGCCAGCCATAAATTATCCTATTCAAATAATTGAAATTCTCCCTTTTTAACATCACGACATTGACGAAAATTAAAAATATTAGTATTGTACAAAGAATTCTAAAAAATAAAAATTCATGTATAATTGGCAAGGATAGTGGATGTGATGAAGAAAAAAAAATGAGAAATAATACAAAACAAATTTTTCTCACAACTATAAACAATTTATTTCATCAACATTTAATAAATAAGTCCATTTTTAATTTTTCGATGATTTATTGGTTCAATTTCATCAATATTTATCAATAAAATTTATTCCCGATTTAAATAATCAATAATTTTTATAACTCATAAAAAAATCTTAATATTTTCTTAATAAATAAATCTTATTTGTATTAGATAAAAAAGGAAAATGACCCGTAGTAAGCTCCCATTGAATAAATTAAATTTATAGAAAATTAAATTAAAATATTTTACAGCAACAAAAAAAGTATCCCGCCAGTTTTTATATTGAAAATTTGTCGTCAGATTTTGATGAGGATAATTTATTCGATTTGTTGAATCTAAATGGATTGGTAATCAATAGGGATGGGCTTTCAAGGCATTAAAAATCGCCAAAAAGGCGCCTAAAAAGGCAATAAAAAACATGGATAAAATTATTTAAACATTTTAGGCTGATTTCGAAAGATTTTTATAATGTTTATTAAATAAAATCATCATGATTCATAAAGAATTCAAAAATTCCAAATTTAAAAATTAAATGAAAATGAAAGAATATAATTAAAAATTTTAGAATTCCGATTCAATAAGTAATTTTCGATATGATTAGGAGGACATTTATTAGATAGATAATCAAAAATTTGATAATGAAATTATGGAAAGTCAATATAATTTATATTTTGAAGACAATATTTTAGAGCTTTATATTTAAAAATAATTTGTAAATAATTAAAAATTAATAAATTTTAAAATTATTTTTAAGCTCATAAAATATTTCGACATCTCTGTAAATATTTAATAATTTTACTTTAAAAGTTAAATTTGCAAGGATTGCAGCATATTCAATAATTTGAAAAAAATTAAATTTTAAAAATAATTATAAAGCCAAGCCAACTACATCATCATCGGGATTTTGAAAAAAATTTCAAAAAGCCCATTCATAGCATCAAAAAATGTGTAAGGATTAAAAGAAATTTTAATTTGTAAATGATTAAAATAAAATTTTTAAAAAAATATTTCTTAACCCCATAAAATATTTCGACATCTATGGAGGTATATAATATTTATTTTTCTGCAGAGATGCTAAAAGTTAAACGACAAAGGCGCCGTCAAAAATATTAGAAAAAAATAAAAATTAAAGAATTAATTAAAGCTAACCATATCATCATCGGCTTATCATACATATCACCAGCAGTTAGCAAACTCACCTATCAACACTCATGACTCATCAAGCTCAACAATAAACACAGAAGTTTATAAATAATAGTCCGGGGCCCCAGACAAAATTCTTAAAAGCCGGTTCCCTGGGATCAAATTGTCTGATATGCAACAATATTCGGCAACAACCGATGAATATGCTTAAATTCAAGGGAAAATTTTTTTAATTTGTTATTTTAATATATTTTATTTTGCCCGCGCAACCTTTTTATTTTATTTTTCCAAATAATAATCAACGAATTATTTAAAATTATTGTAATAAATTATATGAGTTTCAATATTGTTAAATTTTTTGTCAAATTTATTGTATATTCAATATTTATTTCAATATATTTTTAAAAAAATCAAAAAATAAAAAGAATAAATTTAAAGATTTGGGGATTATTTTCAAATGTCTCATCATGTCTCAAAGAAGAAATCTCAAAATGTCCTAACAAAATATCTAATTTAAATATCTAATCAAATTTCGTAATACAAATGTCAAATATAGGGTTTTCGGGTACATAGAAATCGATTCTGAAATCAATTTTATTGATTCTATATCACGAAATTTTTTTTTATTTTTTTTCTATCTCATAAATTTTGCCATATAATTTTTCTATTAATTTGGAATATTTTTGAAAATAAATAAAACAGATTTTCGAGACAACTTCATTTAAAATTACAAATCTAAATAAACAAACTTGATTTAAAAAATTAAAATTGTTAAAAGAAATCAAAAAAAATTTTACTTCAACCGTTTCAAAAAATTTACAAAAAATTGATTTTTGTATCACATAAAATTTTATCGGAAGGAATTTTAAATAAAATTGCCTTTTTATAAAGATATTTACGAAAAAAACTGCAGCATTCAACATCAACATATATAAATTCAAAAAAAAGACAAATTTTTTATATTAAAATTAAAATTATTTAATATGTAAAATCTACAAAATAATAATTTGTTGAAAAATTAGAAGATTTCTAATAATTATTTTAAGATGCAAATTAATTCAAAAATATTTGTAAAAAATTTCAAATCAAATTTTCAGCAGCATGATTTCACTTTGACACCCTCCTAGTTAATTCAACATGGCTTCAACCGTTGGTGTTGGATTTGGATACAGATATAGCTAAAAACAATAAGAAAAATAATTTTTTTCAAAATTAAAATTTTTAGTTTTTCGGTCCTGTCTCGCGTTTGCAATCGAATATTATTCCTGAGCTTTTTAAAACTAATATGTAAAATATCCAAAAATAAATTATGGGTTTCATTATAAATTTATACAAAATTGTATTTAAATAATTTATTAGAAGCAAACAACAAAAGGTAAAGCAATATATGTTGGCGAATTAATCGATCGCTAACATCAATTTTTGAATTTTATTTCTTTCCTTTTGGAACAATTTAGAGCCCCGTGTCATATGAAATGGTTTTGCTAATTTATTATTTACGTATGCTTTAACCCTACAATTTTAATAAGAGAGAAAATGTCATATATGAGTGAATTCTACCATTCTGTCATTTATTTTCTTTTTTGTAATTTTTATTTCCTCTTTCAATTATTTGTTGGAGAATATGAGTAAATAGAATTAAAAATATTTTATTTATTTAAATTATTAATTTATTACAGTTGAATAAGTAATTTTTCACAAATATTTTTGCATCTCATAAATTATTTTCTATAATTTGAAATTTAAGTTCTAATTTTTTGTTGTATTTTCACAAAATGCTAAGGAACATGAGAGGAACAAAATTTTAATAAGAATTTAATTTAAAAAATTGTCAAAAAAAATCAAAGAAGTATATATTCATTTGATAACTAGGCGAAAAAATTTATTTCAAAATATTTTTGCAGATCTCATAAATTATTTTATAAAATTTCGAATAAAAGTTCTAATTTTTTAAACTTTCACAAAATTTTCACATCACAACATTCCCAACAAAATTTGAATAAAAAATTAAATTAAAGAATTCTAAAGGATATCTATTTTTCTGCCCGTATATTCAATTTTCTACTACTAAAAATTCCGAATTTTCCTCTCTTTTCTTAATGATTATCTCTCTCTCTCTCATTCCCTAATACGCTTAATGCAGCATAAATTAATTAAATAAATAAATTAATTAATTTAAAGGCTTATATTTATATATTAAACATAATTTGATTATTAAAAATGAAATGGAAAAAGAACGACTATAATTACGATACCCGAATTCTAGGCCATTACATTAACCCTAGATCCCTTATCCGTCCAAACACTAACCCTACCCTAGTTATTTCACTTAGACATTTCATAATCCAAAATACTCTATAAATTTAGAAAATTTTATCAATAAAAATTATATAAATAATAAACATTAACCATTTGAATTAATTTAATTAATTAATTAATTTTATTTAATTATCGCATAAAGCATATTTTAGAATGAGAGATGAGAGATAAGCATGGGTAAGGGAAAGGAGAAGAAGGGAATTTTTCACGGGCAAAAAGAATTGGATTTACAATGGATAGAAAAAAATGTCTCAATTTTTAAGCACAGAAAAAATTGAATATAACGGTAGAAAAAAATATCCATCCACATTTACATTAACCCCGTTTGGAAAATGATATTAATTTAATTAATTTATTCATTCCATCATTGGTTTATTTTTAAGCATTAAAATTTTTATTTACATATAAATTAAAGAAAAAGTAAAATATGAATTAATAAAAGGGATGTTAAAAATTATTCTAAAAGACATTTAGAAAAAACAAATTATTTGGTTAAAGTAAAAAATTTTAAAAATTATTTTAAACCCCATAATATATTTTACCATCTGTGGGGATATTTTAGAAAATATTTGTCAATAAATGCTAAATTCTGTATTTCCTCAATTTTCAGTAAATTTATTATTGTTGGTTCTAAAAACAAATTAATGGGTTGTGGATTTCATCTTTTTGGGCAATTTTTTTAAATTTATTTTTTTTTTATTTTTGTTCTTGTCCTTTGGTTGAAAATATGTATTTAATTTTCGATAAATTTAAAATAAATCTCCTCATCCATATTGTATATGTAGGAGGCTGTAGCAGAATTAACATATTCAACAAAATAATGCATGTGTTTTGTTTTTTTTATTTAAAATTTATTCCCGATTTTAAAATAAACAATAATTTTTACAACTCATAAAAAATTCATAATATTTTCTTAATAAATAAATCTTATTTGTGTTAAATAAAAAAGGACCAAGATCCAGGAATAACCATTAATTGAGTATATTAAATTTATAAAAAAAATTAAAATATTTTTCAGCAATAAGAAGAAAATCCCACCAATTTGTATATTGAAAATTTTCCGTTCGATTTTGATGAGGATAAATTTATTCTATTTGTTGAATCTATATTGATAGGTCAGCTCATGCATTAAGTTTGGTTATTTATTTACAATTAATTGTACATAAAAATAATCATTGATATTGTTATTAAAAACTAAAACAATATTAAAATTGGAAAATCACTTTAGGTTTACCGTTGTTGGAGCACTGGAATTCATTCGCATAGCAAAGATGGGTAAAATGAGTATAGAAAATACTTTTAAGGAATTTTAAAAAAATTATTTTTTAACCCATATATAATTTTTAACATTTTTCTTTGTTAAATGTTCCTTTTTATATTTTATTCAAAGAACACCGGCAGTAGCGGCAGCAAAAATTAAAAAAAATAAAAACAAATTAAAAACCAATATAGAACTGCTGATGCACATTGCAGATAAATAGAAAGAAAATATTAAAAGAAATTTTATTTAAAATATTTTTTCCAACCTTATCAAATAATTCCAACATTACAAATTAAAAATATTTTACATAAATACATTGCGTATTTATTATCTAATTTATAATACGCCTTTTTTAAATTAAAATTAACAACAAAATTTGAAGAACTTCCAAAAAATTACAGCCGGAGAATTCAAGCACAAACACCTATATTAAGAAAGCATTAGCTCCGGCCGAATTTGAATAGTTTCAATGGAATCTGGAGAATAATCTATCTTGGAATGAAATTCACATCATTTAAAAATTCAAATAAAAATTATTTATTTGATTTCAAAGAAAAGAATTGTGTTAATAAAATTTTGATTGTACTTTATGAACTTTTTATTTGATATCTTCGTTGATTTTTTAAAAATTCAATTGATATAAAAAATGTTTCAAAAATAATTAAATTATCTATTTGGTAATATTATGACTGCGTATATCAATCAAAATTATGGTATTTTTATGTTATTTCATCATTATAATCATAATGAAATATATTGAATTTCATCATTTGTTATTTTGGCAATCCAATTGCAATTAAATTCCGTTTAAAAAGACATAAAAATATAAGTATTTCAAGTTTTAAAAAATTGGGTCTTAAATTATTTAAATTTAGCTATACTAGATATTTTAGAACACAAAATTAGTAAATGATTAAAATTTTTGGAAATTATTTTAAACTCATAAAATATTTTGATATCTGTGAGGATATTTAATTGTTATTTTTTATTAAATGTTCAAATTAGAGCGCATCAAAACACACAAAAATATTTGTAAAAATTAAAAAATTTTTTAATTAAAAGCAACCATATCATAATCGCCTTTATCGCCGTGTTTATTGATCTGACCATCAATCAATCCCCAACAATCGCCATAACAAGCTTCACCATAACTTTCATCAGCATCCTTACCATTCTATATCTCCTGCTAAATAAAACATTCTTCCTTCGGAAACATCCTAGCAATAAATAATTGAATTTCTAAATAATTTCTTAAACCATAAACTTTTTCCCATTCAATTTATTAAAAGTCTTCTTCTTATTTTTCCTAACGAAAATAAATAAGGAAAAGCGACTGGCCATAAAAATAAAAATAATTTTATAAAAAAAAACAAAGGGAATTCAAAATGGCAAAATTAAGAGATCGGAGTAGTTGAGAATAAAATAATTATTTAATGAATTTTTAAAAATTTTTTACAAAAAATAAAAATGTTAATCATTAAAATTTGATAAATAAGCTTTTTATAATTTTTATTTGTTCAATTTCATCAATATAGGATCAAACAAAATTTAAAATATTGATATAGCAAAAAATTTCACATAATTTTATTTTAATAATAATTAAATTTATAGCTTATAAATCCAAAGCTGAAAATTCTTTTTAATTTTTTAACATTATTTTTTTTATATCTCATAGAAATTACTAATATCTACTTATAAAATAAATCGTAATTTTTTGATAAACAAAAACAAAGATGAAGAAGAATTGACATTTAAATAAATCGAATTTATAAAAAAATAATTATAATAATTTTTCATCAAAAAAAGCAGCATCCAACAAATTTTTTACATTGCAAATTTACCGATTTTGATATGGAAAATTTGTCCGATTTATTGAATCCACATGGATTGGAATTTAAAGGGACCTAATATTATTCATTCGGAAATTTAATTTAAATAATAATTAAAATTATTATTGATATATATTTGAAATTTCGAACGAAGCTTAAAAGTATAAAAATTATTCTAATAGCCGATTTTGTCTGTGGAATCCATTTTCCATTCATCATTTCCTAATCCAATTTATTAAGCACCCAATTTCACGAATTTGGGCCGATTATTCTTACTTCTTAATATGTGTCCTTTTTCTGCAATCGGTACAATTTATTTCCTCAAGTCCATCTTTATCGCATTTCAATTTAAAAAAATGGAGCTTTTCAATAGTTTTCCTTTAATTTAAAAAAAAAAAAAATAATTTTAAAAATAAAATTTATGAAATTATAACATGACAATGTAACATTTATGATGTTTTTATGGGATAAAATTTTCATTTTCTTTTGACAATTAATTTTTTAATATCAAAACAACAAGTATAAATTCAGAATAAATTTTTTAAAAAAATTCTATTTTTATAACCCATAAATTTAATTGTCGATTAAAATGATATTAATTAAAAAAAGAAAATGAAGCATAAATCTCGGCAAAGATTACAATATCAAAAAAATAAATTTATTAAAAAATAATGAATTGAATAAAAATTAAATTCTGTCAACAATTTCAATTTTAGTAATCTCTCAAAATATTAAAGCGGTGGCAACAAAGGCAATTTTGGACAAGACCACAAGAAATGCCGGGGAGGGGACTGCTATGGTTTTGAATTTTGAACGATTAGCTGCAGTCAAAACACAATAAAAAGCTTACCAATTATGAGTTGTGAATTACTTCTTATTTGCAATTTTTTTAGTTTTTTCCCGTTTCTTTGGTTTTTTTAAATCCTAATATTAAATTTATCTTTATTTTATTTTCGATAATTTTAAAATAAAATTATCTCAAAAATTATCCAGTTTTAATTTAAATATTTTTTTTCAATTAAAAGAACTTTTATTTTTATTTAATATTAGTTTATTAAATATTTAAAATTTTTATTTTTTTCATATTTTGTTTCGATGTCGGAATTAAGAAAAATTTTTTAAATAAATTTTTTATAATTATGTATTGATCGATTCATCCTTCGTATTTATATTTGTTTTACTATAATTTCTATAATTTTTTTAAAATAAAAATGAAGGAAAAATTTTATGAGTTAAATTTTTACGAAGAAATATTTTAATTAAAATTTATTGATTGTTGAAGTAAATAAAATTATTAAATTTGAAAATTATTAAACTAAATTTTTAAAAAGGGTAAAAATTGGGAACTTAAATTTAATAAATTTCCAAAAATTTAATAAATTAAATTTTTATCTTTTCATAGACATTCATCAAACACAACCAAAACAAAAGTAAATGACTAATAATTATTTAACCCATAAATTATTATGACATATAAATTCATAAAAGAAGCTTCCTACGGAATCATCATAGCAATAAATAATTGAATTTTTAAATAATTTTTTTAAACCATAAACATTTTCCTATTCAATTTATTAAAAGCAAGGAAATGCGAATAGCCAAAATAATATTAATAATTTTAAAATAAAAATCAAAAACAAAGGGAATTCAAGCAAAATTGCCAAAGATAGGGGAACGGAATAATTAAGAAGAGATATAATTATTTATAGCAACAAAAGATCGAAATGAAAAGATTAAAAAAAAAAATTAAAAAATAAAAAAAATATAAATTTATTTGATAACGCGGCAAATAAAGTTTTGAAAAATTTAAAAGTATTTTTAAATGATTTAAAAAAAAATAAAAATTACATCGAATTTGTCCATCTCATAAATTATTTTATATAATTTGGAATTAAGTTCTAATTTTTTTTAATTTTTACAAAATTTTCAATAGCCAACTTCTGTACTAAATTAGAATAAAATATCAAATTTAAAAATTAAAAATAATTATAAAATTTATAAACTATAATTTTATTTGATAATGCGGCAAACAAAGTTATAAAAATATCAAAATCTAAAAAGTATTTTTAAATGATTAAATTAAATAAATATAAATTTATGCATTAAATTATTTATTATGGGATCTGACATCTGAGGTGTTGAAAGATATACTAACATTTTAAAGAATTTTTTATTTTTTTTCCTACTTAAAAAATTTCTATTATCAGTATTTGATAAATTATGAATCTTTTTCTAATTTGCTTATGATTTTTCTTTTTTCATTAATATTATTCAAAATTTTAAGTAAAAAATTTTAATCTCATTTTTTAATAATAAATTTTAAGGCCAAATAATAAAGAGATGAAAATTCTTTTAAATTTTTTATCAATATTTTTTGAAACCCATAAAAATTCATAATTTTTTCTTTATAAATAAATCTTAATTTTCTTGTAAATAAAAATAAGTCAAGGAAGATATATACATTTAAAAATTAAATTTAGAAAAAATAAATTAAAATAATTTTCCAGCAGAAAGAAGAGAACAAAAACAATTTGTATATATTGCAAAATTGCCGCCTGATTTGATGGAAAAAATTATTCGTTTTATGCATTGGATTGTTGATTAGTTCATGCATATTAATATGGGGTATTATTAAATTTGAATTAATTTAAAAATTCAAAATTTATTATTGATTTTAGTAACTTTTACTAGAATATATAGATCAGGGATGCCATCTCCAAAAGTCAAAATTCTGGCATTTGCGTTTAAAAATCGGAAAAATTCCGACAAAATTCTGGCAAAAATTTTCATAAATCTGGCAAAAAATCTGGCATATTCAAAAACGTTTAAAAAACAAATTAAAATGTTTTTCTTTATAAAAATTTTTATTCTTCATTACTAATTATAATTTGATTTATTTGGCTTAGGGTAGTGAAATATAAGCGAAAAATTTAAGCCAATAATGACCAAAATTTGAAAAAAATTATAAAAAATAGTAAAAATTTTTTGATAATATGTCGTACAAAATTAAAATAAAATTTGAAAATATTTTTAAATGAATGAAAAAAGAATTAAAATTACTGATTTAATTTGAGCAATTAATAAATTATCCTTTTATTTTAAAGCTATTTAATTTTAATCGTTTTTAAGAATAAATATGTAGTTGACCGCTTTTAATTAAATCCAAAATATATTTATTTAAATTAAATTCTATATTTAAATTTTAGTTCTTTTTTAAAAAAAAATCATTTACAAATATTTTTTAAATTTTAATAACTTTGTTTGCCGCGTTATTAAAAAGTACATATTGAATTTTATAAATTATTTTATATAATTAATAAAGTTCTAATTTGTTGTTGAATTTTTATAAAATATTCACGAGCAACAATCTCAGAAATTTCAATAAAAAATTAAATTAAAAAAATAATAAAAAATTATGAAAAAATGTAATATAAATTTATTTAAAACGCGATAAATAAAATTATTAAAAAATATTTTAAATCATTTTTTTTAAAAAAGACTAAAAAGATATTAATTTAAATACAATCAAATTTGTGGATCTCATAAATTATTTTATAAATTTGAAATATATACTCTAATTTTTTTGTTGAATTTTTATAAAATGTTCAATGAGCCATCAATCCAGAATGAATTTTGAATACAAAATTAAATTTAAAAATATTAATGATAAAAAATTTAAATCTAATTTGATTACATCGCAATAAAATTATTTAGAATAATTTTTTCAAATATTTTTTCATTACCTAAATAATTTAACATAATTTGGAACTTTTAAATTTTTACAAAATATTCAACAGCCGGCATCTGAGCCAAATTAGAATAAAAAAAATCAAATCTAAAAATAATGATTTATAAAATGTAATTTTATTTGATAAAAGAAAACATATATAAAAATATCAAGTATTTTTAAATGATTAAATTAAAATTAAACATCTAATTTATGCATCTCATAAATTATTTATTTTATTTTTATAGTAAAATAATTTAATTTTAATGGCTTTTAGAAAAGAATCTCCAATTTGAATGACAGCCTTCAAAAAAAAATAAAAAAAATTTTAAAAATTTTTTCTTCAACCGTTTCAAAAAATTTACAAAAAATGATTTTTTGTACCACAAAAAATTATATCTGAAGGAATTTTAAATAAAATTGTCATTTTAAAAGATATTTACAAAAAAAAGTACACAATTCGACAAATATATATATTTAAAAATTTTTTATAATATTAAAAATTAAAATTATTTAAAAGAAATCGCTTAATATTATATATTAATATCTCTCTTTAGTGACGGAACTATTAAACTCCTCCTTGGGATGGGATTGGACAATAACGTAATAAAATTCTAAATTCCCATTGATTTTTATGAATCGATAAAATTAACCATTCAAATCTATGCCCAGCAGCAATTCAACATGGCTTCATCTGCCGGTGTTGGTCAAGCGACTCCTCATCAAATGGACAACAATCGTCCATTCCATTAGCGAGGAAAAATTTTTTCAACTTTTCCACACCACAACAGCAATCACAAATTGAAACAACATCTCATAAATTATTTTCTATAATTTGAAATTTAAGTTCTAATTTTTTTTGTTGAATTTTCACAAAATGCTCATGAGACAAGAAAGGGACAAAATGTTAATAAAAATTTAAATTTAAAAATTTACAAAAAAATCAAAGAAATATAGATTCATTTGATAACTCGGCGAAAAAATTTATTTAATTTCGGTATATTTTTGCAGATCTCATAAATTATTTTATAAAATTTAGAATATAAGTCCTAATTTTTTTGAACTTTCACAAAATTTTCACACCATAACACCTCAACAAAATTTGAATAAAAAATTAAATTAAAGAATTTTAAAGGATATCTATTTTTCTGCTCGTGTATTCAATTTTCTGCTACCAAAATTTCCGAATTTTCCTCTCTTTTCCTCAGGATTATTTCTTATCTCTCATTTCTTAATAGCTTAATGCTTTCGTAAATTAAATAAAATTAATTAATTTAAAAGCTTATATTTATAAATTAAACTTAATTATGATTATTAAATAATGAAATGGAGAAATGAACGACTAAAATTACGATACCCCAATTCCTGGCCATTACATTAACTCTAGATCCCTTATCGGCTCTAACACAAACCCTACCCTAGTTATTTTATTTGGACATTTCATAATCCATAATGCTCTGTAAATTTAAAAATTTTTATCAATAAAAAAAATAAGCATTAACCATTTAAATTAATTTAATTAATTAATAATTTTATTTAATTAACGCATAAAGCATATTTTAGAATGAGAGATGAGAGATAAGCATGGGTAAGGGAGAGGAGAAGAAAGGAATTTTTTACGGGCAAAAAGAATTGCATTTACAATGGGTAGAAAAATGCCTCAGGCCATCTGCATACTTAAAAACTTTGATGAAAGAAGTATGCACAAGCCCTCAATTTTAAGCACAGAAAAAATTGAATATACTGGCAAAAAAAATATCCAAATACATTTACATTAAACCCATTTGGAAAATGATATTAATTTAATAAATTTATTCATTCCATGATTGGTTTAATCTTAATTATTAAAATTTTTGTTTACATCTAAATTAAAGAAAAAGTAAAATATAAATTAATTAACGGGATGCTAAAAATTTTCTAAAAGAAATTTGGAAAAAAACAATTTATAATTAGTTAAATAAAAAAAATTTTAAAATTATTTTAAAACCAATAAAATATTTCACCATCTGCGGGGATTTTTAATAATATTTGTCAATAAATGCTAAATTCTGTAAGAGGAGATTCTATACAATAATAAAATATTTGAAAAAAAACAGAAATTAAATAAATGTAACATTAATAAAATAAATATTTGAAAATATTTTCAAATTCATTTTTTTTCAACCCATAAATTTTATCAATAATGTTCAATTAAATTGACATTAATTTTTTTTAAATATAATAGATCCAAACTGCTACACAATTAAAACAAAATTTTAACAAAAAAAAAAATAAATTTATCAAAAATATTAAAAAATATCCAAAATCAAAAAAATTATTTTTCTTCTCCATATTTAGGCTTTCTCAACAAAAGCAATTTTAGACAAGGCTAGAAATAAATGCCATGGTTACGATTTTGTTGATTTTGTTAGGTTAATTTCGAGAGTTTATTTTAAAAGTATTAATATAAATTTATTTGATAAAGCGGCTAACAAAATTATTTAAAATGATTTTTTTCATAAATATTTTTTGCATCACATAAATTATATTAATTTAATATTTTTTATTAATTAATTATTTAATTTTTAAATATTAGTGTAGTTACTGAGCCTGGGGCAGAATTCCTGCATAATCTCGTATGTATCTATAATATAGACAAGAAATTCTGGTGCCGATTCCTGTTACTATTATTATAGTTCCCGGTTCTGGAAAATTAAATTTGCCATTTACGTATACAAAAATCATATGATTTTTTTTGTTCCGAATATTATAATGATTGATAATTAATTAATGGATATAATAATTATTCTGGATTTGTGAATTTTGTTGTAGTTGGGTGTTTAAAAAAATGAGCAAATTTTGTGCCCAAAGCTGTTGGAGTGGTAGATTATCGTTGTAAATTGTATTTGATGAGGACGGGGGAGGCAAATTTTCATTGAAAAATTGGTGTGGCCTTGCTTTTGTATTGGTGAAAAACATTTTAATTTAATTATTTTTATAAATTTATTTTTTAAGATGGCTGGATAATTCTTGAGCTTTTTTATTTGACAGAATATTTATGTTTATTTATTAAGAAAAAAATAGAATTTTTTAATGAATTGCAAAAATATTAATAAGAAATTTAAAATTGCTTAAGATTCCAATTTTTCGTATTAAAAAATAATTGAAATTATGTTGCAGCAATTTTTTTAGATTTTTTGGTAATTTCCAATTATTGATAAACATCATCGATGAATTAAATAAATAAGTATTGTAAATCTGAAATGGCTTTTTTATTACATTATATATTGTATTTAGAATTTTATGAAAAAATATTCACTAATTTTTAGAAATTTTTATATTACTTTCTTCCAACTAGTAATTTTTAATCTCTACCTTTGCGCCATTACGCATGATTCCCCACTTTTTATTTTTTTTATATTTAAGAATTTTAAATAATTATTCCCATAAATTATTTCGATCGAAATATCTATAAATAAAGATACATTTTTTATTCTTTCTTAGAAAAAATACTCCGAATATGAAGAACAAAAAAAGAATAAATTAAGCCAACCACATATTTGCATTCTTATCATTTGTCGGTCACTTCACTTACCAATCTTAATAATCGCCAAAACCACAAAATCAGCCGAAATCCTTATTGTTCCGGATTCCGGTACACCATTCATCTTTTTATTTTTGTTTTTTATAATATTTTGAATTAAATGAAAGTGTCTCAATTTTTTTGCATTTACAAAAAATTTATTAAATATCCAAAAAGATATCGAAATAATTTATGGGTTTAAAAATAATTTTAAAAAATTTATAATTATTTATTATGAATTGTATTTAAATAAATGGCTATAATATTGTTTTCAAAATATAAATTATATTGACTTTCCATAATTATATAAACAAATTTTTTAATTATCTATCTATTAAACGCCCTCCTTCATTATATTCAGAATTATTTATTTAATCGAAATTCTAAAATTTTAAATTGTATTCTTTCAATATATTTTCATGTAATCTTTAAATCGTTTCATTTGAAGATTTTCAATTTGTTTAGTTTAATTAATTATTGTAAATTTGCTATTTATTTTTAGAAAACAGTTTTTAAATGATAAAAATAAAGAAATTTTTAAAATTTTTTAATCCATAAATTATTTCGATATTTATGAGAATATCTAATTATAATTTTTTTTAAATGCTCGAATTGTAAGCGGTAATAGTGTAGTAAGTCCCACCCCCTTTTTTGCAAAACCGGACGAAAAAAATATGATAAATTTGTGTATTGGTGATGGGTAAAATTGAATTTTACAGGATCGTAGTAGAAAAAAACCTTAATGAAATCTTAATTATGGTCTATATTTGGTACAGATTGTGGCTCTCAAGAATTTTGTACTGCTATTTTTTCTGAAAAAATCTAATTAATTAAAAATATTAAATAATTTTTATAACAAAAAAATTTTTCATAGATTTTCTTCAGCTATAAATATTATTACATGAATATATGCTATCGAATAATGATTGTCATTTCCATTGTGGATTCTGTAAATTATTTGTTCACTTCTATGGAGGCTTCATTGCAATTTACAGTTCATCTTTTAATTATTGGTTGGAGAAGGTGAATAAGCATTAGAAATATTTTTAAATTAATAACAAATAATTATTACTAAAGCATGAAAATAATTTTTTTCGCAAATATTTTTGCATCACATAAATTATTTTATATAGATTTAAGAATTTAAATTCTAATTTTTTTGTTGAATTTTAACAAAATATTCATGACACAAGGACGAAATTTGAAAAAAAAATTAAATTATAATAATTTTAAAAATTTAAAAAATATTGATAAAAAATTTACACATTAATAATATTTAATTTATTTAAATTTATAATAAATTAATTACAGGGATGGGTTCGATATTTCGATTTTTTCGTTTCGATGTCGATTTTCGATAATTATTCACGCCTCGTCACCTTTACTTCGCAGGAGTATGAGTATGCATTTATTTTGACAAAATCGTTCGCAATACTCTTGTGAATAAGCATAGGAAGCCTGTCATATATGATAATTTATTGATTATGTGATCATCTAAATCGGAAGTTCACACACATTTCGATCTAGACCACTTCGGTCTCAGAGAATTAGACGTGTAATAGCTCGCCATGGAATGAACCATTTTAAATGGTCTAAAGTGATTTAATAACACCCTAAATATTAGCTATTCATTGATATATTATTCATACATTTTGGCCAACATGTGGCTAAAAATTAAGAAAAATTTTCTTTGTTTTTGTATTTATAGCCAATTCTTGGCCAAATAGGGCTATTAAATGTACACTAGATCATTTAAATTAGTTAAAAGGCTAGTGCTCTATGGCAAGTAAAAATCACTAGAGCTGAGATTCAAATGACTTCAACCACATTTAAATTTAAAAATAATTTATTTTATTATCGCTATTAAATTTATTGCTTTTTTCATTAGATCTCTTTATGATTTATGTGGTGGTTATGGATCGAATAATTCTTGCTCTTATCATTATGCTTATTCAAAGTGCATGAAATGTCGAATCTGTAAAGAGAATGATTTTTGCAATAGTGGAAAGAATTTTCCAACCCCTCAAAAATTAGTAAATTTGGAGTCAAACTTCTTAATTTGTGGATTTTTGAACAAATAATAATGGATTTTTTGTGAGGGAACTAAGAAAATGCAATAAATGTTTTTTTTTAAATTTCCCCCTACCAAGAGCTATGGGTGCTCAAAATCGAGACTGGGGAATAGAGGAAATAAGGTATTTTTTATTTCCCTCATGTCAAATAATTTAATCGGATCAATTGGCTACTGTTAAAGATGGAAAAAAAAGAAATAATTTATTAAAATAATGAGCAAAATTTTTAATAAATTCAAATGAATATGTTTGAGTGAAATTCATTTTAAAATTTATTCTTTGATAATAAAGGCATTGCAATTCAATTATATTTAAAAATAACATTCAATTAAATATAATATTTTTTTTAAATTTATTCCCTTTATAATATGATGTAAATAAAATTTAATGATAATATAAAAATATAAATCCAGAAAATATGGAGCCAAATTCAATATTTCATTTATCATGAATTGTAATTGAATTTAATTGAACCAAAAAATGACATAATTTTAAACCGAAAAAAAATAAATTTTAATTAAAAAATAACAATTCAAAATTTTCATCTCTTTCGTGCTTCCTTTCCTTATGGATTAGCAATTAATTTTCTTTCAATTTTCATATGGGTCCAAAACGATTTGCTACCAAAAAAGCAATAACAAAAGCAGTCGGAATAATAAGTGGCGCAAAAGCGGCGATTGCTGTGACGATTGGGCCAATAAGAAAAACCGCACCAAGGATGCAAAAACCAAAAGCTATTTTATAGAAAATATAAATCAAATTTTTTTCATTAAAAAATAATTAATGGATTTTATAATTTAATTTTTATAGAAATAATTTAAAAATATTTATATTTTTCCTTACCCATGAATTTTATGAGTTCTTCGAATTCATTTTGTCTTTTCACTCTTCTATGTTTATGTCTGGAATGTGCAAATGGATCAAATGGCAATTGCTTTTTCTCTTCAGCGATGTTAACAATTTTAAAGGCCAATCCATTTTTTACATCAAAAAGTTTTTCCCAAATTTTTGTTGTAATTATAAAAAGAGGATGAGTCGAAAATTCCTTTTCGGCGCCATTTTTTCCTAAAATAATTAAATTAGAAATATCAAAAAATTAATAAAATTACCTTTTAGGACATTTTTCAGCAAAGATTTAAGCCATAATTCATCACCATCATTCGACAAATGACACTCAATTTTTTCCAACATTTTCTTTTCTTCGTTCAACTTTTGAAGAACTTCTTCTTTTTTACTTTTATTTTTGCTTAATTTCATCATTTTCAAATGATTTTCCTTCTTTTTGATATTTTCTAGGGCAATTTTACTTTGAACATTGAACGCATTTGAGTATAAATATTCTTTCAATTGCATTGGAATATCTGTATAAATTTATAAAATATAATTTTAAATAATTTTAATAAAAATAACCATTTTTGATTTTAATTTTTTTCTCTGTATTTTTATTCTCGCATAATAATTTTCCAAGTAAATCTTTCATTGCAATCAATTTTACATCCTCAGTAAAATGTTTTGAATCCGAATTATATTTAACAACAATTTCACATATTTTATTGTTGATTAAGCCAATAAATACATCCAATTTAAGTTCCAAATTACAAGCTGGCAATTCTATATATAATTTTATAATATTATTTTTTAGTAAAAATTTAAATTTCTCTTTTTGTATAAATAAATAATTTTATTTACTTTCTATTAATAAATAATTTTAAATTAAAAATAATTCTCATATTATGAATAATCTATAAAAAAAATTTAATATTTCTTTTAATAATTTGCCCACATTTATATTTAATTTTTATGGAATAAAATTAATTAATTTGAATAAATATATATTTTTAAAGAATTTACCATTTGCCGAAAAAAATACTTCAGTTCCATGGGAAAGTACCAAAATTGGTTGTTGAAAAATAAAGACAATGGAAGAAATTAATAATAAAAACATTTTTAGGTAATTTTTTTTCTTTTATATAATATTTACCAGCTTAATAATGGAATTAATAAAAAATTTTGGGATAAGAATTAAGAAATAAAAAATTTGGGCCTTTAGGAAATTTAAATTTTTCTTTTTTTATTTTTTTTTAAATAAAATTCAAAAACATTTTTGGATGCGCTTATAAAAATTTTATTTAAATTGGATGCATTTTAGTATTTTTAAATTTAATAAATGAAAATGATTTTATGCCGTAGATTGGTCACTATTTATGGATGGAGATGGAGTGGAGAATTTCACCAAAATGATTTGAGTAAAAGGAGATGATGGCCATCATGCATCGATTGATTCCATAGAATTTCGGTACTGACTTTTGGATTTTGCAAAATTAAATGGTAGAGAATGAAAAAGGACACTCAATTGGATGCCCATTCCAATTCCAACCTGATTACCCTCAAGAATCAAATGTACAAAAATGTACGATTGAATTTTGGCGCTTACGTTTGGATTTTGCATAATTAAATGAAGGAATATGAAAAAGGACACTCAAATTGGATGCGCATTCCAATAAAATTTTTGCCCAAAATCAAAAATTAAAAAAAAGGATGTTTACGAATAAATGCGTGATTTGGAGGGTTTGAATGGGATGAAGTGTATATGGAATAGGAAAAATCGAAAGATTGGTCGTATATTAAATATTGATTTGAGAAAAGAAAGAAAAGAACAAAAATGAATTTTAAAATTGTAAAAAATTAATAAAATCAAACAAATGAAATTTCCTATTTTAAAAATAATTGGATTTATTTATAAGAAAATTCGCTTGGCATGGCATCCTTTTCTTATCAGAAAAACCTTAAAAGCCCTCTAGAATTGGTATTTAAATTTTTTTTTGAATTTTTTTTTTATTAATTTTAAGCCTTTCTTTAAAAAATCGGATTCATCATGATACAAAAATTCATAATTAAATTATGCGATCTTTCTATAATTAAAATAATTTAAATGGATGCTTTTTACAGCTTCCATATTCCAAAAATTATTATAATCAATTTTCAATTCCCAAATGTCCTATGTACCCCCAAAAATTAACCTTTTATAACCATTAGCTAGTGGTAAATTTCTATGAGTGGAAATTTTTAATTTTTTATGAATTTTTTGGCAAATGTTGAAAAATCATTATATTTCAATAAAATGATTTAAAAATGATATTAGACTTTGCAAAAATATTTTTGATTAAAAACCATATATTTAATAATTTTTTGGAAAAGAAAATTATTCAAATTTTAATTAGAATTAAAATCATAATCTTTTATTAGCAAATCGAGGAATCGAATATGTTGATGAATTCTATTGTGCCCTTTCTATTGAATTTTGAATGCAAATTCAAATTCAAACTACAAATTCATTGGGTAGAATCTTTGTTCAATTAATAATTCAATTACATATTTTTTTGATGAATTTTAATATATTTGCATTCTTCATTCCCATAAAGAGAAAAATATTAGTTGCTTGCTTATATTTTTAATCCCTCATCATGATTGGTTGGGAATTGATAATTTGATGATAGTAAATAATTAACTTAATTCAAAAAATGTTGGAATGTTAATTTTTGATGAGGCGACAATTCGGATTCAATGGATGAACAAAAATTATATTCAGCTAAATTAGTCATTGATTTAAATTTATAGTCATTTTATTTATAAGATATAAATTAAAATAGACAAATAAAGAAAATATAAAAATATAAATCCAGAAAAGATGGGAACAAATTCAATATTTCATTTGTCATGAATGATTAATTTAATTTAATTTAACCGAAAAAATTTTAATTTAAAAAAATGACTTCAATTCATCTGTTTCCTTTCCTTTGAAATTTCTTTCAATTTTCATCTGGGTCTTCCAAGTGCTTCTATAAATGCATATGCAACCAAAATAAAAGCAAGCAAATATAGAACTGGTGCAAAAAGAGTGGCGATTGCAGCAAAAATAGCAGGCCCAAAAAAGAGGAGAAGAAGAACTATTTAGATAAAAAAAAATAGATCAATTTTTCATTAAAAAGTTAAAAATGAATTTTAAAATTAAATTAAATTTTTAATTTATTGAAATAATTTACAAATATTTATATTTCTCCTTACTACAAATTCCTGTCAATAATCCAATTTCTTGTTGTCTTTTCACTCTTCTATGTTTATGTCTGGAATGTGCTAATGGATCAAATGGCAAATGCTTTTTCTCATCAGCAATGTCGACAATTTTAAAGGCCAATCCATTTTTTGAATCAAAAAATTTTTTCCCAAATTTTTGTTGTAATTATAAAAAGTGGATGAAGCGGAAATTCCTTTTCGTCGCCATTTTTTCCTAAAATATAATTAAAGTTAAAAAATTCTTTTTAATAAAATAACCTCTTAGCACACTATCCAACAAATTTTTAAGCCATAATTCATCTCCATTATCCGACAAATGGCACTCAATTTTTTCCATCCATTTCTTTTCTTCCTTCAACATTTTTTGAACTTCTTCTCTTTTATTTTCGCTTAAGTTCATCATTTTCAAATGCTCTTCTTTCTTTTTAAAATTTTCTAGGGCAATTTTACTTTGAATTTTGAACGCATTTGAGTGCAAATATCCCTTCAATTCCATTCGAATATCTGGATATATTAAATATGAAAAGTGAAATTAAATTAAGAATAATAAAAATAACCTTCACGGATTTTAATTTTTTCCTCCATACTTTTATTTTCACATAAAAATTGCCCAATTAAATGTTTCATTTTAATCAATTTTCCATCCTCATTTAATTGTTTTGAATCCAGATTATATTTAACAATTTCGCATATTTTATTGTTGATTTTGTCCATCAATTGGTCCGATTTAAATTCCAAATTACAAGCTGGGAGTTCTATAATTTTATAAAACTATTTAATAAGCAATAAATTTTAATTATTTCCAATAGTTTTTAAATAAAATAATTTTTAATTTATTTAATTTAAAATCAATTTACAATATTTTAACATTCTATTAATAAATTTTTTTAAAAATATTATTATAATGACTGAATAAAATTTGTAAAAAGTGGTTGTTTAAGGATAAAAAGAATGGAAGTAATTAATAATAAAAGCATTTTTAATTAATTGTTTTCCTTTCTTCTATATTTACCAATGCTTAATAATGGAATTTATTAATTAAAAAAATTTGTGATAAAAAGAAATGCTTTTGGCGAATTAAAATTTTTATTTTCAAAGTTTTTTTACATTTAAAATTTGATTTAAATTAGATATATTTATTTTAAATTATATTTGATGTAAATAATTTTTAAAAATAAATTTATGAATAAATGAATATGTTTTAAAATGAGTCGATTGGCCGCTATTTATGATGGATAAATTATGAATTTCGCCAAAATGATGAGGAGGGGGATAATGGCCATGAATCGGTTGATCATTGATTCCATAGAATTTCGGTTTCGGCACTGACATTTGGGTTTTTTTTTTGGCTAAATTAAAAGAGGGAAAAGGAAAAAGGCACTGTATCTGATGCGCATTCCAATTTCCAATCAAATTTATCCAAAATCGAAAATAAAATAAAAAAGAATGTTTACGAATAAATGGGTGATTTGGGGATATGGATGGGAATAAACGAAAATTGAATAGGGAAATCAAAAGATGAGCCGTACATTTTATCGAATATTTGCTTGATTGAGAGAAAGCAAAGAAAAATTCAATAATAAAATCGAGTTTTAAATTATATAAAATTTTTAAAAAATTAAAATTTATTTTATAAAATTTTACCATTAAAAATAGTAAATCGAAATAAGTTCTAATTTGAAAATATAATTGAATTTAAATTTGGTGCCCAATGTTCTGGGTCAATTCCAATAAACAAAGAAAGGTGCAAATATGGGCGATTGCACAATGGTCGAAATAAAAAACAATCTTTTTTAAATTTGATAATTTAAAATATATGAAAGAATTGCTTTTTCAACACTTGTTTTCAAAACTTGACACTTTTCGAAAATGAAACGAAATTAAAACATTGAAATTTCGACCCCATCCCTAAGCCCTAGTAAAAGATTCGTTGGGATTTACCATTGTTTTTAAACCAATAGAAAATTCATTGGTGATTACCAAGATAAATTCCCTTTGATTTCGTAGTAAAAAAATTTTTCCCAAATTTTTGTTGTAATTATAAAAAGTGAATATTGTTTTTCAGTGCCATTTTCTCCTTAAATAATCATTGTAAAAATTTTTTAATAAGATTACCTTTCAGAAAATTTTTGAATTAAATTGTTGCAAACAGGCGGAGTTAAATTGGGGCAAAGAGGCGGAATTAAATTGGGGCAAAGAGGCGGAATTAATTTAGGGCAAAAGCCAGATTTGAAAATTTTGAAATTTGATGATGGAAATATCAAGTAAATAAAAAATAATGTTAAAACAAATGTTGTAGAGTGAAATTATTTTTCATTTTATAATAAATACATTGTAATTTAATTATATTTATATTTGAATAAAATTCAAATAAACAGTCATTGTTTGTTAAAATTTATAATCTTTTATACCCAAGTAAAATAAAACATATAGATAATATAAAAATATAAATCCAGAGAAACAAATTAAATATTTTCCTTTATCATGGATTGAAGGATTTTTATAGTTATTTTAATAACATTAAAATTTAAATTTATTTAAAAATTTTATTATTTTTAAATTTATTTAATGAAATAAATTTTCTAAATGAATTATTTGAATCGATTCGCCACTATTTATGATGTAGAATTTCACCGATGAGGGGTGGAGGGCTGGGGATGATATGGCCCTGCTACGGTTGATTCTATAAAATTTCGGCACTGACATTAGGGTTTGGTCAAATTAAAAAAGGGAAAATGAAAAAGGGCACTCAATTGGATGCGCATTCCAATCAAATATTTGCAAAATAATTAAAAATAAAAAAAATGTTTACGAATAAATGCGCTATGTTGGAGTGTGAATGGGAATCAAAATTAAATAGAATTAAATGTAAATTAAATAGAATCAAATGTTAATAAAATAGAATCAAACGTAAATTGATGCAAATTTAAATGTAAATTGAATAAAAGAATTGAAAAGTTAACCTTATTTTTTGATTGTAGTTAAGTATAACTGAAATTTCCATATTATTTACGTTGATTTATATGAACCAAATAATTTTTTCTAGTTTATTTCCGCCTAGTTAGAATAATTTCGCCTGGTTAGATTAATTCCGCATAATTAGAATAATTCCGCCTGTTCTGATTTTAATTCCGCCTGCCATTGATATGCGGACGCATTTGTTTGCAAGAAATAATATTTTTTTGAAAATTTATTTTATGAAAATTTCTTAAAATAATATTTAGCTTTTTTTACATAAATTTGATCAATTTACTCCCATATATTTTTGTATTTATTATTTTCAAATTAAAATATTGATGTAATTATAATTATCAATTCGGAAAAGAAGCATTAAACGCTAATTTTTAATCGTTTTTTTGTCCCGGTTATTGGTGGATCAATGTTTTCTTTGAACCTATACTAATTGAATGCGTAAAAGACAATTTTCACTTATAATTTAGAAAATGTTGAAATGGAAATTTTGATGAGGTGACATTTGGGTTTTAATGGAAGGACAAAAGTAATATTCAAATAAATCAGCCATTGGTTAGTTAAAATTTATAGTCTTTTATACCAAAGTAAAATAAAAACAGACAAATAAAATAAAAGAATAAAAATATAAAATCATAAAAATATGGGGAGACAAATTCAAAACATTTGTAATGAGTGAAGAATTAATTTAATTTAATTGAAAAAAAATAAAAGTTATGCGAAAAATGATTTAAATTTGAACCGAAAAAATAAAAATTTAAATTAAAAAATAATGTCTTCAAAATTTCCATCTCGTTCCTTTCTTTAAGGTTTAGCAATTGATTTTCCTTCAATGCATGCCTCCTTCTCTAATAATTATGCCAACGACCAAGAAAAAAAGAACAATAGGAATGAGACCTACAAGTGGCGCAGCATTGAAGAGGGCAGCGGTCATTTTGCCAATCATCATAGCAGCAGCCGGAAAAAAGATGATGAGAATAAAGCCAATAACTATTATATAAAAAATAAATCGAATTTTTTCATTAAAGAGATAATTTATGAATTTTAAAATTTAATTTAATTTTTATTTATAGAAATAATTTTTTTAAAATACATATTTATTTTTTACCAGGGATCAAAACAAAAATTCCATCATTTTGTCTTTTCACTCTTCCATATTTATGTTTGTTGAAAATCGTCAATGGGTCAAATGACAATTGCGTTTTCTCATTCTCATTGACAATTTTGAAGGCAATTCCATTTTTTTCATTAAAAAGTTTTTCCCAAATTTTTGTTGTAATTTTAAAAAGTTGATGAGGCGAAAATTCTATTTCGGCGTCATTTTCTCCTAAAAGGTAAAAAAATTTATAAATTTTTTCAAAAATTTATAAAATTACCTTTTAGCGCACTTTTTAATAAAGATTTAACCCCAAATTCATCGCCATTCTTCAACAAATGGCACTCAATTTTTTCCAACCATTTCATTTCTTCCTCCCCCATATGAGCTTTTTCTATTGTTCTTTGATTTCTGCTTAAGCTCATAAATTGATCTTCTTTGTTTTTGAGAACGTTGAACTCATTTGAGTGCAAATATTCTTTGAATTCCATTCGAATATCTGTATAATATTAAAAAAAATAATATATTATGATTAGGGTTAATTTTCCGCAAGCGGATAATGAAAAAGCGGATAACGGACATTGCGGATAATCAAAGTGCGGACGGGATGGGTAGGTCATTTTCGAAAATTATCTGCGGATACTACCCGTCCCGCTCCCTTTATAAGGTACTGTAGATTTTTAAATTTTGTTTACTCAAATTTAAAAAATTGCCAAAATAAAATAACTAAACTTTTTTCTGCACTAAAATCCTTTTAATTTTCTTTATTTACTTCTAAATTACCTTGTTGGGCATGCTAGTCTTCCCAAAATAAAAAAAATTCCGCATACAGATCCAAAAAATGGCAAAAATCCAGTAAAAATAGGGGTTGCTGATAGGCGGATAGTCAAAGTGCGGATAACGGATAATGCGGATAATCGGGGTGAGGATAAAAGGATGGATAATTAGCCCAAAAGCCTTGCGGAAATCAGTCCCGCGTACCCGTCCCGCCCACGGATTATGATATATAATTTTAAATAATTATAATAAAAAAATAACCTTTTTGAATTTTCGTTTTTTCCTCCATTTTTTTATTCTCACATAAAAATTTTTCAACCAAATGTTTAATTTTAATCAATTTCTGGTCCTCATTAAAATGTTTTAAAACTGGATTATATTTAAAAATTTCACACATTTTATTGCTAATCATGCCGATCAGTTCATCCGATTTCAAATTACAAGCTGGTTTTTCTATAATTTTATAAAATTATTTTTTAGTAAAATTTAATTATTTTTTTATAATTTTTTATAAGTTAAATTTTTTTTTATTTTAATGTAAAATTAATTTACAATATAGAATATTCTATTAAAAATAAATTTTTTAATCAAATTAATTATAATTATAAATCATTTTCACATTGTGGATAATTTAGATTATAATATTTGCACAATTTTAATTAATTTTTTGATGAAATAAAATTATTAATTTTGTATTAATTTAAAAATTAAAAAAAATTACCATTTGCCGAAACCAGTTCTTTTCCAAAGGAATGTACCAAAAGTGGTAGTTGAAGGACAAAAACAATGGAAATAATTAATAATAAAAGCATTTTAGTTAATTGTTCTTCTTCAATTTATAATGAAATTATTTAATGGAAAAAACAAAGAATTTGTAGCCTTTTGGGAATTTTTATTATTGAATAAATTTTCAAATTAATCGAATGACTATTTATGATGGGTTTAGAAATTATGAATTTCGCTAAAAAGGATAAGAGAGGATTGGCCATGTTATGACAGATTCTATAAAATTTCGGCTGATATTTGGATTTGACGAGGGAAAATAAAAAAAAGGCACTATATTTGATGCGCATTCCAATGAAATATTTGCAAAAAAAAATCAAAAATATTTACGAATAAATGTGTGATTTGGAGAGATTGAATGGGATATATATATATGGAATAGGAAAAAATCAAAAGCTTGGCTGTACAGTGTACACTTTATAAAGATCAGCCGTGCATTTTTATTGAATATTCGATTAATTGAGAGAAAGGAAAGAAAATGCATTAAAAAAGGAGAAATTTTGAAATTCTAATAAATTAAAAAAAAATAATAATTTCATTTATAAAATCTTAGAATAAAAACCAAAAATATGTATCGAAAAAGAATCTCTTACTTTTCACTAAAAAATTCAAGAATGAAAAAATAAAAAAATAAATTTTTATCGCCGCCATAGAAAAAAAATCCATTAAAATTTATAGACTCGGGCTTAATAAAGTGTAAATTGTCACAATTTTTATTTACTTCTTCAATTGGCAATTGCTAAACAATTTGCCAATAAAGTGGCCGCTTCCACAAATCCAGATGTCAAATGGGATTGGTATCAGGATATGGGTTCGATATTTCGATTCTTTCGTTATCGATGCGGTAATTTTTGGCATCAAAATTTCATTTTTCGATTTCGAAAATTTTTTTTAACACTCCGAAATTTCGATTTTCGTTTTCGATTTTTTATTTTGGGCCATCGATCCCATCCCTGATGGGATAACAGTCAGGAGGTTGGCATGGAATATTTCCAATATGCCAAAGTGATGCAAGCTTATTTTGGATGATATTACATGAATATTTCTTGTGCTTTTGGCCAAAGTGTATAATTTGATTATGTTGAGTTTTTGAATAAAATGAGAATTTTTTACTCCAAATAAATATAGAATGCATAATTATCGAAAACATTTTTATTTCATTCGATCAAAAAGAATGGCCAAATTCTGAAATTTTTTTTCGATTTATTCCATCGATTCATCATTATTGTTGTCGTCATCGTTAACTTTGCTTATTGATAAATGTGTTTGTCCTCCTTTAGAGAAAATCAATTTGAATTTCTGGTTTCCATTTTGTGTAGTCAAAATCTTGAATCGAGACAAATATGCCGCAATAATTGGGTTCTAAAAATTTATTCTCTTCCTCCCCAATTTTCAGAATATCCGGCAATTCATTCTCGTCAATAGCGGGAAATTCCAAAAAAATATCATTTGCAATAAGTAATGGATTGGCGCATTTTGCCGCATATTTCATCAGTTGAATAATGAATTGGTGTGGCTAAAAAAAATTTTTATTTGGAAGTACAAAGCACTAATAAAATGAAATTATAAGTATGAAGCTTTAATAAATTAGATATTTACAAATAAAAAATGCAGAAAATTTACTATCTGAAGCAAAATAAAGAAAAAACGATGAAATAGTTTTTAAAATTTTCTTTCATTCTTTTTTTTAACAACTAATTCATTTATATTATAACATATTTTAATACTTCTAAGTAAGTCCTAACCCTCAATTATTTCCTCACCCTCAACTTGTTAGGACCCATTGCTGAATTAAAAATTTTTTTATTACATTTTCTTAATTCAGTAAAAAGAGAACTCTATAAAATGCGCGATTATTTGTTCAAAAATGTCCATAAATTAGAATTTTAGACCTAAAAATTTTAAAATTTTGAGAGGCTATAAAATAGTTCTCAATAGGGTTTTATAAGAGATTATATGGTATATGGTATTTCTTTTATGATTTTATTATATTTAATGGTAAACCATTTTTAGATGATTACTTTAGAAAACTCCCTCCCATTTATACTTGAAAATCCTTTGGAAGCATATGCTCCTTGATTATGAATTTCCCCTTTCGTTCGAAAAGAACATTGTTCAAGCAAAAATGGCGCAGCAAATCAATTGAATTCAACGCAGTCCCATCCGAATTGGTCACACAAAATTCGCTTTCATCATTTCGATATAGCTCCGGGTTGGACATTTGCGAAATCTGAATTTGATAAAAAAGAATATTTTATGGATCAAAAAATTTGCATTATCAAAAGTTTTTTTTTCATCAAGAGTAGTTTTTGACATTTAATAAATCAAAAAACGGTTTTAGACTCTACAAAGCTTATACCATTTTGTAGAACTCATTGAGAAGCATCGAATGGTAAATAAAATTCCAGCTTTTGGCACAAAGTAAACCGCTTAAACTATATTTCCAATTTTTGGTTTTAAACACTTTAATTTTATGCCGAAATCTGATATTTTTTATACCATTCGATTAGTCTCGATTAGATCAAAAAATTTTTTAAGATTTATAGAATCTAAAATCGGTTCTTTTCTGATTTATTAGAAGTCAAAAACTACTTGTGATGCAGAAAATAATATCCGATTAAAAATGTTTGGATATTAAGCTTACAAGTTGAAGCAGCTTTTGCGTTTTCATTCGCAAATAATGGGTCAAAATTTGGCTGGCCATTAGCAATGAAGCATTTGCATTTATTGGCATTACACATTTCTTGTTCACAATTTTCAATGGCACACAATTGGCTATTTCCGAAAGCAGTTCATTCGGAAGTGGTTTGGATTGGGCAGACATTTTTGTTGATAAATTTAATCGGTTGATATTTATTCCTCTGAATATTCTGTAAATTAAAAATAATTAAAAATAAATATGCTGAACAAATTGTAAAAAGTTAATTTTCTCAAAAATAATGGAAATTAATGAATGAAAATGGAGGCAAATGATTGTACGCAGTACGCACTGAATCTTCTAAATTACAGTCCCATCTTATCAATTAATTTTAATCTATTATTCTTTTGAAAAAAATATATTTTCCTAATAAATCCTCATCAAAAATTTGTCACATTCCCATTCTTTCCATTGTGATGAAGATTTGGGTAAATTTGCCTCATGAATATGCATCAAACATCAATTATGAATTAATCGCCATCTGCTGCTAATTAAAAATATAATTTACGTTTGGGAGACATTTTAGAGCCATAAAATGTGAGATTTAGAGGGATTAAACAATAAATAACATTTCCAATGAATGGAAAAGTGTGAATTCAATTCCAAAATGGTAGAAAATTGGCAAAAATAAAATAATTGCAGAAAAATTATTTTATTACAAATAGAATTAATATTTTAAGCCTCCGGGAACCGGAGGCAGTTACAAAAATTTGTTCCTTAACACAGTCTCCCACTGGTTAGGAATGTCAAGTACCTTGTTGCCAAATCGGTAATGGCCTATTACTAAGAAACAAAAGATTGAATTTAAAGGGTGAATTAGAGCAAATTGTGGCAATGGATCACTGAGGAAATGAAGAAAAAGAAGTCCAAAAAACAACATAAATCAAAGAGAATTTTCCGCAAAATGGCTAAAAAAGCGGAAGAGGGGAAAACCAAACATTCATCGCAAAATGCACATTAAAATATCCGCTCAACGGGGCCGATTTTGCAAAGAATGGAAGAATAATTGGAAGCATAGAATTTCGAAAAGAAAAAGGACATATTTAAATTAAATATCATTTTATTAAACCCTTCATTAATATTATTGATAAATGAAAATATGCTGTTTTGATATAATAAAAATTTAGTCTATGTAAATTTTTATAAATTTATGAAATTCTACTAGGCAAATTTATCAACCGAGATTCTACAAAATTCCCTAGCCCATCTCTGGTAAATTTTGGAATCTATCAATTTCCAATATTTTCGCGATAAATTTGGAATATATTTATTTAATTAATAGGACAATGTCTGAGTGAGATGAATGGAAAAATGAATGTAGTAAGAACGAAATCACCAATACCTAAATTTTCTAATTACCTTACTCGGCAGTCAGCGAAAAATTTGAAGAAATTAAGAATAAATGGAGCTCCTTCGAATTCAATTTGAAGCAAATATTTTTAAATGCATTATTGTAAGCCCATCGATAATTCAAAAAATGCTTTAATTCTTATTCCGGAAAAATAGCCAAAACTAATTTTGATGAATACAATAGTGAAAAAAGGGAATTTTTAAATAAATTTTAGTCTATCAAAATTCTTCAGTGAAAATAATCAATCTGCTAAAAAATAAATAAATATTTTTTAAACTCATAAATTATATCGAATCTAGGCATATTATAATTCACTTATAAATAGCAATTGTAAAAATTTACACGACAAATCATATTACAAAATTTTAAAAAAATTTAAAAAATGATTAATCTAAAATTTTATTAATTTAAAGCACTAATAAGAAGCAAAAAATCGTTCCATAAAATTAATTTTATTTTAATTGGCCATAAATAGATTTAGTCTCATTTCAAATAAATTTCTATTTATTAATTTCTAATTTTCAAAATTTAATATTTGTTCATCTGAGAACGGAACATTATAAATATATGGAGTTTTTTTTGACTATTTTATGATTATTTCTAGAGAGAATTTACACAGCCGGTAGGTAGCCTTCCACAAAATTTATTCTTATTCACATTTTCAATGTTCGGCATTTTCCAATTTTATTGACTTACCTTCCATTAATTTTTCTAATAAATATTTCTAAAAAATAAAATTCTAATTAAAATATTTTTCTGTTTATGACAATGTATTTTTCTCATTCAACAATTTTTTTGCTCTTCTGTTCATTTTCTTTAATTTTAAAAGATGTTGTCGCTTGTCCTCGTAAGTGAAATTGGAAGAAATTAAAGGAATTTTTAATTGCCCAAAAATATTTGTTTCATTAAAAAATTTCTCGAAAATTTGGTGCACAGCCATTTTTCTAATCTGCTAAAATTTACTATTGAGAGGTCACTTTTTTAAAGTCATTCATAAGTTTACATGGAAAAAGAAATATGATCATAACCAAATTCATATTCATGATTAACATCAAAATTTCCACTAGAAAAATAAATTAAAAAAAAATTATTTAGCCAATTTTATGAGCCTTAAAAATGCTAATTTTTCATGCAAATTTTAGAAATAATTTAATCAATTTCTTAGATATTTCCATTATATTTTAAAAATGTAAAATATTTTTAGCCTGTATTTTGGGTGCATGCCCCGATGACTATGGAAAATGCTCGAAAGATGGATGCTGTAAGCAAAATTCAATGATATTATTCTAAATTGTTTTTAATTTATTTAAATTTATTTGCAAGAGACGACAATAAAATATGAAAAATATAATTCTAATGTAAAAAAATAAAACTCATAAAATTTTTTATAAATTATTAATTAAATAAAATATAATAAGGAAAAATTCATAAAAATTTTTCGATACATTTTTATTTAATTTTTTTTCGAAATTTAATTTTTAATATAACTATTGCTCTAACCTAAATATAATTTTGATAAATTAAAAATGAAATTTATATGTTTTTTCAATAAATTTATTTTAGATAACAATTTCATGTATTACCAGTTTTACAAATTTAAAAAAATTTAGTCCACAAAAAAAAATATTTTTCTAATAAGATATATGTAACTCATAAAATATTTTGTTTATTCAAAAAATATATAATCTCAGAAAAGAAAATTTTACTTTACTGAAAATTTATAAAAATACAGAAATAAAAATCAAAAATTAATCCTTAAAAATTGTTTTTAATATGAAAAATGAAACTCATAAAAAATTTTCTTTATTCAAATTATAAAATAAATTTGGAAATACCCATTTTATAAATAATTTAGATTGAATGCAAGAACGCATTTAAATGATAATCAAAAATTTAAAATGATTGATTTATGCGTTGCGCATAATTGAAAAAAAATTTTTTTTTGAAAATAAATTTATTTATTCTAAAAAGGCACAGGAAATGGTGGTGGAGGAGTCGGAGACGAAACTACAACGGAGGCCTCGACAAATTCAGGAGCATCCGCCGATTGCAAGGACCTTGGAAAGTAAAAACAATTTTTAAAATGCAAATATAAACTAAAAATTATTTATTTCATTTTTTGTTATAGAAATTTAACAAAAAAATATTAAAAATTTAATGAAATATTTATTTTTTCAGCATTCAATTGGGTAAAATTAGATTAGAATGATATTTTAGAATAATGCAAATTTCATTAAATAAAAATTTTTTGACCAAAAATTTGGTAGATTGGTCAAATTTACCCAAACAAATTGATTGAAACATATCAAATAAAATTATAGCATAATTAAAATATCATAGATTTTTAAATCGATATTGATCTACAATAAGTATATTTATTATTTAAATTACATTTATTTAAATTGTACATAAAAGGAATTGTTGGTTGTTCAAACAAAATGGCCGCTGCAAAAGTCAAGGTGGCATGCTTCTTACAATGTACATTTTCTGCCGTAGCACTTGCCAACTTTGTGCTGCCAAATTTGTTCGGGGCTAATTTATGCATGTGCAATTGAAATTTAAGAACAAAAAATTTTATAATGATTATATGTCGATTGTAAAAATTTTACATTATTTTTACTAAAATGCGGCTTTGTTGATTTATTTTTTAGTTAAAATTTAATTTTAGTAAATTTCAAATGACAAGAAATTTTTGGTGTCAAAATAATCACTCGCTAAAGTATATATCATTCATTTCTTTTAATGTTTTCTGATCAATTTGTGGCAAATTTTTCTGAATAAATTTGCCTTCTAATTTCATCCTATGATTTTGGTCGTATCGATAAATATAACTCACTTGGTTTCTCCGGGGCATAAGGTGTTTATTTTTTTGCAACCAATAAATTTTCTTGATAATTTAGTAAAATTAAATTTACATTATTATAGAATGAATTTAAAAAAAGCTTTACGATAGGAAATCAAATATGTACCAAGTACAATAATTACTATAGAAAAATTTTTATTTTTTAATTTTTCAATATATTTTTATTTTATTGTCCAGTGGCCAGATCATTCAATTTTCAGAAGTAAAATAATTTGAGAGAACCTATGGTGAATTTAATTTAAAATAATCTTATGGGTTACAAATTTTCACATGGAAAAAATTTCAAATATGTTTTTTATATTATAAAAAATAATTAAAATATAAATTGGATTAAAATTTAAATTTTCTTATTCAGTTACGCCAAATCATTTTTTATTTACTCAATTTTTATCGGATTTTATCAATTATTGTTGGCAATAATAGTTTTAAATTATTTAAAATAATTTTGAAAATTAAATAAGCAGCGCAAACATAAGCTTTTATTTTTAATTTATTAATATACATTTAGTTTATTGTCAACACCAATTATCAATTTTGAAAAATGAAATAATTTGTGAGAACTTAGAGTGAATTTAACCTAAAATAATTTTATGGGTACAAAATTTTCTCATGAAAAAATAAATAAACTTTCGAATTATTTTTCATATTTTAAAATTTTAGATTGAATTAAAATATTAAAAATAAAATTTTTTTATTAAAAGCAGATTTTGCTCATTAATCTACTGATTTTTTATAGAATTTTTATTGGCACATCAATGACAATCGTGTGCCAAAATTTTAAATAATTTTGACAAAAATTTTAATATTAAAATGGAAAAATTATAAATTTGATTCCTTTCCATTCATTTTAGCATTAAAAAAATTTTTTTTATTACTAATATTTTATTCTCATCGTCAAATCCGTTAGCCCTTGCACCATTTAATCATAAACCCATTCTTTTTAAAAATTTGCTCACTTTTATATTATTTTATTATTAACATCAATCTCAAATAAAAGCAATAATAATTAAGTTAAATAATTAGAAAAACAAATAAATAGCAAGTAAGATAATATAAAAATCGTTTTTTTAAGTTTCTTATTATATTTATTTTTATTATCAATTAAATTTACTAAACTTTCTCCATTCCACAATAAAATAATTCTTTTCAATACAAAAACTCTTCCTTCAAAATTTATGAACCTCAAGCCCAAATATTAGTATATTTGAAAAATGATTTAATAAAATTATTTGTTTTACTATTAACATCAATCCCGAAAAAACACCAATAATATTTTTAAATAATTTCGAAAATTTAACAAATATCAAATCCCAGAATTAAAAATCTTTTATTATTAATTTATTAGTTAAATTTATTTTTGTTGTTCACTCTAATTGAGTCCTTCCATTTTCAAAAAAATAAATAATTTGAGAGAAGTTATGGTGAATTTATTCTAAAATAATTTTATGGTTTACAAATTTTCACAAAAATGGCCACTCAAAGCACGATAATTTAATTGTGAATGAAAAACAAAATAAAGTTTATAATAAAAATTTGCTTAATTTTAAGCATTATTATATAAAACCATTTATTTTCTAGTTTTGAATTTTTATAATTTATAACTTCATTTCGCATATATGGCCGAAAGAGTCTGAGCTACCGTGTTCATTCGGAGCTATGAACGCCAAGGCCCAAATATGAGCTGGCCAATGCCGGAATTTTGATAGGCCAAATTAAAGAAAAATTGGACAATTTTTATTAATAAATAATTTGAAAAACCAATTATTTATTATTTATAATATCGGTCAAAAAAAATAATGAAAATGAAACCCATAAATTTATTTGATTTCTCATTTATTAAAAGATTAATAAATTAATTATTAATTTAATAGTTTGCAACAACTTAATCAATCTCGAAAAAATTTAATAATAAATGATTTAATAAAATTAGTTTCTAAATATTTATGATTATTACGCAATATATTTATAAATGAGGATTTTATTCCATTTTGTTCCATTTCCACCTTAAATATATAATCATCCAAAAAACTTTATACAATATTTATTTAAATTTAGGAATTCTAAAGAAATATTTTTCTTGCTTTTCAATTTCTCCAATAAATAATATTTTATGCTAATCTTAGGAAAATGTAAATTTTTAATTAAAATTAAAATTTTAGAAGAGAAGAAGAAATTAAATTAAAATTTGATTCCAATTCTATTCTTTTTAACATTTAAAATTTTTTTCATTTAAGACACAAAAATTTATAATTTTAAAATTTAAAATTAAACCCATAAAATAAATTAATCAAAATTTTTATTTATTTTAGAAAAATTTCAAACTCTCATTAATTATGCGAGACCGTTCGGACCTTCGGATCAAATTAAAAAAAGAAACAAAGAAAAATTTTAAAATAATATTCTCTATAAAATGTAAATGAAAATTATTTTCTAAGGTACTCTTTGCCCTCGAACACCCTATCAACAATATAACACAAAATTTTGTCCCTAGCTAAACCCAGTTTGGATGGTCTATTTGCTTCGATGGCCTTTCTATGTTTACATTGCCGCATCCCCGGTGTTCCATTTCGCTATTATGGTAGAACGAGTCTAGGGCTACGATGTTCATTCGGATCTATGAATGCCAAGGCCAAAAATATGGAATGTCCAGTGACGGAATTGCTGTGTGTTAAATGATTGAAAAATTGTACATTTATTGTTATAAAATTATGAAAAAATCTAATAAATTATATAGAAAAAAATTAGCATAAAATTATAATGTAAAATGTTATCCATAGACTTTTCTGTCATTTATTATATAATTATTTAAACAAAAACTAATTATTAATTAAAAAATTACATACCATAAACATCGAAAAATTTAATAAAAAAATGATTTTAAAAAATTAATAAAATATTTGTGAATTTAATTTTTTATTTTTGACTTCGCATTTCGCAATGCATGGTAAATTTGGCCCTGAATACGATGAGACCTTGTTCGGGTACCCAGTACCCACCCAATTTTGGGAATGGCCCATGCCGACGAAATGGCTGCCGGAAATACGCACATTTCATATTTTATCATATAATTAAATTACGAGAAAATCAATTATTAAAGATTTAGATTTAAGAAATTAAGACAAAATTTTAATGCAAAATGCAACCTATAAACTTTTCTGTTTATCATATACTTATTTAAAGAAAAATTAATTATTTATAAAAAATTCCCAAAACCCCCAACACCGAAAAATTTAATGATTTAATAAAAATGATTGAAAAATATAATTTAAACATATTTATGGATTTTATTTTTTGATTTTTTCTTCGCAATGCATGGAACAATTTGGCCAATCACACTGAAAGCGATGAAAAAATGTGCACTGTGCAGGCAGCAGGCACCGATCCAATTTGGGAATTGGACCAGGGGACGAGAAGAACATTTGTTGATCCTGTGAAGTAGATAATGATATACCAATTTAAATTATTTTTCAATTTAAATAAAATCGGAATATTTTTTTAGTGAATATAGGATTTGAAAATATTGGTGAAATGTTTATTGAAAAGAAAATAATTTTATATCGAAAGGGGCGCCTATCATTCATTCTCTTTTCTATTTTTTCTTTTCTCTTTCCCTTGTTGATTGGGCAGAGTGGCGATCGCTGGCTGTTTCCTTCCTTTCATTTTGGTCAGAAAAAATAAAAACATTCGTTTCAATGAACATTCACTTTAAAGGGATGTTCACTAAAAAAATATTCCGATTTTAATTTCTTTTTTAATTTTTTCATATTTTTGTGGGGGTAGCCTGTTTTTATTTTATTCTTCTTTTTTAACTGAAATTTATTATAAATATTAGCGAAATTATTGATGAGTTGTTTCATTCAATATGAGCAATTTTTTCTTAAAATTCTCTATTTTTTTTCATTATTCATTATTTTTGGAAAATGTCAAATAAATATTCATTAATTTTGAAAATGGCTTTTGATGCTTTAAGATTTAATCCTAATTTTATTATCCAAATTATCAATTTTAATTTTATTAAAATATTAGGTAAAAAAACAATTTCTTAAGTGTAAATATTTTTTTATGTAAATTATTGCTATAAAATTATTTTAGAAGAATGACTCTAATATTTGAAAAAATGATAATATTTTAAAATAATTTTTTCAATTTTATTTGCGATTTTTCAAGAAATGTTCTCGAAAAAAGCGCATATTTAATACCATTTTTATTTTATTTTATAGTTAAATTTAATGATATTCTATGATTTCAATTTAAAAACGGGCTCCTTTTTCTGATAACATTTAATTTAGAAAAATTTATAAAAAAAATAAAATTTTTCTAATAAAAAATAAATTTTTTCCACTCACTGAACGATTCCGATTTTTTGAGTTTCGGTTCCATCCCTACTTCCAAAATTTCATTATATTATCTCAGAATGCTCAAACAATATAAAAATGGAGATTTTATTACATTTTGTTCTAGAAATTGTGACTAAATTATGAAAAATGCAACCCATAAAATTTTCTATGAATTATCAATTTTTTTAAAATAATATATTAATCATGAATCAAAAAATCATCATTCCAATAATCGAAAAATTTAATGATTTAAGAAAAATTATTTTAAAAAATTAATAAAATAATTATAGATTTCTTTTAGATTTGAATTCAGAATTTTTAGAATTTTTAAATACTCTTTTCTTAATGATTAATTTTATTATAAAATTGGGAAATTATAAATAATATGAAAAATCAATTTTTATTAATTGAAAAATGAGGAAAGGTTCGATCATCATTGAAAAAATTAATGATTTAATAAAAATAAATTAAAAAATATTTTTAAAATATTTATGGATTTAATTTTTTATTATTTATGTCTTTATAATTTGCTTTAATAATTTATTTAGGCAGCACAATAATAAACTTTTATTTTTAATTTAATTATAATATATTTTTCTGTTCATTTTAAACATAAAATTTAATGATTTCAAAAATTTAAATAAAACTCATAAAATAAATTGTCTAAAATTTTTATTTATTTTAAAAAAATTTGAATTTTCATTAAACGATGACTTTGAGGAGGGAATTCAAAAATTAAAATTAAACTCATAAAATAAATTTAATAAAATTTTTAATTATTTTATAAAAATTTAAAATTTTGTTAAATTAGGTCTTAGTTGTGAACACTCAAAACTAAGAATGAAATAAAAAAAAATTCTAAAAATATTTTCAATTTAACAAAAAAATTAATAATAATTTCTGCGGTGATTTTTGCTCTTCGAAACCCATTTTAATTTTAAAAATTTATTTTTACTTTATTTTCAGAAAATTTAATTATTTTAAAAATTATAAACCCATAAACTAAATTGACTAAAATTCTTATTTTAGAAAAATCAAATTTTCATTAAATTATTCGAGCAAATCTCTTCATTAAAAATGAAATAATAAAAAAAATTATGTTTTCAATAAAATTTAAAAAATTTTGGTACTACTTAATTAACGAGAAGCATTTTAAATAATTAAAAAAATAAAGTACCACGATATAAAAATCTTTTATTTTTATTTTTTTAAATTTTTATTTTTATTGCCCCTCTACACTCCATTTTTTAAAATCAAAATGATTTGAGAGAACTTATGATGAATTTGATCTAAAATAATTTTATGAGATACAAATTCAGATTAGTTAAATTTTTCCCTTTTAATATTTTAAATTTTTCTCAAAAAATTTCGACAAACAATTGCCATGAATGAGCCCATAAAATTCATCTACATTTATAAATGAAATTTTATTTTTAATATTTTAATCCAAATCAATATTTTTAATATTATTAATTCTATAATTTAAAAAACATTTTTATAAGTTTATTTATTTATTTATAAAAATTTATTTATTTTTTAATGTGCATTCAACAAAATAATTATTATTTCAAAAATTAATATAAAACCCATAAAATAAATTGATTAAAATTTTTATTTATTTTTGAAAAATTTCATCTCATTAATTATGCAGATCCTTGCTCGAAACCATTGTTAATAATTTTTCAATAAAATTAAAATAATAATAATTTTGTAAGGTGTTTATGGCACTCGAGACTCCCACTATCAACAAAAAAACAGCCTAATTCTGTCTATGGCTAAATACAGTTTCGAAAATCTATTTGCTTCCAACTCTATATTTGTTTACATTTCCTATCAATAATGTTCCATTTTGGACAATCCTAAAGAATCTGGATCCCTAATTTTTTCGATAAATTTTTTTAAAAATTAGTTTATATGGTTAATCTGGGTCATAGAACTCGAATATGATGTTATTTTTATCATATCTTACTATCTTTATAAGATAATGATAATTTTATCAAGAAAATATAAATACGATATTTATTTGCATTTAGAAATTGTTGAGAATTTTTTTCCAAAATTCCCATAAATATTTTTAGTTGCGGATATTGAGAATTTTTTAAAACCCATAAATTTTTTAATTTATTTAAGAAATTAATTTTGCATTATTATAGAATAATTTCAAGCCATTGATAAAATATTTTAAAATCAAATAAAAATTCATAAAAAATAATTATATTTTTCTCAAAATAATTTATCGATTTTTCTACTTGAAGAATTTTTGCCATAAAATTATTAAAATTATTGTCGTCATCAAAAATGAAACTTTTGTTTTTGTTCTTGTGTTTCTTATTAGTAATATTTTATTCTCAGGGCCCAACCAAAATATCTTACCTATTTTCTGTTACATTCAATTAATTAAAATTCCTTTTTTTCAGATGCTCATTATGGTCTCGAATAAATGTCAATTTTTTATGTTCAATCTCGATCTCACGTAAAAATGGTAATTATTATTTAAATAATTAGAAATTTAAAAGTATAATACCAACAATATCAAAAAATTGTTTAATTTTATATATTTATTATTATTGTGGGTGCCGCACATTCCATTTTCAAAAAACAAAATGTTTTAAGAGAATATATGTTGAATTTAACCAAAAATAATTTTATGGGTTACAAATTTTTACATGATAAAAAATATTTTTAGAATAATTAAATTGTATATTGGATTACAATATTAAAAATAAATTTAAATAATTAAAAGAAAATCATGCTCATTAATGTGCTAATTTTTATGAAATTTTTGTTGGCTCACTCACAACATTTATGTGCCGAAATTTTGTGAATAATTTTGACTAAAATTTAAAATATTAAAATGATAGCCAACATATGCACGAAGCAATATGGCATGACGTAAAATAGTAAAATTTTCACAAGTTTTATATGGAATTTTTATTAGCTTATTCTTGGCACGAAATTTTTGAATAATTTAAAAAAAAAATTAAAAATTTTAAAAGAGAAGAAATACAAACGAAATTAATTCGATTTTATTTCCATGCATTTTAGCATTTAAAATTTATTTTTTATTCATTTTAATCAAAATAATTAATAATTCAAAAATTAATATTAAACTCAAAAAAAAAAATAATTTAAATTTTTATTTATTTTAGAAAAATTTCAAACTCATTAATTATGCGAGACCGTTCGGATTTCGAATCTAATTTTTTAAAAAAAAAACAAAGAAAAATTTCTAAATATTCTCTATAAAATTTAAATGAAAATTTTTTTCTAAGGTATTCTTGATCTTCGAAAACCCCATCAACAATATATCACAAAGATTTTGTCCATAGTTAAACCCAATTTGGATGGTCTATTTTAATTCGATTGCCTTTCTATGTTTACATTGCCGCATCCCCGATGTTCCATTTTGCCATTATGGCAGAACGAGTCAAGGGCTACGGTATTCATTCGAAGATTTGAATACCAAGGCCAAAAATATGGAATGTCCAGAGACGGAATTGTTGTGCGTAAAATGATTGAAAAATTGAACATTTATTGTTATAAAATTAAAAAAATCTAATTAATTATTTAGATTTAAAAATTGGAAAAAAATTATAATGTAAAATGTAATCCATAAATTTTCTGTCCTTTATCATATAATTATTTAAACAAAAATTAAATAATTCACCGTCAACCTCGAAAAATTTAATTATTAAAAAAAATGATTTTAAAAAAATTTAATGACTTCGCAATTTATGGAACAATTTGGCCTTGAATACGAAGAAACCTTGTTCGGGTACCCACCCAATTTGGGGAATTGGCCCATGCCGACGAAATTGCTACCGGAAATATTCACACTTCATATTTTATGAACCGATTACAATAATAATCCATATTTCCAACCAATATTCAAAAGCAATAATCGGCTTATTGTATGCCGTTCAATCTCGATCAAAGTAAGAACGGTAATAAATTTTAAATAATTAGTAAATTACATAATCACTACAATATTAAAATCTTTTATTTTTAATTTTATATATTTATTTTTAGTGAACAACATAATCATTGATCATTCCATTTTCAAAAATAAATAATTAAGAGAACATATGATGAGCTTAACCAAAAAGAATTTTATGGATTACAAATTTTCACATAAAAAAACATAAACTTTCTAATTTGTTTATGTTTAGAATTTTAAAAATAATTAAAATGTAGATTGGATTAAAATATTAAAATAAAATTTAATTTTTTAAAAGCAGATTTTGCTCATCAATTTTTTAATTTTATATGGAATTTTTATTGGCACATTCATGACAATTATGTGCCAAAATTTTGTGAATAATTTTGTCAAAAATTTAAAATAATAAAAGGGAAGAAATTTAAATGAAATAAAATATTCGATTTCATTTCCTTGATTTAATAAATAAAAATTAATTTTCTATTCATTTAAAATATACAAAATATAATGATTTCGAAAAATTAAATTAAATCAATAAAATAAATTGATCAAAATTTTTATTTATTTTGGAAAAAATCAAATTTTTATTAAATTATAAAAGCCTTGAAACATTACATTAAAAATGAAAAAATAATTTAATAAAAAATTTTAAAAAATAATTTTCTTTGGCTTTCCTCCAAAATTATACATATTCCATTCCATTTTAAATAATTGTCCAAAATTATTATTTACAATATTTTTTGCATTAATGATTTATGAGAATTTTTTTCATTGTATTTTACTTCCTATAAAATATTTTTTATTTGAGGATATTATAATATTTTTATAACCCATAAATTTTTTGAAATATTAGGAAATTAAATTTGCATTATTATAGAATGAATTTAAATAAGCATTGCGAAAAATAAGTTCATTTGAAATTTAAAAAAAATTAAATATTTAATAATTAAAAAATCAATAATATATTTTTAATTGAAATTTTATTTTATAAAATCTTTTTAAAAATAAGCTATTGATTAAATTTTTCTAATATTACAATAAAAATTCATAGAAAATTTATCAATTAAAATTTTTTAGATTTTTCTAATTGAACAATAATTTTTGCCAGAAAATTATTTAAACGTAATTGTCGTGATCAAAAATGAATCTATTATATTTGAGCTATATTTAATATATTATTCATCCTAATTTTTTTTTTAGGATTCTTTACAAATTTAATTAAATTCCATCAAAATTATTTTAATCATCCAAAACTTCTTCTTCCGAAAGCCCTTTTGATTCGGCGAATTGCGTTTCATAATTTTGGCCATAATATTCTGCGAATAGCCAAATTATTACTTGGCAAATAAATAATAATTTTGTTGATGAAAATTTTAAGAATTTGTAAAAAAAATGGCCTATCAAATTGCAAGGGAATTTAATTGTGTGTGGAAAATGGCAAATATGTATAATTTTATTAATAAATTCAAATTTATATAATTTTAACATTAAATATAATGATTTATTTTAAAATAGTTATACTATTTGCTGAAAGATAAGAATTCTTTTCAATACGAAAATTTTCCTTCAAAATTTAAATAGCACTTGCCTTAAATAATGGTATTTTTTAAAGTTTTAAGATTTATTTTTACAATTAAAATCATTAGAGAGAAAAAAGTAAAAAATTATTAAGTTTTAAGTTCTAAATATATATTTTTAAATAATTTAAAAAATTAAATAGTAACAAGTTGCAAGTATCCGAATATAAAAATTTTTTATATTATATAAATTTATTTTTATTGAGCACGCTCACATCTTTCCATTTTAAAAACAATATGATTTGAGAGAACTTATAGTGAATTTTACCTAAAATCCCATAAAATAAATTGACTAAAATATTTATTTCTTTAGAAAAAATCAAATTTTTTATTAGATTAAGAGCGTTATCCCACAACATTAAAAATGAAATAATAAAAATTTAATAAAATTAAAAAAATAATAATTTTCTAAAAATGCTTTTGGTATAAAACCACCATCAAAACTCGTCAGCAGGATTTTCCTCTTGCTATATTCATTTTGGATGATCTATTTACCTGGTTGTTGAAGATTTATTCAATTTATTTTAATGATTAATAGTAAAAAATTTAAAAATTGGGAAAAAATAATTATAAGAAGATTGAATAAAATCATAATGCGACAGTTTTGCTGCCTCTCTCTTTTCTTTCCCATCGGTCCAATTTCTACTGAATTTTATTCTCTTTGCTTTTCATAAATTTATAGAAATAAATTTATCAAATAAACAATGTAGTATAAGTTTTTGGCATGCTCCGAAAAATGCTTTCTTATTCCTAATATTAAAGCGATAAACATTCTTCAATTTTGAACAATTTATACTAACTATCTTTGTCGGACAAATTCTAACATTTACCGTTGATAATTCCTATTTGACCAATGTTGGCATATTCTTTTAACAAGGTGGACAGATATGAATAAAGTCAAATTCAAGTTTAGCTATCTAAAATTATTTAGAAAATTTTGTTGATATATTTTGATGGATTGGAAATTTAAAAGATTTAAAATTCATTAAAATTTTAATAGTAAAAATTTTTATGCCCTAAAATTCCCATTATTCGTCAACAATTTTAGACAATTTTTCAAGAACTCACACAGCCAAATAGTACATATCCAAATGATAATGATATACATAGTATGGAAAACTAAAAAAAATTGTATGGGTTACAATTTTTCACTTGATTATATTTAAAAAATATTTTTATTATTATAAACTATAAAATTAATTTTTTTTTATTAGAATTAAAAGAAAAAAATTTAATCATTATATTTTTAAAAGAAGATTTTACTCTTAAATGTGCTAATTTTCTATTAAATTTGGGCTTCATGACAATTGTTTGATAAAATTTTGTAAATTATTTGGATAAGCATTTTAAATATTAAAATGAAGAATATAAAGAAATTAAAAATTCCATTAAAATTTAAAAAATTATTTTTAAATTCATTTACTTACAGATAATAATGATTTCAAAAAAATTAAAAACTAAACCCATAAAATAAAATATCAAAATTTTTATATATTTTAAAACAAAAATCGAATTTGAATGCAAAAAAAAATCGAATCCATTTCCATTCATTTTAATATTTAACAATTTACTTTTTAATAATTTTTAATACAAAAAATATAAAATTCAAAAATTAAAATTAAACCCATAAAATAAATTGACTAAAATTTTTATTTATTTTAGAAAAATTTATATTTATATTAAATTATGACCGCTTTACTTTCATTCATTAAAAAATGAAACAATATAAAAAAATTATAATAAACAATTATAATAATTTTCTAAATTGCTTTTGGAACTCAAGACACCCACCTGACACAAATAAAAATCCTTAAAAAATATTCCACTTTTCATCGCCAAATAAAAGTTTTATTTAAAAATTAACAACTTGTTTAATGTTTGTGCTTTGCTTAGAAAATTGCTTTTTATATATTTCAATGTTTACTTAAAATTAAATTGATAAATGTGAATATTTGACTCAATTTTGACCAATTTATGCCAATCGTGGAGGTCTAAATACCTACATTTACTATGATATTAAAATGAATCCTTTGTATTATCTTGTGATTTTTGTTAATTTTTTTATCCCCATAGCTCAAATCCTTTATTTATTTTTTCTACCCATTCAATCCATTAAAAATTAGATTCCAAAGATCATACTTTTTAAAAATTTCCTCAATTTGGCCTCAAAAAATGCCTTTTGTGATTTTTCGACTCAATTCATCGAGTTCTATTGATGAATTAAAAATTTATTTTTATTTAAGAATTAAAATTAACCCATAAAATAAATTGACTAAAATTTTTATTTATTTGGAAAAATCAAATTTTTATTAAATTATGGCAAATCATTTGCATTCATTAAAAAAATAATAATAATAATTTTAATAAAATTAAAATAATTTTCTAAGATTTTCTTGGCCTTCGAAACCTCTACCATCAACAATTCACAAACAGAATTTTTCCCATTGCTAAATCCAGTTTTTATGGTCTTTGATTGCATTGTTAGGGTAAAATAATGAAAAAAATTGAACAATTATTTGTTATTAAATTATGAAAAAAAAATCAATTTTTAATTATTTAGATTTAAAAAATTAGAAGAAAATTATAATGGAACAACCCATAAAATTTTCTGTGATTTATCATTTAGAAATTTTCATTTTAATGAAATAGTAACAAAAAATGAAAATAAAATTATACTTGAAAAATAATTATAAAATTTAATGTACAATTGCTTCAGAAGAAACAATTTTTTGGCACAAATCTTTGGGTAAATCTTTTTGTAAATTTGTTAATTAGAGAATATTTTATATGAAAAAAAAATGATAAAAATAGAAATCATTTTTTCGAGACCACAATCGCAAAATATTTAAAAAATTGGGTTTGCATTTAAATGGATTGAAAAGGACGAAAAATATGCTAACCCGTTTAGATCTTAAGAATTACATATTTATAACAAGAATCACTAGATAATACAAAAGATTCATATTTGATGAAGAAAATTATACTTAAATAATTTATCGCAAAAATTGTTCAAGTAGAAAAATCGATAAACTTTTTTTATATAAAATATAATAATTTTTCTATGAATTTTTATTGTTCATATTATGAACTTTTAATCAATGGCTTATTTTTAAAGAGATTTTAATACCACGAATTCTCAATAAAAAAATATAATTGAAGTTATTTTAAATTATTAAATTTTATTTTTTTAATTTCAAATGAGAAATGACTTCATTTTTTTCGACGCTTATTTAAAATTCATTCTAAAATAATGTAAATTAATTTCCTAATTTACCTAAAAAATTTATAGGATGGAAAAAATTTAAAAATTTTATGAAAAAATTATGAATTTCAAAAATTAAAATTAAACTCATAAAATAAATTGACAAACATGTTTTTATTTATTTTAGAAAAATTAAAATTTTCATTAAACTATGAAAACATTTTTGAGGTCATTAAAAATTTTAATAAAATAAAAAATATGGACATTTTAATTTTATTTTCTTCTTTTAGATGGTAATTTAAAAGTGGGAAAAATTAATTTTTTTTTGTGATGAAAACAGTTTTGAAATTACTTTTCCATTTTTTATGGCGAATTTAGAATAAATATTAGTAAAATTTTTGATGAGTTTCATTCAGAAAATAACTTTTTTTTTCTGAAGATTCTTTATCTTATACTATCCATTATTTTTGTAAAAATATCACAAAATATTCAATAGTTTAAAAATGATTTTTAATAATTTAAGATTTAATCATCCTATATAATAATCTAGTGTGGACCGTATTTTCGTAAAATTTTTGTTCATGGGTGATGATTTAAAAGGGAAACATTAAGAAAATAAATAATTTATGGGTTAATTTATATAAATTCATTATGGAAATTAAAAATTCAATTCCATTTTTAATCTATTCATTTTAAAATTTAAAAATTAATTTATTCATTTCAAACACAAATATTAATGAATTCAAAAATTAAAATTAAACTCTTAAAATAAATTGAATAAAATTTTAATTAATTTTAGAAAAATTAATTTTCGTTAAATTAGGACCTTGTTTTAAACAGTCAAAACATTAAGAATGAAATAATAAAAAAAGATTTGTAAAAATATTTTAATGTAACTAAAAATTAATAATAAATAATAATTTTCTGCTGTGATTTTTGGCTCCTGAAACATATTTTAAAAATTTATTTTTCCTTTATTTAAAATAGAAAATTTAATTATTTTAAAAATTATAAACCCATAAAATAAATTGACTAAATTTCTATAGAATAAGAAAAATAAAATTTTTTTTAATAAAAAAAATTTTCCCATTCCCTGAACGATTCTAAATTTTTGAATTCCGATTCCAACTATATTTCCAAAATTTCATTACATTATCTCGGATGCTCCTGCAACATAAAAATGTAGATTTTATTTTTTCCATTTTCTCTAAAAATTGTGAAAAAATTATGAAAAATGCAACCCATAAAATTTTCCATGATTTATCTATTTTTTAGAAAAATGGATTAATCATGAATTAAAAAAAAAAAACAACAAGTTCGACAACCGAAAAATTTAATAATTTAAAAAAAATATTTTAAAAAAAATAATAAAATATTATGGATTTCTTTTATATTTGACTTCTGAATTTTTAGAATATAAAACTCTTCTTAATGATTAATTTTATTTTGGAAAATTATAAATAATATGAAAAATCAATTATAAAATTGAATAAAAAATAATTAATTTGTATTTTGTCTGCTGTGGTTGATCACCTTTTTGTTTGTCATTTAAGTTTTTCTGAGGGCCATACATTTATTTCCATAAAATTTCATTGCATTTTCGCGGAATGCCAATGTAACATAATTGTGGATTTTATTTCATTTCCATTTTAAAAATATTATTTAGTGAGACAAAAATAATTATTAACAATCACATGATGGAAATCTAATTTTATTGTGCCTTTATTTAATAATTCACCCAATTTGCATTTTACAATATAAAATTATCCATTTGCAATGCATTAATTTTCCTAAAATTTAATTATATTTTCTCGGAATGCTCACATAACTTAAAAATGGAGATTTTGTTCCACTCAATTTTATATAATTGTCTAAAATTATTATACAATATTTATTTACAGTTAGGATAGGACTTGCTGAATCTTATTCGGGAAAATATAATTTTTTATTTCTTTTTTTACATCTCATAGAATTTTTTAAATAATTTAGGAATTAAATTTACATTATTATTATTATTATAGAATGAATTTCAAATAAGCCCATCATCAACCGTTGAAATTTAAAATTAAAAAAAAATAATAATCCAAAAATTTCAATTAATATTTTTTATTGAAAATTCATTTATTAAGATTTCTTTAAAATAAGTGTTAAAATAATGGGATAATGATTTATTATTTTTTATGCAAATTAAATTATTTTGGAAAAAACTTAAACATTTTAAAAAAGTATAATTATATGACTTTTTTCAAATATTAAAACATTCTTTCGAGAGTCAATCAATTTTGATTTAATTCGAGTTTATCGTATATATTTATGGATAAATTTAATGAAATATTTAATGGGTTCAATTCAAATGGACTATTTTTCCTTAAAACATTTAATTTGAAAAGAAAATTTGAAAAAATATTTTTTGAATGGGATAATAAATAAATTAAAAGATTTAAAATAAAAATATTTCTTACTCATAAACCATCCATTGTGCATTGCTATTGCTATGCTACCCGAATGCCATTGTCGATGAACATCCATGAAGGCAAATTCGAGCAAATGGCATCAGAAAACAGAAAACTATGATAATTTTCCAGTGTCTATTATTTAAAATAAGGCATTGAATAAATTTTTCTAATATTACAATAAAAATGCTCATTATTGATATTATTTATTGTTTTTTTTTAGTCTATTTAAGAATGAGCACGGCTAAAATTATTTTTTAATGAATTTAAATAAGTTAATTGTTTTTTTTTATCTATGATCTATTCTTACCATAGAAGTTGAACTATATTTTTTATTTTTTTTTCATTTTAATATATGTTCAATCCATGTACCGTTCGACTTTTAGAAGCATATTAATTTCAGCTAATTTATGCATAATGCAAGAAAAAGTAATTTATGGGTTATAAAAATTTTCAATTTTGATTACATTTGAAAATTATTTTTATTATTAAAAATTGGAATATTTTTATTCTTAAATTTTTTATTAGAAATAAAATTTATAATTTCAATTTTTATAAGCATTTTATATGAAATTTTTGTTGGCTCTTTCATGGCAATTGTGTGCCAAATTTTGTAAATTAATTTTAAATAAAATTTAAAATAAAATTGAAGAAATGAATTTAAAAATTAGATTCTGTTTCCATTCATTTTAACATTTAAAAATTTATTTGTATAAATCATTTTAAAGACAAAAATTAAGGAATTCAAAAGAAAAAATCAAAGCCCTGAATTAAATTTGCTAAAATTTTTATTTATTTTAGAAAAATTTAATTTTCTTATGAAGGATTCCATCATCGTTAAAAAAATATATATATAAAATATTAATTTATATTTGGAAATTTATTTTTTCATTGTATTTAATTTCCTATAAAATATTTTTTTATTTGAGAGTATTTTAATATTTTTATTTCCTTTTTAAAACCCATAAATTTTTAAGTAATTTACGAAATTAAATTTTCATTATTTTAGAATGAATTTCAAATAAGTCTTCATCACCGGTGGTTGTGAACATTTGAAATTAAAAAATAAAAATTTAAATTTAATAATTTCAACATTTTAATTTTAAAATGGTTTGAAGAGGATTTATTGGATTTATTGAAATTGAAAGTGAATCGCATAAAATAGAAAATATTTTTAAGAAAGATAAATAAATAATATATAAAACAAGAAGAAATTATTATATAATGAAAAATGCAACCCATAAAATTATTTTTGAGTTATCATTTATATTTAACAAAATAGATTAATAATTAATTAAAACATAAAGAGCAATATTTCAACATTAAAATATATAATGATTTAATAGAAAAATTTAAAATCTTAAAAGGGATCTTATTTTTTGATTTTTTAAAATCTTGTGATTTTTTTAAAAAATTTTTGAATGATTTTGAAAAAAAATAAAAATTCTAAAAGAGAAAAAATACAAAAGAAATTAATCGATTTTATTTCCATAAGCATTTAAAATTTATTTTTTATTCATTTTAATCCAGAAAATTAATTCGCAAATTAAACCCATAAAATAAATTGACAAAAATTTTTATTTAATTTAGAACAAATTTAAATTTTCATTAAATTATAGGTAGGGAGAACAATTCATTAAAATATGAATTAAAAAAATTATAAAAAAAGATTAATAATAATTTTCTATTTATTTGGCCCTCGAAAGCCCAATCAAATGAAAAAATATAAAATAATATTTGCAGTAAAATTTTTCATTATCAAGTTGGACAAATATGCATGGAAGATGGAATAAAGTCAAATTCGAGTTTAGCACATCCAAAATTATTAAAAAAAAATATTTGAATACTTTGTTGAATTGGAAATTTATATAAAAATTTAATTGATTAAAATTTTATTAATAAAAAAATTTTTATGCCCTAAAATGCCAATTATTCGCCGCAGAATTTTAGGCAATTTTTCAAGAATTCACAAAAACAAATGGCACATAATTAAATGATAATGATACAATATGGATTATGGAATGATAAATTCTCGCAGTGGCCAACATGATACTGCAGGAGAGCAATATGGCACGACGAAGGAACAGTATGTCAAAGCATGAGAAAATTTGGCCCAAAATATTGAGTGCGAAGAGAACATGTGGGGACACCCAATTTGGGGAATTAGCCCAATCTGAAGAGATGAACATATGTGATTCCTGTGAAGTAGTCAATAATATTTAAATATTTTTCAATTTAAATGATTTCATTTTTAAATAAAATTCATATTTTTATTTTATGATGTAGGACGAATTCTTGATTTGCTCTTTAATTATTTATCATGAATTTAAAATAAATATTCGTGAAATTTACGATGAGTTTTCTTTTTAAATGGGCATTCTTTTTCTCAAATTCTGCATTAACGAGTTTTTGCTACAGTGTTCATTCGAAACTATGGAATTTTTTTGGCCCAGTCATCTAAATTTTTCGAATAATTTTGATTAAAATTTAAAATAATAAACAAGAAAAAATATGAAATTAAAACAAAAAATTTGTATATTCATTTTAAATGAGAAAATTAGCAAATTTATTAAATATATTTTTAAAATAATTTTAGAAAATTAAAAGTACAAAGTACCATGATATAAAACTCTTTTATTTTTAAATTTATTATATAAATTTATTTTTATTGATAATGTTTTCTGAGCTTTTAATTTTCAAAAATGAAATGATTTAACAGAACTTATGATGAATTTAACCTAAAATAATTTTATATGTTACAAATTTTCACATGAAAAAAAATTATAAAATTTCTAAAATTAAAATTTTAGATTGGATTAAAATATTAAAAATAAAATTTCATTTTTTAAAAGCAGATTTTACTAATCAATGTGCTAATTTTATATGGAATTTTTGATGGCTCAATTTAGCAGTTGTGTGCCGAAATTTTGTGAATAATTTTGACTAAAATTTAAAATAATGAAAGGGTAGATTTAAATAAATTTAAAATTCGATTTCATTAATTTTAACTAAAAATTCGTTTCTATTCAATTTACAAAAATTAATGATTTCTAAAAATAAAATTAAGCTCATAAAATAAATTGACTAAAATTTTAATTTATTTTAGAAAAATTCATATCTTCATTAAATTATACAAGCGATGTTTCCCTTCAATAAAATAATGAAATAATAAAAAATTTATAATAAAAAATAATAATTTTCTAAGATGGCTATACTTTTTCAGAAAATTCAAATTTCCATTCATTTCATTTTAAAAATTACTTTTATCCATTTTGAACAAAAAATTAATGAATTTCAAAAATTGAAATTAAACCCATAAAATAAATTGACTAAAATTTTTATTTATTTTATAAAAATTCAAATGTTCATTAAATTATACAATTGCTTGGACTGTACATTAAAAAATATAAAAAAATAAAAAAAATAAAATTATTTTATAATGTACTTTTGGCCCTCGAACCTTCCACCGACAATAAATCAACAGAATTTTACCCCTGCTGATTAAATAGCGTTTGGATGGTCTATTTCTATTTGCTTCGATTGCCGTTCTTGTTCCAAATTTCTGTATAATGTTATAATTTATTCATATTTCATAGTTCAACCATTTAATGTAGATTTTCACGAATTATTGGAGGTGAATGAAGCTTAATCCCATCATTTTGAACGAAATGTGGAGATGCGATTGTTATTTTTACGGTGAGTGTTGTTGTGACTGCAAAAAGAGACAGACATTGGAGGAAATGGGCATTAATTTCTATCCGATATCAGAATTTAATCCGAATTCAATGTCAGAGCATTGAAATGAGAGAATTTCAAAATGCGAGACATTACAATATAGATTGCTACAATATTTAGAATACTTTCAAAAAATTTTTCATAATAAGTATAGAAAATTTTTAAATTTTAGATTGGATTTAATATTAAAAACAAAATTTCATTTTTTAAGAGCAGATCTTACCAGAGCTGTGTCTAGCTCCGACTTAAGCTCCGGCTCCGGCTCCAGCTCCGGCTCCGCTCCAGAGCCGGAGCTGGAGCCGGAGCTAAAAATTTGAAAGGTCGGAGCCCGGAGCTGGAGCCGGAGCTAAAAATTTTAAAGGCCGGAGCTCGGAGCCGGAGCCGGAGTTAAGAATTATGAAAAGCACAGCTCTGGTTGCAAATTTGCATGCACATGAAAAAATAAATATATTTTCAAAAAATTTTTCAAATTATAGAATTAATAAAATTTAAAAATATTATTTTTAGACTAAAATATTAAAAATAAAATTTCATTTTTTAAGCAGATTTTGCTCATTAATGTGTAGAATTTTTGTAGGCTAATTCTTGGCAATTGTGTTGAGTTACTCTATTTCATCTCCTGGGGTTTTTCGGACTTCGCCCACCCCTAGATGGACTCAGTTTTGCGAGCTTTTTCGAAGGAGATATCACTCGTACATATTAGTTCAGAAACAAAAAAGTGAGTATACGCCCTAATTTTCAAAAATATTTAGGGATTTTTTGATTATTGACTTCTTTTTTTAAAAGTTCACGGCAAATAGTTTAAAATGTAAAAGATTAATAAAATGAACATTAGATAATATAGATATATTATTTTTGATATTATTCGATGCCGAAATCGGCTAATATCTAGGAAAAATTCGACCAAGTTTGCAACTTTATTCCTCACGAAGCTCCGCGTGGAAAACCGGGTTTTGTTGGCATTCGCCCTAAATACTTCTTTTAAAGAAATACTTGAATTATTCAACAGAAATTATATAAATAAAGAAAAATAATCCGAACTTCGTTAAAATTTTAAGCATTACCTACAAAAGATAATGTTATTCCAAAAGTTGTCAATTCAACTCATAAAAGAGTGATATTATGGTGACTAAATTATAGTGTCAAAAAATATTTATGAAAGTTTATTTATTTTTTCATGTGAAATTTGTAACCCATAAAATTATTTTATGTTAAATTCATCATAAATTCTCTCAAATCAATTGTTTTCGAAAATGATGGTGTGACAACCACCAATTAAAATAATTATCAATAAAATAAATATAAAAAAATAAAAGATTTGTATAATGTGGTGTTTATTTCATTTGCAAAATCATTTTAAATAATTATTATTACCTTTTTACTCGAAATTGATGCTAATAGAAAAAAATAAATCTTATAAATTAAAAACTTTTTCAGAAATAATAATATTTCCATACATATCTCGAATAAATATAAAATATTGTTTTTTAAATTATTTTTATTTTTTTTTATCATTTTTTCGCATTATTAACAAACATCAATCTCGCACAAAAACGCAATAAAATAATTAAATTTTTACAAAAATTACTTTAAAAAATTTATGGGTTGTAATGAAAGAAATTAAAAAATTCATAATATTTTCAAATAAAAAATATTTTATAGGATGTAAAATGCAATGAAAAAAATACTCAATAATTAGCAAATGCAAATAAATATAGTGTAAATATTTTTGTGTTTAAACAATTAAGAGAACAAAATGGAACAAAATGCCAATTCATGTTGCGCTCGCATACTTCCAAAATTTAATAAAATTTTTTGGGAAATTGATGCATTTCAAGTAAATTTTAAAACATTTACTTTTCAATAAAAAATAAATTAATCGAAGTTTTTAAATTATTAAATTTTTATTTTTTATTTTCAGAAGGCCAGAGATCCTTCGCAAAGCTTTTTTAAATTCATTCTACAATAATGTAAAAATTTAATTCCCTAAATTACTTAAAAATTTATGGGAAGTAAAAAAGAAAAAGAAAAATTTATAATACCCTTTAAAAATTTTATAGGTAGTAATAAATGTAATGAAAAATAATTCTCAAATGAAAAAATATTTTATATAATGATTTTTGACGGTAATTTAAAGTGGAAATGGAACAAATTGAACAAAATCCTCTTTTATGTGTTGTATGTGCATTCCAATAAAAATATAAAATAGATAATAGAATTTTAGGAAAATTAATGAATTGCCAATGGACAAACTTATATTTTTTCCATGGATGAACTATAAAAAATATGAATAGATTTAAATAGTGGATTAAAAATTGGGATTATTATCATTAAATTATTAAAGTTTATCAAAATTTTTAATTTTAAAAAACATTTTTTAAATTTATATACAAGTCAAAAATTGTAACCCATAAAATAATTTCAATTTAAATTTGATATAAATTCCTTGAAATTATTGTGTTTTTAAAATTGAAATCGTATTGTGAACGCATTTTATTAAAATTAAAAAAAAAAAGAAAATTTTTATAAAATTTTTAAAAAATTTAAACTAATTATTATAAACTTATTAAAAATTTTGCATTATATTAAAAAAATGTATCTATCTACCTGACAGAGTGTTTCATTAAAATAAAAAATGACCAACAAAGCTAATCCGTTAATTAAATTATAAAATGAAAGTTTCAGATTTTACTCATCAATGTGCTAATTTTATATGGAATTTTTGTTGGCTCATTCATGGCCACTTTGTGCAGAATTTTATGAATAACTTTGACAAATATTTAAAATATTAAAAGGGAAGAAATTTAAATGAAATAAAATATTTGATTTCAATTCTATTGATTTAAAATTTAAATTATATTTTTATCCATTTTAAAAACAAAAATTAATGATTTCGAAAATAAAATTAAACCCATAAAATAAATCGATAAAAATTTATATTTCTGTAAAAATTTAATATTTTCGTTAAATTATGCAAGGAAATGACCCATTCATAAAAAATGAAATAATAAAAAATTAATATTAATTTTCTAAACTTCAACAATACATCTAAAGAGTTTTGCCCATGGCTAATTACAATTTGGATTGTTTATTTGCTTCCATTATCCTCCTTCTACGTTTACATTGCCGCATCCCCAAAGTTCCATTTCGCCATTATGGTCGAACGAGTCTTGGTTATGATGTAGTAGGAATTTGGCACAATGGAAGAGAAGAATTGCAATGTACGGCAAAATTTGGCCCGCCCAAAATGCTGCCATTCTCAAATGCACACCAATTCTTATTATTATAGAATGAATTTAAAATAACACATGGAGAGCGGACATTTTAAATAAAAAATAAATAAAAATTTAATAATTAAAAAAACCATTTTTATTTAATTTTTATTGTAATAAAATTTCTTAAAAAATAAGCTATTGTTCGATTTTGTTCAATTTCCATTTTAAATATTCGTTCAAAATCTTTGTAAAAATATTTATTTGTATTTAGGAATTGTGTAGAATTATTTTTCATTGTATTTTACTTCCTATAAAATATATTTTATTTGATGGTAATATTATATTTTATTTTTTTACAACCCATAAATTTTTTGACTAATTTTGGATATTTAATTTTTATTATTTTAGAATGAATTTCAAATAAGACTCAATAGAATCTGACATTAGAATTTAATAACTAAAATTTAATAATTTGAAAAATTACATTTTATTTATTATTGAAAATTCATTCTGATTTTTAATTAAATTTTGATATTTAGTTGACTTTCCATTTCCATCTGAATGCCATCTTCGATGAATAGAGCAAGAAGGGAAATTAAAAATAAAAAATGAAAACCATAAAATAATACCTAACTGGATAATAAATAATCTTTATCTTTTTTTTTTGTTTTATTAACCAACGATTTTGGCTTCATCAGATTAAAAAAAATAAAAAAGTACAAAATAAATTAAAAATAAAATTCCAAAATTATGTATTTTATAGAAATTACAAACATTTTAAATTTATGACTCAAAAATGCAGGAAAATAGACTATAATCTGACAATTTTTGCAACCATTAAGACCAATTATATTTGATCCAATCATTCTAATACATCAGCATAATTGTTTCCATGGCTAAGTTCAGTTTGGATATGGTCTATTTTTTCGATTGTCCTTCTACGTTTAATTGCCTTGGCCGGAAGAGTCTAGGCTGCGGTGTTCATTAGAAGCTATGAAGTTCAAGGCCACAAATATGGAATAGCAAATGCCTGTATTGTGGTTCGCAAAATGAATAAAAATATTGAATTTATTATTAAATTATGAAAAAAAATCAATTGTTTGGTTTTAAGAATTATTAAAAAATTATAATGCAAAATGCAACTTATAAAATTTTCTTTGATTTAACTTTATATCCAAAAACAAATTAAATTAATTATTAATTATAGCCAGGCAAAATACGTCATCATTGAAAAATTAAAAAAATTATTTCTTTGACACCGAACAATACACAGAATTAAACACATAAAATAAATTAACTATAAACTTCCATTGCATTTTTCAAGGATTGCACTCGCAACATAAATGGGTATTTTGTTCCATTTTGTTCTATTCCATTTTAAATAATTGTCCAAAATTATTATATACAATATTTTTGTATTTGAAAATTCTTTTTCATTGTATTTACTTCCTATAAATATTTTTATAGTATTATATTATGAATTTTTTAATTTCTTTTATTATTATACAACCCATAAATTTTTTGATTAATTTGTATAATTTAATTTATCTATTGATTAATTCTATAAAAAAATTGCAAATCGATTCCAGCAAAAAATAAAAAAAATATTTGATGAAAAAAATATCTATAGTAAAAATGTAATAAAAATCAATGATTAAACCCATTATGTCTTCTTCTTAAAGCACCGTTGATGAGGCGAATTTTGCAGTGAGGGCCCACGCCTCTCTCTGTTCATGATTTTGACTATAATATTGTGAGTATTTCTCAATTACTACATGGCACAATAACAATAATTTTATTGATGAAAATTTTAAAGATTTGTAAAAAAAAGGCCACGTAAATTACATGGGAATTTAATTGTGAGTGAAAATATTCAAATATGATTTTAATTAATTCAAATATGCATAATTTTAACATTAAATATAATGAATTATTTTAAAATAGCTATACTATTTGCTGAAAGATAATTCTTTTCAAAACGAAAATTATCCTTCAAAATTTAGGAACCCTTAGCCTTAAATAATGGTATTTTTTGAATAATTTTAATTTATAAGATTTATTTATTTTAATTAATATCAAGACTTAAAAACGACAATAATAATTATATTTTTTTAATTTATTTATTATTATTATTATTTTATGGGCAGTTTGGTGACGGTCAATTTAAAAAAAATGATTTTAGCGAATTTATAGTGAATTTAACCTAAAATAATTTTATGGGTTCAAAAATTTTCACATGAAAAAAAAAATTAAACTTTCGAAAATATTTTTTCATATTATAGAATAAAATTTTTAAATTTTAGATTGGATTAAAAATTAAAAATAAAATTTAATTTTTAAAAGCAGATCTTGCTTATCAAAGTTTATTTTATATTGGATTTTTGTTGGCTCATTCATACAATTGTGTGCCGAAATTTTATGAATAATTTTGATTAAAATTTAAAATGTATAAAATGATTAAATTTAAATGAAATTAATTTCGATTATACTATTTGGTTTTTATTCATTTCATTGTCCATTTTGGTGGAATTTTGCATGCATTATTGGCCAAGAATAAATAAAAAATATATAATGAATTAAATAATTCGATTCTACTTTTGTAAATTTGAAATATAGAATTTTCTAGACTAAAGCTTAAAATGAAATAATTGATTCAATGACCAAGGACTATTTTTGCAATTAGGAATTGTTGAGAATTTTTTCCTTTGCATTTTACTTCCTATAAAATATTTTTTTAGTTTTGAGTATAATAAGGATATTTTTTTTATTTTTTTACAACCCATAAATTTTTTAAGTAATTTAGTAAATTAAATTTACACTATTATAACGAATTTCAAATAATAGATGCACAAAAAATGAAACATTTGAAATTTAAAAAAATAATAATAATTAAAAATTTCAATTAATTTATTTTTTTTATTGGAAATTCATTATATTAAAATCTCTTTGAAAATATTTATTAATTGTTTCTAAAATCAGAATAAAAATTCATACTTTGTGGTATCGTAAATGTCAATTACTGGTTTTTTTTAATAATTCCATTTTTATCATTTTTTTACATAAAATATTCTCATTTTTGAGCTAAGATTTATTTTTTTGGAGCATCGAATGAAAAAATTTCCAATTTTTTTATTTTATTTAAAAATTTTGAATATTTTGGATGAAAATTTTTTAATTAAAAATTTATTCTAAATCTAATTCAGCACAATAAAATAATTTTATTCCGAATAAGATTCCTAAAATGTTATTAAAAGTCTATTAAATTTAGTTTATTGATTCAACTTTAAATGAAATGATTTGAGAAAACTTTTCGTGAATTTATTCTAAAATAATTTTATGGGTTATAAATTTCACCTAAAAATAAATAAACACTAGAAACCTAAGCTCTCCCTTCAACATATAAGAACGTCCTGTCCAAAATATTGGTATTTTTGAAAGGATTATATAATTTATAAGATTTATTTATTTTACTACTATTAATATCAATCTCGAGCAAAGACGACAATAATAATTAAGTTTTAAATATATTTTTTAAATTATTTGGAAAATTGAACAAATATCATGTAACACTATAAAAATCGTTTATTATTCAATTTAAAATATATTTTATTTTTATTGGACGTTTGAGCCATTTTAATTTTTAAAAATGAAATGATTTGAGAAAACTTATGAAGAATTTAACCTAAAATAAATTATGGATTATAAAATTTTTACATGAAAAAATAAATAAACTTTCAAAAATTTTTTCATAATATAGAAAATTTTTAAATTATAGATTGGATTTAATATTAGAAACAAAATTTCATTTTTTAAAACCAAATCTTACATATCATACATCAATAATGTACTAATTTTATATGAATTTTTAAGAGCTTATCATGACAATTATGTGCCGAAGTTTTATGAATAATTTTTACTAAAATTTAAAATATTGAAAGGGTAGTAATTCAAATAAATTAAAAATCCGTTTTTCATTTCTATTCATTTTAACATTTAAAAATTTACTTTTTTTTCATATTATTGATTCTAAAATTAAAATTAAACCCATAAAATAAATTGCTTAAAATTTTTACTTATTTTAGAAAAATTCACTTTTCATTTTTAATTAAAATTAGAAATTTAAATCATTTCCATTGAATCGCCAAACGAATGTCATCGTCGATGAATAGTCCAAGAAGACAATTGTCTCACTTTCCATTTTTAAAATCAAAATGTTTTGAGAGAAGTTATGATGAATTTAATCTAAAATAATTTTATGAGTTAGAATTTTTTTTATAACCCATAAATTTTTTAAGTAATTTAGCAAATTAAATTTTATATTATTATAGAATGAATTTCAAATAAGAGGTTCACATAAATTGAACATTTGAAATTTAAAAAAAATAAATAATAATTAAAAAATTTCAAAATTTCAATTAATTTATTTTTTCTTGAAAATTCATTATATTAAAATCGCTTTGAAAATAGCAATTGATTAAATTTTCTAATATCATAATAAAAAAAATTCATGTTTTGTATTATAGTAAATGTCAATTACTGTTTTTTGTAATAGCAATATGGAAATATAAAACTATTTTTGTCATTTTATAAGCAGAGTTCTGCCCATAGATAAATCCAGTTTGGATGATTTATTTGCTTCGATTGCCCTTCTACATATAGAACTTATGATGAATTTAACATAAAATAATATTTGAGTTACAAATTTTCACATGAAAAAATAAATAAACTTTCAAAAATATTTTTCCATATTTTAGAATTTTTAAAAATTATTTTTGGATTGAATTGAAATATTAAAAATAAAATTTCATTTTTTAAAGCAAATTCTACTCATCATTGTGCTAATTTTATGGAATTTTTATTGGCTCTTTCAATGGCAGTTGTGAATTGGAATTTTGTGAATAATTTTGACTAAAATTTAAATTATTAAAAGAAATTTAAATGAAATTATGATTTGATTCTATTTATAATAATTTTAACAGAAAATAAATTTTTTATCCATTTTAAGCACAAAAATTAATGATTCAAAAATTAAAATTAAACCCATAAAATAAATTGGAAAAAATTTATTTATTTAGAAAAAATTTAAATTTTCGTTAAATTATGAACGTGGTACCGAGAACTACATTATTAAAAATCGAACAAAAATATATAATAAAAAATAAAAATAAATTTCTAAAAGATTATTTTTGCCCTTGAAACCTCCATCAAAAATATATTAGCAGAATTTTGCACATGGCTAAATCAAATTTGAATGGTCTATTTACTTCGATTTCCCTTCTATGTTTACATTTCCGCATCCCCAATGTTCCATTTGGCCATATGGCGAACGAATCTGGGCTACGGTTTTTATTCAGAGCTATGAACGCCAAGGACGCAAATATGGGCTGAACAGTACAGGAATTGTGGTGAGAAAAATAATGGAAAAATTGAACAATTATTTATGATTAAATTACGGAAAAAATTAATTATTTCTTATTAATAAGAATTATTAAAAAAAAATTATAATGCAAAATGCAACATATAAAATATTTTTTGATTTATTATTTAATTAAAAAACAAAAAAAAATAATTTCGCCATTATTGGCGAACGAGAGTGGGCTATGGAATTTATTCGGAGTTATCAATGCCAAGGCCACAAATATGGTCTTGCCAGTGCCGGAATTGGGGTAGGCCAAATTAAAAAAATTTGACAATTATTTTTTAATAAATTATTTGAAAGAATCAATTATTTTTTATTTTTTTATAATTTAGGACAAAAAAATAATGAAAATGAAACCCATAAGATTATGTAATTTATCATTTATTAAATGATTAGTAAATTAATTATTAATTTAATAATTTGCGATCCCTCAACCTATTCGAAAAATTTAATAATTTAATAATAATTGATTTAATAAAATTAATTTCTAAATATTTATGAATTTTTTATTACGCAACATATTTAAATGGGGAGTTTATTCCATTTTGTTCCATGTCTATTTTAAAAACATAATTGTCCAAAAACTTTATTTGCATTTGGAATTGTAGAAAAATATTTTTCTTGATTTTCATTTCTACAATAAATAATATTTTATGCTAATCTTAGAGAAATGTAAATTTTTAATTATTTTTTTAAAAATAAATTTTTTTGCAACCCATAAATTTTTTAGGTAATTTAGGAATTTAATTTTTATTATTTATCTACAGAATTCAAAAGAAAATTACAAAATGTTCACATAGAATTTAATAAAATTAAATTAATATTTCAGAATAAAAACAAATTTAATAATTTAAAACAATATCAAATAATATTTTTTATTGAAAATTCACTTATAAAATGTACAAAAAAAAACCATAATAAAAACTTGAATAAATGTTCAATAATACCAAAAATAGAAATGATATAAAAATTATATTTTATAGAAAAATTTATCGATTATTCTACTTGACCAATATTTGCCATAAAATTTCCAAAAATGATATCCGTATCCGTCCGTAATCCGGATATATCCGTATCCGTTCCCACCCCTGAGCAGAGGAATGCACTACCAATATTAAAAATTACTATCAAATCATGCCATCGCTTGGCAAGAATGTGCCATTGACGAAAATTGTGCCAAAGTTGAATAAGGTTAACAATTATCCAAAATCGGTATGGCATCACCAAAATACAACATGAATATGCCAAAAGAAATATGCCATAGTCAGTGGAAGCCGTGCATCATTAAATAAAACAATATATAAAACAAATTAATTAAAATAAAGTTTATTCAAATTGTGGTTAAATTTTAGCTCCAAATTTCTATCCTCTTTTAAATTTATTCATATTTCACAGTTCAATCATGGAATATTGATGTTCAAGAATAATTGGAGGTAAACGAGATCGAACCTCATTATTTTGACCGAATCCGTCCACAGTGGGTGGTTGCTGTAATTGCCAATGGATGCCATAAAAAGAGACCCAGCCAGGTATTTTAGAGGCCAAGTACTAATCCGATATCACACGAATAAATATTTTATAAAAAAATATTATTTTTTATTAGTAAAAATATTTTGTTTCACAGCTCATTTTGATTCCAATTTTAAAAGCAAAATAATTTGAAAGGATTTATGTTAAATTTAAACTGAAATTATTTTATTGGCTATAATTCTCAGATGGAGTTAAATTTGGGAAAATTTTTGATATTTTTATTGGCCAATTTATGGCAGTTTTGTTCCGAAATTTTTTAAATAATTTGATAAAAATTTTAAATAAAAGAGAAGAAATTTAAATAAAATTACGATTTTGCTTCCATTTTTATTATAATATTTATTTTATTGTTCTTGGTTCATCATTCATCCATTTTCAAAAAATGAATTTGAGTAAGCTTATCTTGAATTTAACCTAAAATAATTTTATGGGTTACGAATTATCACTTGAAAAAAAAATTAATTTTCGAAAATATTTTTCAATTATAGAATTTTTAATATTTTCAAATTTTTGATTGAATTAAAATATTAAAAATAAAATTTCATTTTTTAACATATTTTGCTCATCAATTTAATGATTTTATAGGGAATTTTTTGGCTCATTCATAGCAGTTGTGTGCCGATGTTTTTTGAATAATTTTGACTAAAATTTAAAATATTAAAAGAGAAAAAATTAAATGGAAACTAAATATTCGATTGAATTTCCATTCATTTTAACATTTGTAAATTAATTTTTATTCATTTTAAACACAAAAATTAATGATTTCAAAAGATAAAATAAAACCCATAAAATAAATTAAATAAAAATTTTATTTATTTTAGAAAAATTCAATTTTTTAAAAACATCATTATTCATTAAAAATGAAATTATAAAAATTTAATAATAATTTTCTAATGTGCTTTTGGCCCATGAATCCTTTTTAACATTACATTAGCAGAATTCATCTGAAAAATCCAATGTGGATGGTCTATTTGCTTCAAATTCAAGTTCCTTTCTATGCTTAATTGCCGCATCCCCAATGTTCCATTTTGTCATTATGGCCGGAAAAGTCTCGGCTATGAATGATGTTCATTCGGAGCTATGAATGCAAAGGCCACAAATATGGACTGGATAGTGCCGGAATTGTGGTTGGCAAAATATAAGAAATTGAACATTTATTTGATATTAAATTATGAAAAATTTTTTAATCATTTTTAATAAATTAAGATAAAATTATAAGTTAAAATACAAACCAAAAAATTTTCTAAGATTTTTTTTTATATTTAAACAATTTATATGAAATTTTTTGTTGACTCATCTCTGGCAGTTGTGTACCAATATTTTGTGAATAATTTGGTCAAAAATTTAAAAAAAATAAAAGGGAAGAAATTTAAATGAAATAAAATTCGATTCGATTTCCATTCATTTTAACATTTAAACATTAATTTATTATTCATTTTAAACACTAAAATTAATGATTTTAAAAATTAAAATTAAACCCGTAAAATATATTTACTAAAATTTTTATTTATTTTAGAAAAATTTAAATTTTCATTAAATTAGTTGAAGACCGACTTCTTCATTAAAAATGAAATAAAATAAATTTATAATAAAAATTAATATAAAATAATTTTCCAAGGTTCTTTTGGTCCTCGAAATCCTCATCAATACACTAGAAACCTCTACCATACAATTCCATGAATACGACTTGAAAATGCCAATAAAAAGTATGCCATAGTCAAAGGAAGCCGTGACATCATTAAATATAGCAATTCATTATATTTTTTTACAATTTATTTTAAAGAAAAAAACAAATTAATTAAAATAAAATTATTCAATCTTGGTTAATTTTTATTTAAAATAGCGATATATAATCGCAGAAAAATCATTCTTTCCAATAAAAAATATTCCTTCGAAATTTAAGAACACCTATGGCAATTATGTGCCGAAATTTTGTGAATAACTTTGACTAAAATTTAAATTATTGAAAGGGAAGATTTAAATAAATTTTGAAAAAAATATAATTAGCAAATGCAAACAAATATTTGTAAATATTTGTTGTATAAACAATTAAGAGAACAAAATGGAACAAAAGGCCAATTCATATTGCGCTCACATTCTGTCAAAATTTAATAAAATTTTAGGGAAATTGATGCATTTCAAGTAAATTTTAATACATTGACTTTTCAATAAAAAATAAATTAATCGAAGTTTTTAAATTATTAAATTTTTATTTTTTAATTTCAAATGGCCAGAGGTCCTTCGCAAAGCTTTTTTCAATTCATTCTACAATAATGTAAAAACTCTTAAATTACTTAAAACTTTATGGGAAGTAAAAAAAAAAATTTTAATATCCTTTAAAAATTTTATAGGAAAATCCAAAATGCAATGAAAAATAATTCCGCAAAAATATTATATAATAAAATAATTTTATTTAATTTGGTAAATAAGTACCACAATTAAATAATTTTTTTTTAATTTTATAAATTTATTTTTATTGTTGCCTTGCAACCACTACCTTTTTAAAATAAAATGATTTGAGTAAACTTATGGTGAATTTAATTTAAAATAATTTTATGGGTTACAAATTTTTACATAAAAAATAAACTTTCGAAAATATTTTTCATGTAAATAAGTAGGAATAAGAAAAACCACAATATAAAATTCTTTAATTTTTTAAAATTTATTATTATATTTATTTTTATTGATCAGGATCTGTTTCTTTCCATTTTCAAAAATGAAATAATTTAAGAGAAAATATGATGAATTTAACTTAAGATAATTTTATGGGTTACAAATTTCACATAAAAAAAATTAAATTTTGAAAATATTTTTCATGTTATAAAACAAATAAAATTGTAGTTTATATTAAAATATTAAAAATAAACATATTTTTTATAAATAAATTTTGCTCAATAATGTGCTAATTTTATATGGAATTTTTGTTTACTCATTCATGGTAGTTATGTGCCGAAATTTTTTGAATAAAACTAAATTTAAAATATTAAAAATGAAGAAATTCAAATGAAATTAAAAATTCAATTCCATTTTCATTAATTTTAATATTTAAAAATTAATTTTTATTCATTTTAAAAACAATAATTAATGATTTCGAAAAATAAAATTAAACCCATAAAATAAATTGATCAACATTTTTATTTCTTTAAAAAAAATTTAATATTTTCGTTAAATTAGAGAGATGTCGAATCTTCCATAAAAAAATGAAAAAATAAAAAATTAATAATAATTTTTTAAAATTCTTTTTGCATTCGAAACCCCCACAATCAGCTCATTATCACATCATCAACTTGGTAATTTCATCAATTTACATAAAATTCCATTGTATTTTCACGGAATGATCAAGCAACACAAATGGGGATTTTGTTACATTTTGCTTTAAATAATTGTCCAATAATTTGCATTGGGAAATTCTTTTTCATTGCATTTTATTTAAAAAATTTTTTATTTGAGGATTTATAAATTTTTATTTCATTTTTAAAACCCATTGTTTTTTTAAGTAATTTGGCTATTTAATTTATATATTATTATAGAGTGAATTTCAAATAAGCACTATGAAGACACTTACAAATGAAATAAAAAAAATAAAATTTAATAATTTAAAATATCAAGAAATTATAAGAAAAAATTGTGACCGGAAATGCAACCCATAAAAATTCTAATCCAAAGGTTAATTAAACTAAGATTGAATTGGGCAAATTTTAGCAATCTATGATTTTTTAAAAATAATTTCTATGATGCTAGTCATAGATTTTATTATCAACGGAATAATTTTGTTCGACATTTTTTAATATTTTAGATACTAATTAATGTGCATTTTTTCTTATTTTTCTTTCTATGCATTTCCATTGCCGATTATGTACTAATTCGAATGAACAGAAAAATTAAGACACATTTGTTAGTTGACTGATTTAAAATTGTTTTAAAACAAAATTGTTTTAAAAATCTAATATTTACTGTTCAGTCAAATCTTTAATAATAAGATTTATTAATTATTTTCGATAGTACTAATTCGACTTTTTCCAACCCAGCTGATTCTAAGTGCCGATATCCCGGTGTTAAATGCCATATATTTTTAACATCAATCTACTAGTATTAAAAAATGAACATTAATTAATTTTAAATATATTTTTAAATAATTTAGAAAATTAAATAGGTATCAAATTATAAATTAATCTTTAGTATGGAATGGTAAATGATAATGATCACAATGACCAATATAATGCACGAAGATAATACAGCATGAAGAAAGAGTAGAACGGTTATGCATGGGGTATGGCACAATTTGGCTCAAAACATTGAATGCAATAAGAATGTGACCATTTGCGTGTACCCAATTTGGGGAATTGGCCTATACCGACGAGGTGAACATATTTTATTTCTGTGAAATGTTAATAAACTCATTTAGTCTTCTTCTAATTTAAATATTTTATTTTTTTTTTGATTAAATTCATATTTGTACATGATTAAAATATCGCTCAATTATAGATTTAATTTCATTTTTTTATTTATGGATAAATTTAATAAAATATTTGATGGGATAAACTTAAATAAAATATTTTTTTACAAAAACGATTTAAATATATTTTTTTGCAGAATAAAATATTTTTTTCAAAAATAATTCACGCGATTTCCACATTAAAATTTAAATTTACTCATTGGCAATGCATCAATTTCCCTAAAATGCCATTAAATTTTCGCGGAAAATTAATGATTTTAAAATTGAAATCAAACCCATAATATAATTGACTAAAATTTTTATTTAATAAGGAAAAATCTAATTTTCATTAAACTTAGTCATTGTTGCATTCAAAAAAAAAGATAAACAATAAAAAATCAATAAAATGATATTTTACTAAAAAAATAATTTTCTAATATTTTTTGGCACCATCAACAATACACTAGCACCATTAATTTTAACAAAAAATTCGTTATTTTTTCATTTACTTACAAAAAATACTGATATTACAAAAAATTAAAATTAAATCCATAAAATAAATTCACTAAAATTTTAATTTATTTTAGGAAAGTTCAATTTTTTATTAAAAAGTGGGATAAACTCTAAATCATAAAAATGAAATAATGAAAAATTTTAAAAAATATTTCAATAAATTTAAAAATTAATAATAAATTTTAAAATTCTTTGGTCATCGAAACCCCCACCATCTACAAAATACGGTAAAAAAAATCAAACCCATAAAATAAATTGTCAAAAATTTTATTTATTTTATAAAAATTTAATTTTCGTTAAATTAGACTAAAACTACAAACAATCTTAAAGATGAAATAAAAAATTTAAAAATTTAAATTAACTTGTTTTAAAACCAATTTGTCCTAAAAATTTAATACCCAATCGTCAGTCAAAATCTTTAAAAATAAGATGTATTCCTATTTTACTTCCATCTCCGGTAAAAAAGACCAGTTTTAAATATATTTTTTTAAATAATTTAAAAACTTAAATAAGTACCAAGTATCACAATATAAAAAACTTTTAAAATTAAAACATATATCACAATATAAAAATCTTAATCTTATATTTATTTTTTTTAATTTTTATTTTTATTGTCCTTTACTTACGCTCCATTTTTAAAATCAAAATGATTTGAGAGAACTTATGATGAGTTTGAAATAATAATTTTATGGGATACAAATTTAAATTTGCATGCACATTAAAAACATGAATAAATTTATAAAAATAAATAAATAAACTTACAAAAATATTTTTCAAATTATAGAATTATTAAAATTAAAAAATATTGATTTGGATTAAAATATTAAAAATATTTATTTATAAAAATAATTATTTCTTTTTACAACCCATAATTTTTTTATGTAATTTAGTAATAATTTAGTAAATTAAATTTACATTATTATTGAATGATTTCAAATAAGACAAAACATCGACGTCCATTTGAAATTAAAACTTAAAATTTAATAATTAAAAAACTTCAATTAATTTTATTTTTTATTATAATTCATTTTATTAAAATTTTTTAAAAAAAGCCATATAAATCATTGATAAAATTCTTTATTAAACAATAAAAATTTATAGTAAATTATATCTTAATTAGAAATATCTTACAATAAATGGTTTTTTGAAAAAATTTTTTAAGTTTCACTGGAATGTGTTGGAACTGCGGAGGAATGTAAGAGTGGACTCCGGAGTGTGCGTAGCCGAAGCGCGGGAACTGGACGAGCGCTTGGGAGCGAAGCGAACCAAGGCTCGTATGGTCGCGCGGAAGCGAAGCAAACGGAGGAGTCCACTCAGAATGCCCACCGCAGCAGTTCCAATCCGTATTTCCTTTGCGCGACTATAACTTTTTTATTTTTCTATTTTAGACAAAAAAAAATAGTAGATTCGTGCTTGGCTCATCGAGACGCGTCGATTGGTATATCATTTCATGACTTTGAAAAAAAATTTCAAAAAAGTCCATTATCGTCACTAGCTTCAAATTCACATGTTATTTGAATTATGCAGCTGTTGATACCATAAAAAAATGAAAAATAAAAAATAATAATTTTTATGATTCTTCTAGCCGTTGAAATTATTCATTTAAACACAAAAATTAATGAATTCAAAAATTTTAATAATACCCATAAAATAAATTGACTATAATTTTTATTTATTTTAGGAAAATTCAAATTTTTTTAAAATTAAGAGTTTGGTCGATGAACTCATTAAAAATAAAAAAAATTAAAATAATATTTTCAATAAAATATAAATAAATTAATAATAATTTTCTAAGTTGCTTTTCGGACTTGAAAACCTCTATAACAAGGCATCAGCAGAGTTTTCCCCATGGATAAATCCAGTTTGGATGGTCTATTTGCTTCGATTGTTCTTTAATGTTCTGCAAGTGCGGGAATTGTCGTGCGCTTAATTTTGGAAAAAATTGAATTTAATATTATATTATGGAAAAAAAAATTTATTAGTAATTATTTAGATTCAAGAAAATTATAAAAAAATTATAATGCAAAATGTAACTCATAAAATTATGAGATTTAATTTATTTATTTAAAAAATAATTGATTTCTTATTGAATTTTTTAAAATATATTTTAAGATGTTGAAGAATTTATTTTAGATTGTTTTAATAAAATGCGGCTTTGAATTATTTTTTAGTTAAAATTTAATTTTCGTAGATTTCAAATTACAACAAATTTTTGGTGTCATAATAATCATTCGCTAAAGTATATATCATTCATTTCTTTTAATGTTTTCCTGGTCAAATTGTGGCAAATTTTTCTAAAGAAATTTGCCTTCAAAAAGATAAATAACTTTGGAAAATATTTTCATATTGTATAATTTTTAAATAATTAATTGTAGATTGGATTAAATTATTAAAAATATTTTTTTCATTTTTTAAAAGTAGATTTTACTCATCAATGTACTAATTTTATATGGAATTTTTGGTGACTTATTTGGCATCCCTTCTATTATTTTAAGTAATTTAAAAAATTAATTAAATGCTATAATATAAAAAGCTTTTATTTTTTAATTTTATTATTAATATTTTTTATGTAGATTTGTTGTTCGTCAGTTTTTAAAAAATTAAATATTTATGAGAACATATAATGAATTTAACCAAAAATAATTTTATGGGTTACAATTTTCCACATGATAGATAAATTAACATTAGAAATATTTTTTATATAAAATCTTAAAATTTTAGATTGGATTAAAATATTAAAAATAAATTTCAATTTTTAAAAGCAGATTTTACTCATCAATGTGTTCATTTTATATGGAAATTTTGTGGACTCATTCATGGCAATTTTGTGAATAATTTTGAGTAAAATTTAAAATATTAAAAGGAATAAATTCAAATGAAATTAAAAATTCGATTTTAATTCATTTTGGCAATAAAAATTCATTTTTATTCATTTTAACAGAAAAAATAATGAAATCAAAAATTAAAATTAAACCCATAAGAAAAATTGACCGAAATTTGTATTTTATTTTAGAAAAATTCAAATTTTAATAGATTATGAGTGACATTGTAGAGGACAAAATTAAAAAATAAAAAATTTTAAAATAATATTTTCAATAAAATTAAAAAACACCCACCATCAACAATAAATCAGCAGTGGTCTCCCTATGGCTAAATCCAGTTTGGATTGTCTATTTATATTTATTTAGAATTCCTTTCTATTTACATTGCTATCTCCTTTGCTTAGTTTCGTCAACATGGCCGAATGAGTCTGGGCTACGGTATTCCTTCGGATTTGGAACTATGAACGCCAAGGCCACAAATATGGGCTGGCCATTGCTGGAATTGTGGTTGGCATAATTAAAGTAATTGAATTTATTTTTATATTAAATTATGGAAAAAAAAAAACAATAATTATTTACTTTTGAAAATATCGAACATTTATTTGATATTAAATAATGGAAAAAATCAATTTTTAATCATTTAAATTTAATAAATTCAGAGAAATAATAAAGAAATATGCAACTCATAAAATTTTTTGTTGTTTATCATTATTTAAACAAAAATTAATTTATAATTATAAAAGCGCCCATCGTTTCTATATCCAATTTAATAAAAAAAATGATAAATTAATTTTTAAAATTTTTATTGATTTTATTTTTTATTGATTATTTAGATTTAAGAAAGTTGAATAAAATTATGTGATCATCAATGTGCTAATTTTATATGAAATTTTTGTTGGCTCATTAATAGCAATTTTGTGTCGAAATTTTGTAAATTATTTTTAAAAAAAATAAATGAGAAGAAATTCAAATAAAATTAAACGAATTAAATTACATTAATTTTAATATTTAAAAATTTATGTTTATTCATTTTAACCAAAAAAATTAATGATTTCAAAAATTAAAATTAAACCCATAAAATAAATTTACTAAAATTTTTATTTATTTTAGAAAAATCCAAATTTTCATTTAATTTAAATGGGGTGTCAATGACTATTATTAAAAAATGAAATAATATAAAAATTTTAAAAATATTTTCATACAATTTTAAAAAGTTTATAATAATTTTCTAAGGTGTTCTTGGCTTTCGAAAGCCGTATCAACAACTCATCAGCAGAATTTTAAATTTCAAATATTATTCCATTTTACTCGCCGGATATAAGGATGATGATTGAAAAAGAGATAGAAAGATTAAATGAACAATAGGAAATAGAAAATATTATTTTTAATTAGAAGGCATTTGCGTAGGGTATTCGCCATAAATCCTTCGTTTCACCGGCAATTATCCATATCCATACAATTTCCTATACCTATTTTTGGTTTTTTTGCTCGGATAATTCTTTGAATTGCCGCAATTATTGCCATTTGGCATGGCAATCAATTTTAGCATTCTAAAAAAATTAATTTTAATTATTTTAATTCAAAAATTATTAAAAAATTTTCTTGAATTTTTAAATTCTAAAATACAATTTTCCATTAAATGCCAATCCAAAATAAAATTTTATTGGCAATAAAATTTTATTGGCAAACCCAAACTATATAAATTTCTATTCCCAATGGGAAAAATTAATTCCCTGCTCTGTCATTTTAATAATTCATGCATGCTGTTAACGATGGTTCGATTTCACTAAAATTTCATTGTAGATTTTATTGAGACAAAACAAATAGTTTTATATTATACATTTACCTGATGGAAATAAATTCTACTATATCTTTTTTGTTTCACGATTTCATATTTAAAATATAAATTTGCCAGTTGGCAATACTTCAATTACCTTAAAATTACATTACATTTTCACGGAATGCTCACGCAACTGAAATGGGGATTTTGTTCCATTCCATTTTAAATAATTGTTAAAAATTATTAAATGCAATATTTTTTGCAAAATTATTATAAATAAAATTTTTTGATTTGAATTTTATTTCCTTATTAAATATTTTTTATTCTGAAAATATAATTTTTAAGATTTTTTTACAACCCATAAATTTTCTATTTAATTTGCGAAGTAAAAATTCTTATAATTTATAGCCAGAATCAAAATCCTAATTTAAAAATTGATCATATAGAATTAAAAATAAAATTACAAAAATAACAAATTTAATTTTTTAGACAACATAAATAATTATTAAAAATTTAATATAAATGTAATAAAAAAAAAACTCATAAAAAGAAAGCATTGATTAAATATTCTTTAACACCAAAAATAAAAATGCTCACAAAAATATTTTAATTAAAATGTGTATTATCGATTTTTCTAGTTGACCAAATTTTGCCATAAAATTATTAAAAAGTAATTTTCGTCATCAAAAATGAATCCATTGTATTTGGTCTTGTGATACTTGTTATTAATATTTTATTCTCACGGCCCAAATCCATTACCCATTTTTCCGTTCCATTTAATCCATTAAAATTAAAACCTCTTTTCAAAAAATTTTGCTCATTGTGGCCTCGAATAAATGCCAAGTATTTTTTTAAATCTTTTCCATTTTTATCATATTTTCTCATAAATTCTTTTTTGAAGCACAATAATTCATAAATTTAATTGTATCTTGTACAATTTTCCCACTATTATAATATTATATTTAAAATGTAATGGAAAATTTTTAATTAAGAATTTAATTAAAAATCATCTTTTTTACATCTTAATTTCATTTTTTGGTAGAATTCATTTTTGCTAAATTTTATTATTAAATTTATTTTATTGACCCAAAATGTCTTCTTCCGAAAGCACTATTGATGAAGCGAATTGTGCAGCGGCCCATGCTTCCGTTCATGATTTTGGCTATAATATTGTGCGTATGGCCCAATTAATACTTGGCATGATAACAATAATTTTATTGATGAAAATTTTATGGATTTGTAAAAAATGGCATCTCAAATTGCATGGGAATTTAATTGTGAGTGAAAAAAAATCAAATATTAATTTTTCGAATAATTAAAATTTGCATAAATTTTATATTTATATAATATTAAAAAAAACTTGAAATTCGTTAAACTAATTAATTAAAAATTTTATTAAATACTTATTTTATAAAAATATTTTTCTAATTTAAATAAAATATGTCTAAGCATTTCGATTTCAATTTTAAAAACAAGATTTACTTGGTGAATTTATGTAAAAATTTAACTCCGATTATTTTATGGGTTACAATTTTTCAGTGAATTAAATTTAAAAAATTATCTAAAATATTAAAAATTTTGAAAAAATTTAATAATTTTATCGATAATAAATTAATAAAATTATTTAAATAGTAAAATTTAATCCCTGCATCTTTAAAAATAGATTTTGCTCACTAACGTGTTGATTTTATATGCAATTTTCGTTGGCTCATTCATGGCAGTCGTGTTCCGAAATTTTGTAAATTATTTTTTAAAAAATTTAAAATTAAAAAGTAGAAAAAATTAAATTAAAAATTGGATTCAATTAATTTTAACAAAAATATTTTTTTAATTCATTTTTTTACAAAAATTAATGATTTCAAAAAATTAAACCCATAAAATATATTTCAAAATTTTTATATATTTTAGAACAAAAATCGAATTTTCATTAAATTATGTTGCGGAGAACTTTGTCCATTAAAGATGAAACTATGAAAAATTTTAAAATTATATTTTAAATTAAATTATTTTTAAGCTGCTTTTGGCACTCGAAACTCCCGCCATGAATAATACAACAGATGCATTTTGCCCATGGCTAAATCCAGTTTGGATGGTCTATTTACTTAGAATTCCTTTCTATGTTTACATTGCCGCATCCCCGATGTTCCATTTCGCCATTATGGCCGAAAGGGTCTGGGCAACAGTGTTCATTCGGAGTTATGAACGACAAGGCCACAAATATGGTTGGGCCAGTGCCGGAATTGTGGTGAACTAAATTTTTGAAAAAACTAACATTTGTTTTTTTTTTATTAAATTATTAAAAGAAAATCAATTAATAAATATTTAGAAATTTTGACAAAATTATAAAGAAAAATGCAATCAATAAATTTTTTGATTATCATTTATTAAAAGAAATAAATTAATCATGAATTTAAAAAAAATCGTATCCATCATTCGAAAAATTTTAGTGATTTAATAAAAAATTATTTTTAAAAAAATTAATAAAATATTTATTGATCTTATTTTTTTATTAATTGACTGCTTATTGAATTTTTTAAAATAATTTTTTAAAGATATTGAAGCTTTTATTTTAATTTATTTTAATGAAAATGACTAATAGTAAAAATTTATAAATATAATTAAAATTGAAAAAATTCTAAAAAGAATTACTAAAATTATTAAATAAATCAAAATTTTTTCTGCAGTGGTTGATAATCTTTTTATTTGGCATTTATCTTTTGTTGAGCACATTGGATGAGCCGGATGGTACATTCACAAGGCCGTTGGTCTATTTCACATTGACCAGCCATTCCAATTCACAGGTTAAAAATAAAATAAAATTGAATTGGACGGAAATTTTAAAACCTTTTAAAATAAAAATAATTCGATGATAGCTTTATATATTTATAATCAATAGAAAATCTTTTTTATTCTTAATATTATTTATTTTAATTATCTTATTCAAATTCTTATAAATTTTTGTAAAATTTAGAATGAAAATGGGAAATTTATTTGTCTTAATTTTTTAGGTACTAATTAATGTACATTATTTTTTCCTCTTCCTCGTCCTCTGCATTTCCATTGCCGATTATGTGCTAATTCGAATGAATAGAAAAATTAAGACAAATTTGTAAGTTGAGTGATTTAAAATTGGACAAATAACCAATTGTCTTAAAATAATTCCTCCATTTTTGATTTTTTATGCCTGGTTAGAATAATTCCGCCTGGTTAGAATAATTCCGCCTGATTAGAATAATTCCGCCTGGCTAGAATAATTCCGCCTGTTCTTAGAATAATTCCGCCTGCTGGTTAGAATAATTCCGCCTGGTTAGAATAATTCCGCCTGGCTAGAATAATTCCGCCTGGTTAGAATAATTCCGCCTGTTCTTAGAATAATTCCTCCTGGTTAGAATAATTCCGCTTGGTTAGAATAATTCCGCCTGGTTAGAATAATTCCGCCTGTTCTTAGAATAATTCCTCCTGGTTAGAATAATTCCGCCTGTTCTTAGAATAATTCCGCTTGGTTAGAATAATTCCGCCTGGTTAGAATAATTCCGCCTGTTCTTAGAATAATTCCTCCTGGTTAGAATAATTCCGCTTGGTTAGAATAATTCCGCCTGGTTAGAATAATTCCGCCTGTTCTTAGAATAATTCCGCCTGGTTAGAATAATTCCGCCTGTTCTTAGAATAATTCCGCTTGGTTAGAATAATTCCGCCTGGTTAGAATAATTCCGCTTGGTTAGAATAATTCCGCCTGGTTAGAATAATTCCGCCTGTTCTTAGAATAATTCCTCCTGGTTAGAATAATTCCGCTTGGTTAGAATAATTCCGCCTGGTTAGAATAATTCCGCCTGTTCTTAGAATAATTCCTCCTGGTTAGAATAATTCCGCCTGTTCTTAGAATAATTCCGCTTGGTTAGAATAATTCCGCCTGGTTAGAATAATTCCGCTTGGTTAGAATAATTCCGCCTGGTTAGAATAATTCCGCCTGGTTAGAATAATTCCGCCTGGCTAGAATAATTCCGCCTGGTTAGAATAATTCCGCCTGGTTAGAATAATTCCGCCTGTTCTTAGAATAATTCCTCCTGGTTAGAATAATTCCGCTTGGTTAGAATAATTCCGCCTGGTTAGAATAATTCCGCCTGGTTAGAATAATTCCGCCTGGTTAGAATAATTCCGCCTGCTGGTTAGAATAATTCCGCCTGGTTAGAATAATTCCGCCTGGTTAGAATAATTCCGCCTAGTTAGAATAAATCCGCCTGATTAGAATAATTCCGCCTGTTCTTAGAATAATTCCGCCTGCTGGTTAGAATAATTCCGCCTGGTTAGAATAATTCCGCCTGTTCTTAGAATAATTCCGCCTGGTTAGAATAATTCCGCCTGTTCTTAGAATAATTCCGCCTGCTGGTTAGAATAATTCCGCCTGGTTAGAATAATTCCGCTTGTTCTGATTTTAATTCCACCTAGTTAGAATCGCCTGTTGTGTATTTAATTTCACCTGTTTACTTAAAGTAAAAGTAGTAAACATGAATGTTTACCTCAATTTTATCCACTTTATAACACCTATCTTTATCTTCCTAAACAATGACAACATTTACCATGGATTTATCTTATTTGGTCAATATTAGCATATTCCCATTACTAAGAAGGAAAAATATGAAGGAAATATAGTTAAATTCAAATTCATCACATCCACATTATTTTTAAAAATATTTTAAAAAGATTTTGATTACTTGAAAATTTCAGTAAATCTCTAAATTCTTTCTAATATTTTTTTCAATTATAAATAGTTCCAGCCCATCTACAGTGAATTACAGCCTAAGTAGGAGTTACCAGGCCAACGAAAACATCCTAACAATGCGCACAATTTTCCCATTGGATTTCTCTTACACATTTGTGTTCACCATTTTCAACATTCTGCCCAGTTTTATTCGCTCAAAACGAGAAGAATATGGCCAATTGATTTATATGCGCACATATGAGGCCTTCACATTGGTTAGGGCTGGGGAATTATTATTTAGAAATTATAAAAAATATTTTTTTGAAATTGAACGAGATAAAAAAGTTTGACCAATAAAAACAGCAAAATAGACCCAAATCGAGATTTTTTAATTAATAATATTTAGGCCAATTAATCATTTTAAACCAAAATGCTCTACAGAAAGAGCATCGTTCAATGAAAAGAATGGAAATACCTTTAAAATTTTCTTTTCATTTTTTTAAATCAATACTCAAATTTAATTTTAAATAGTATTTTCACTCATTTTATGCGAAATTTAAAATTATTTTCTCTTCATATTTTGCAGCTTCTTTTTTTCCATGCCATTTTGACGCTGGTATTTTACATCAAATTTGTGGAAAATCAACAAAAAAGAAGGAGGGCTGAGGAGGCGAAAATGGGAAATATTAAAATGGTTTCGGATCATCAAAAATCGGCAGATGCTCATTTCAAAGCATTGAAAACACAATGGGAAATTATATTTCAAAATTAATTTCTTTTTTAATTATTTATTTTTGCCACAATTTTAAATAAAAATTAAAAGACAATATTTTGTTCATTTTTCAATTCTTGCCTACGTCCATTTAAAAGAGGGAAAATATTAGCATTTAATTATTTTTTTCTATGATAATATTTTCGCCATTTTAATTTTAAGGCCACTTATAGCAATGAGAGTATAAGAAGAAGTAGAAATTGTTTAAAAAATGTTCCTGAAATTAACTAAATTTTGATGGCCTATAAAGAATTACGTAAGAAATTTAAGACATTTAAATTTGCAATTTAAAGGAAAGTAACACCATCATTGACAGTGACACTTTTATTCATTTTTTCGTTGCATTTAATGTTTATTCGATCCAATAAATTATTTTTATTTGTCAGCAATTTTCACATAATCTGCAGAAAATTTTAATTTTGATGAACAATTTTATGAATTTAATAAAAATTAAAATTACTAAAAATAATTAAATGCTCAAATAGCTAATTTTAACCAAAATAAGATTATATAAATTTTAAATTTGTTTTCATTGATGTTGAATAACTATTGTCATTGTCATTGGCATTACTTTTACTTTTGTTTGTTGGCTCACTATTTTTTCATTGCATTTTGGACAGCAGGAAATCAAATGTGTAGTGGAAGGAATTTGATGAGTTAAAAAATGTAGGGAAAATTGCCTTGGGCAAATTATATTTTATTTTGCCCTAATAAAATAATATGGGATAGGGAATAGGGATTGAGGTTGAGGGGACCTTTGCTGTCCTTGAAGTATTTCGAAATGGTGACTCTGCTATTGCCAGTAAATTATAAATCGATATATCACTAAAAATAACTTTAAAAAATTCTTCTATCCCTACTCCACAATATAAATTTCCCATTCATCATCAAAAAATGGAAATATTTCTTTTAAAATGATGATTGAAAGAGTGAATTCTATAATTAATTAATGAAAAAATTCCTTTCTAATTTATTTTAATTTGTTTTATTAATAGCAATTAAATATTAAATTATTCTCAGATAAAATATTTCGTTAACATTTTCAAAATTCGTTAAAAACTTATTGCATATGATTTCTCAAAAATTGTTCAATTTGGGGAAAGCCGCTTATGAGATGCGCAATTGGACAAAGGCGGTGGAATTGTTCGAAGCTTTGGTGGCTGAATCCAACAAATTGGGCGATGTGAATGCAACGCGGAATGCAGTTGCCGAATTGGAGAAGGCAAAGGAACGGATGGCGGAATCGACAACCGGAATTTATGATCAATGGAAATTGTTTGGATTTACACAAAATTCGACGAAAAGAAGCCAAGAAAAATTCTATGATATGGCTGATTACATTGGGCCAGTGAAAATTGCCAACATTCATGGAAAAGGTGAAATAAAATTTTTAAAAATTAACTCGAATTTTACTCGATATAGCCAAAATTTTTTTAGCAAACCAATTGACTAAACTTCTTTCTATCGAGCATTTTAATATCAAAATATCAAACAAGATTGACCAGAAAGTAATGGTCAAAATATATGTATAAACCTCAAATTTTAGAATAACTTATTCTAGTACTTTGGTTCATAATTTTCGAAATTTCAATAAAATCCGAAATTCCACGAATTCTTTCTTTATTTAATCATTCCATTCAGCAAAAATATAAAAGAAAACTAATTTGCTTATTAATTTTGGTAATACTAATAAATATTCATTGAAATGTACAAATTTCACTGATTTTAATTAAATGCTTTTAAAAAAAACTTGAATAAAAATAATTGAATTATTCTAAAAAATAATTAGCACCCTTTAAAAAGTAAAAATCCGATTAAATTTTCAAATATATACTTATTGTTAGATTTATAAATATTTTCCTATCAAATTCAGGAATGGGACTTGTGGTCAGTGAAAATGTGGAAAAAGGACAATTGTTGCTTGCTTCAAAGGCATATGCCATTGTTTACAAGAAGGATCATGCCATTGTTGATGTGGAATTAAGAAATCAATGTCTGATGAAAATTGTTCAAAAATTGCGCAAGAATCAACAAATTGCTACGGCGGATTTATATGCTTTATATGCTGGCCCAGAGGTATTAGTAATTGATAGCGATTTTGGGAAGCCACATTTTTAAAAGCTAATTAGCTATTTAATTAGAATTTTAAAAAATACATTTTTCAAAAAAAAAATAAATAATTTTTGATTCATTAGCAACAGAATTGTGGCTCAACCAAAATTGTTGTAAATTAAAATTGTGTAAAAATATTTTTTTGAAAGGTTGATCGTGAAAAGACAAAAATTCCGCCCAATATAATCGACACTGAACGAATTGAATTGATTGTGAATCAAAATGCATTCGGAACCCCGGATAATATTATCGGAAATGGATTATTTTATGAAATACCAGGCACAGAGGGAGGCCAAAGCTTGACAGATTATTGCTTTCAGCCGTGCAATGGATTCGGCCTCTGGCTTCTTCCTTCCTTCATCAACCATGCTTGCTTTTGTAAGTTTTATAAATAAATGTTGTAACCGAATTTTTATTGTGTATAAAAAACAGACAATAATTTTTTAGTCCACAAATTACGAAATGTCAGAAAATTTTGGGATATTTCGATTAATTTCATAAATAATTTAACTAAAATTTAGCATTTTAAGATGGTATATAATTATGAGAGTAGAGTTAGAGAGCAAATATTTCTTAATTGCAATATTGATATTAACTTTTATTGATTCATTAAATTATGATTATGAAAAATGCTTCGGCGGAATTTCCCCGAATAAACAAAAAGTTTTACTAAAAATGCAATTTTTATATAAATTGATAAATCAGAACCAACATTTAAAATTAAATCAAAATTTATTCATTTAATTTTCCCATAAACATAGACAATTGTATGAACTACACTTGCGGTGACATGATGTTTATTTACACACTTTTTGAGTTGAAATTTGGCGATGAAATCACGATCAGTTATCGCGATCCATTCCAATCGTTGTCAACACGTGAAAATGAATTCCATTCTTGGTGGAAATTCAAATGCGAATGCAAATTATGCAAATTGGAAAGGGCCGATCCTAATGGGAAAAAACGCAATCTTTTGCTTGACCAAATTCAAAATGAAATCACGTAAATTATGGGTGAACTATGAACTTAAATTTTGATACGAGATTTTGTGCATTAAAGCTGATTAGTATGGGTTTAATTTAAGAAATGGAAATCACAAAAAAATATAATCAAAAAAGGTGATAAAATATGCCAAAATTAGACAATTTTATTCAAAATTTTCTACCCAATAATGGTATCTCAAAATACTCTATAAATACTAAATTGCTTAATCAAATGGTGCTATAAATATTGACAAATGTACTACATTTGAGTCCACAAAATTTTAGTAGGCAAATTTCATTCTTAATGGAACTATTTAAGAATTAAATCAATTAAATTCATTTTTTATAAATAATTAATTTTTTTGTTTACAGTGAAATTCCTGCATTAATTTACCGTCGTCAATACGAAGAAGTACTCTCACTTACCCAAATCCACGTCCGCCAATTGCGTGCCACTTTTTCGGGACAAGAAGACAAATTACTTCGCTTTCATCTGGTTAACCCCATTTTGCGTCAAGCATTTGTGCTCGAACATGTTGGCAAATTGGCACAAGCAGCTGAACTTATTCGAGAAATCCTCTACCAAATTGACCCGCAAATATCCATTTTTCGCTATCATCATCTCCCAGTTCTCCATTCGCATTTGGCCAAAATTTGCGCAAAAACACCGGAATTGGGCGGATTGGTGGTAGCCAAACGAGTTGCTGAAGACGCATTTGAGTTGATCAGCATCAAAACAGGCGTGAAGGATCGCAAATTATTTTGCAAAATGTTCCCGGAATTTGACAAATTTTTGATGGCATAATGAAGAAGAATTGGAAGGAAAATTCAAGAATTACATTTGATAAAAATATCCGTATGCTAGCAATTTTAATAATATTTTCATGCATTTGTCAATCATTGGAATTTCCAATTTTATTTATTTTTATTGCATTCATTTTTCTATTCAATAAATTACTTTGCAATCCATTGAATTTTTATAACATTTTTATTAAGTTTAAAATCAATAAATATTATAAAAAATTTTTGAATTCTTTTTTGAGAATTCTTCCACATTATTTCTCTCTCTCCTCCTTCCAACACATCGTATCGGGCACACATTTTGCTCCCGGTTCATTATGTTCTCGAACCAATGATTCTGGACAAATGCATCCAGGACCTATAGGACAGTCCGAAAAATTATTCATGGGACCATCGACGAGGGGTCAGCACATTAAAACATGAATATTGGCAATCAATGGCAGGTGCATTGGTGCTGAATACCTCACCAAGTAATGTGCTGCATTTCAGACTGTTGCTATTAGCTATAAAATTTAATAAGTATTTTTTGCAAAAAAAAAATAAAGTGCCAAAAAATATTGAAAATGTCGAAAAAAAAGATTGAAAATGCCGAAAAGATTATATCGGTTCAATGGTTTAATCTAGTCCCCAAAACCTTTACCCAATCGATTGATCTTTGTCAAATCGTATTGATTGATATATAATTTGTCATTGCTTGATAGAAAAATTAAGAGTGTTAAACTGTTAAACCATCTTATGCTTTTTGATCTAAAATCAATTTAAAATTGGTTAAACCATGAGCCAAATCTTTATCAAACTATGCGTTTGAAAATATTTATTGATTTAATAAATGGTTTATAGGTCCAGGTTAAACCATTGAACCGTTATAAACCATTATAAATTATTATAATTTTTTCGAAATTTTAAATATTTCCTTTAAATAATGATATTCTAATAAACATTTAATCGATAAAAATTTGCTACCTCTTTTTGAACGGCTAACATCAACAGCAGCAGAGACCGATTGTTTTTGCTTTGAGAGGGCCTTGTCACGAATTGAGTGCAAAAAATTTTCAATGCCCAGGGCATATTGTTTCGCCCGGAAATTGTCTTTCTTAATTTGGGGAATATATACCCAAATTGTGCATTTTCAATACCTCTGCTTTGAACATAACATTCATTTCCGTGCCCAAAACGGGCACTTGAGACTTCCTAGCTGCCCAAAATGCCCGATCCTCTACCGCCATCACAATCATTATTGCCTTTTGACATTCAGTGTCGATGTTCCATTTGCTGAGCATTTGATTTGTCATTGTCTTGACTGCCTTAATAAAATGAATTTAGCTATTTTTCCACACAAAAATAAACCTCAATATTTCCGCCTCGAACTCGTCTGGCCAAAGCAACTGCCGCCGTAATTCCCTTCCGTTCGCAAATATTCCTTCCATGTTCCTTCAAAAATAAAAATCAATTTCTATTAGGGTGGTACTTAATTTGTCGAAAATATTTAAATGACGAAAAAAATTTACGGTTCTTTGAACTGTCTTAAACTTTCAAACTATATATCCAATCAATAGATCTTGACGAGAAGCATCATTTGATAATGATTTAATTTAGGTTTAACCAATTTTAAATTTTGTACCATAAACATATAGGTTTAAACTTGGTTATACCCTTTAAATTTGACCAAATCAAAACAAATTATAACTAACATTGGACGCGTCTTTATATCGATTGGGTAGTGGGTTTGCTGATCTAATATAAGATTAACTTCTGAACCATTTACATTTTTTCACCATTTTCAATACCCACAAATTAAATATTTTTCTATCCATCATCAAACCTGTCTTGTGTTCTCCTTCAATTGGCCCAACTCATCATTCAACTTTTGTCGTTCTGATTCACTCAAAATCGCATCCGGATCACAAAGTAGGGAAAGTGATGGCATATTGCAACTTTGCCAATCTTCGGCCGTTGGATTTGGATAATTGGCCGGTTCCCATTCCTGCGGATGTTGGCCAAAAATTGGCGAATAAAATTGGGAAATGGCAAAGGACAAAAATATCAAATTGGTCAACATTTTTACGGAATAAATCTATTTTTAAACAGGGAATTAATATAGTATTTTATTTTCTCATTTCATTTTAATCGATTTTGGGTGATCAATTTTGTTTGTCAATTTTGATATCGAAATAAGTAGAAAGGTAAACAATGGAGGTCGGGAGAAGTGTAAAAAATTGTAAGAAAATTCTCCACTTTTTTTTACTTAATTGACAAATATTAAATGCAATAATTTTCTAGGAACATTTATTTCAATTTTTGGTATCGAAAGAATTTAAAAATGAATTAATTCAAAGAAGAAAAGATATTTGCATTAATAAAAATTATTTTTTTGTCAATTTTTACATCGATAAATTATTTAATTTAATTTATTTTAAATATTTCTTTTATAATTTTTTTACTATGAACATGTAGGATCAGGACGAAAATTTTCTTACATTAAAAAATTAAATTATTTAGGAACATAGGACAACAACAATTTTATGAGTTACAAAAAATGGGTAATATTTTTCAGAAAATAATTATAAAGAAATTTATTTAAAAAATATTACTATTAGAAACGGCTAATATTAAGCAATAATTTTTATTAATATTACAAAATTGATTATTTCCTAATGAAAAGTAAAGAAGAGAAAGGAACGGTTACCATGGTGATGATGATGATGTATTTTCTCATAATTTTTGTAAACTTTTTGAAGTTTTTTTTCGATAAAATTTAGCTTACAATGATTTAAATATATTATGAAGAATGCTATTTTATAATGGTTAATGTTTTTGAATAATTTATTGTTTTATAATGGTTATAAAAAAGCTTTTAGAATAATTTTTATTTCTTCCATTTTATTCATGAATTTATTGCTTTATGTTGGTGGAATGAATAATAATGTGAAAGAATGAGATCATCATAGGTTCTATTGATTGAATCAAATATTAATGGTTTTCAGAAAATAAAATTTAATCGAAAAATTTTTCTAAAAATAAGAATTTTCTGATGAGTTTCCAAATTTAATTTGTTATTCAGGAATTTGAGTGATGATGAAAATGAACACCAAAAATGAACCGAAAATTGGAAAAACAGATTTTTTTAATTAACAAAAATAAGATTTTATAATCAAAAATATTTTATTTTAATATTATTCCAAGTTCCAACCCTATTTATTCATTTTTAATAATAATTAATAATAAATATTATAATACGAAAATGAGTTTGTCGCATTTTATATATTAAAATTTTGGCCTCAAAAAATAGTAGCATCAAAAAATATGATCAATTTTTTTAATTTGATATTATTTGATATGGAGACTGTTGCTGTTGTGGATTTGTTGAAGTTGACCATAATCCAATGATTGGCTTAATTCGTCCAAGATGCATGAATTTTGGCACAAAAGCCGTACGCAATTCATTGAAAGCCGCACGATAATTTTGACTAAATCAATAAAAAAATATTTTATTTTTTCATTTAAAAAATTAAAATTCCATAAATTTAGATCGCATTTCATTTTATTGAATTGTAAAGATATCATTTAAATTTAGCAGGTTTAAAAAGGATTAAAGCAAGACAAGGATTATTCACTACCTTTGGCCATTCTTTTATAATAGCTCACCGAGGAAATAATTTATCCAAAAAAATTATAAAATATAGGAAGGCTCAAAACAAAAACTTGTTTAAAATTCTGCCTTATAAAATTTTATGAACTCTTAATTTCTAGCTTATTTGGCATCAAAATTACCTCAAAATGAATAAAACCGGTGCAGCAATGGAACCGGAGAGGGTACTCACACAAGAAAAATATGAAGAAAAATAGGTTTTTTCTAGGGAAGTAAGTTCAAAAAATAAATAGATTTTATTGAAAAGGGTGGTTGGAATCCAAAAAACAATTTCAATGAACATTATTGCCGTCACAGATTTGAAAATGTCCTTTTGGAAGGTTTCATTGTCTGTAAAAGAAAAAATTGTTTAAATTTTTTTAATAATAAACAAAAAACTTACCCCCAAGATTTTTGCATTTCACCAAAATGATAATACTCGCATAAATTATAATCATTGCCGAACGGCAAATCAATGTCCTAACAGCGGAAATTGAATTGAATAAGCCTGGTCGGGAAGAAATGTCGGACATTTGGCAAAAAACCATGCTTTAAAATATTTAATTTTTGGTGAAAAATAATTTGCCGGAAATTTATGAATCAATATAAATTTCACTTTTTAAAGCTCTCTCATTTTGGATAATATTTATGGATTTGATTGGATTAAAAATTTTAATAAAAAAACAAAATTTATTAATAGAAAAATTTGTGGAATATTAATCATTAATTATAATTCAGTGCTCAAAATTAGAGGACCGATGGCTAAATTAACAAACTTTTTTTGACTGAATAATTCCCAGTATTGAAGAGCCATGAGGGCAAAACAAAATGCAATATAAACGGACAACAAGAGAAGATGGAATTTTTTTGATTTTTTATTGAGGCTCCTGTTGATAATATTTGAAAAATTTAAATCTTTAAATAAAATTTTTTATTCATACTTCGTATAATAAAAATTGGAAAGGAAAAAGTTTACAAATGTTTTTTTATTATCGCAATTCTGGCGAATTATTTCAAGAAATTTATATTTTGGCAATAAAATATGTTTAACTAAAATTCTTCCATGAAATGTATTTTTTCTTAAAATGTGTTTTTGTTTTAAAATGTGTTTTGATTTAAAATGGTGTTTTTATTTTAAAATGCGTTTTGCTTAAAATTTATTTTTGTTTTAAAATGTGTTTTTGTCTTAAAATGTGTTTTTGTTTTAAAATATGTTTTTGTTTTAAATGTGTTTTTGTCTTAAAATGTGTTTTGCTTAAAATGTGTTTTGCTTTAAAATGTGTTTTGCTTTAAAATGTGTTTTTGTCTTAAAATGTGTTTTGCTTAAAATGTGTTTTGCTTAAAATGTGTTTTTGTCTTAAAATGTGTTTTTGTCTTAAAATGTATTTTTGCCTAACGTATGTTTTCTATAAATATTTAAAATTAACATTTTTCATATTTTCTTTTACTTAAAATGCATTTTCTCTAAATCTGATTTTCAATAAAAGCTGAAAATATTCTGCCCTAATTCTTACCAAATTGGGAAAAGAATATTTGCCAATCGTTCTGCCCCAATTTGAACCATCACACCATATTCGATCTGTATGAAAAATTCGGGAATAAAGAGCAAGAAATAGCACAGATTCAATGGGACAGCCACATGGCTCACAAAAATAACAAATGTGATCAGTGGATAAAGGTGAAATAAAGCCAAACAGAGGGCATCAAATGCAATCAAATGATTGCAAAATGTGTTTAATCGTCTGGGAAACGAAGGAATTAATTTTTATTTTTTAAATTTGTAGAATTTTCCAATTTATTTTTAAGCAATTCGAACGTTTTTAACAGAATATAATGATAGATTCGAAAAAATATGGCCCGATGGTCAAAAATTTGGAAAATGTCATATAAATATGGTATTTGGGTCACTCTGGCTTACATGAACTAACTTTGATTTGATAGTTACCAACACCAACAGGCAATTCAACAGAAAACCGCATATGGCAATGGAAGCTCGAATGGAAATCGCAGAAAACATTGCGGTTGTGTGCCCATTGTTATGCATGAATACATCATAATATGTTATTATCGAATCATTGGATATTGATGAGGAGGCATTCATTCCTGCTGCTGCCATATTTTTATACTCTAAAATTCGAATCGAAATAAGAAAATATTTTTAAAAAATAAGAAATTTTCAAGATAAAATGTATAAATAATTAAGTAATATTTGGGAATTATTGTAGAAAATTGAATTAGTAAATTTGGGAATTAGAAAATCTCAAAAATGTTAAAGTTATCCAAATTCTGCTGGGAATTCTAATATAATTTAACCGAGCTAGCTAATTCAAGGATTAGTCCATTATTAATATATTAGCTTTCACCTGTAAGAATAACATTAACACTGGAATACTAATTATTTAAAGAATTTCTACATAGTCTTAATAAGTAATAAGCTTAAATGCCTAATTTATTTTTTTTGATTCTCTGACAAAATAAATAAGCCAAAACATATAGCAATAAATTGAATTTTTCTCACATTTAAAATGTGCATAGCAAAAGAACTAACATAAAGCATTTTAGTAATTGGTTTTGAGTGATTGTTGTAAATTATAAAGAAATATTATTTATGGATATTTGTTATCTAATTTGAATTTATTTTTTATATTAATTTTTAAAAATGTTAAAAAAATGTATAATAATTCTTGAATATATATAAAAGGAAAAGAAATAATTTTACGCCTGTTGATTTTTGATTAAAAATGAGAAAAAAAAGCCAATTAAAATTACTAAACCTCAATGGATTTTGCTAACGCAAGTAATTTACAATTTGTGAATGAGCCGGTTAAAATCTTTTTTGCTTATTCTCCATTTTATACAGCCAATTATTTTTTCATGCCATATGGATTTATTAAATATTTTTAACATTTTATCAAGCTAATTGAGAAGAATATATCCAAATGATTGAGCGGACCATGCCATCATATTGATTAGGCAATGGAAATTTTTTATTTAAGAGAAATTTGTACAATAATAAAAAAATAATGTTAAAAATTATAAAATTTTTTAAATGGCATAGTTGTGGGGTACTCTGCTTTCAGCACATGGATTATTTTCAATTTAATGAAAAAAAAAGGTAAAAATTTTGATCAATTTGATATTATTTGATATGGAGATTGTTGTTGCTGTTGCGGATTTGATGAAGTCGACCATAACCCAATGATTGGCTTAATTCGTCCAAGATGCATGCATTTTGGCACAAAAGCCATGCGTAATTCATTAAAAGCAGCTCGATAATTTTTACTATAAATTATTTTTTAATTTATTTTTACTATAAAATTAAAAATTTTATAATTGCTTATAAAGTGATAAAATTTTTTCAAAAATAATCGAAAAATTATTTGCATAAAAATACGAAATTAATATGGAATTTATTGAAAAATTATTTTATAATTTATTTAACAAATCCAAAAAAGGCCATCTTTTTAGCCAAATTAGACCAAATAGTCATTAGACTAAGTATCATGTAGCCTTGGTGGTAATTAATCCTGTTCATTAAAAAATGAAATAACTTAAAAGTATCAATAATTTTTAGTGTCAAAAATTTTCATTTTTTGATTAAATTATGGCATTTTTACCTCAAAATGAATAAAATTGGTGCAGCAATTAAGCCAGATAATATATTCACACAAGAAAGATATGATGAGAAATAGGTTTTTTCCAGGGAAGATAATTCAAAAAATAAATAAATTTTGTTAAATAATGTTGAGGGAATCCAAAAAATAATTTCAATCAACATTATTGCCGTCACAGATTTGTAAATATCCTTTTGAAAGGATTCATTGTCTGAAATATAGCAAAATATTTGAAAAAAAAAGAATTGAAAAAAACTCACGTCCAAGATTTTTGGCCTTGACCAAAATAATAATACTCGCATAAATGATAATCATTGCCGATCGGCAAAACAATGTTCGAATGGAAGCGATTGAATTCATTACGCCTGGTCGGGAAGAAATGTCGGACATTTGGCAAAAAACCATACTAAAATATTTAAATATGGATTAATTTTTGGAAATTGTTATGCATCAAAAACACTTTTTTTACAATTAATCTGTGATAGTTAAATGTATTTTTTAGTAATTTATAGCCCTTAAATTGGAATAAATTAATTTGTCAAAGAATTGTTGTTTTTGATATTCTAAAAAATTATAAAAAAACAGCAATTGGTTCCATACTGCTGGCCAATTATTTTCCAATCAATCTTCTTTTAAAAAAATGTTCTCACTCAGGAATAGATTAATCAAATTTTTTAAAGGGTCTATTTGCCTAAATGGTTTATTGAAATTTTAGTTTTTTTCTCACAATTCAGGTAGCCAAAAATTTATCAAATTTTTAAATAATGGATATTTTCTTCAGCAGCAGATGGTAATAAAAATTTAAATTTATGGAATTTACAAGGCATATTATTTTTAACAAAATAAATATACGTTTTTAGATTGAACAATTCCAAATATTGAAGAGCCATGAGGGCAAAACAAAATGCAATATATATGGACAGCAAAAGAAGATGGAACTTTTTGGATTTTTTATTCTTACTCCTGAATCGAGAAATTTAAAAAAAATATGATTATTTTTTTTATATTTTTGATTTTTTTATTATTTTTTTTGCCTTAAAAATTTAAAATGTATTTCTCTTGTGTTTTTGCTTTGAAATGTGTTTTTGTTTTGTTTTGTTTTAAAATGTATTTCTCTTGTGTTTTTGCCTTGAAATGTGTTTTTGTTTTGTTTTGTTTTAAAATGTATTTTTTGCCTTGAAATGTGTTTTTGTTTTGTTTTAAAATGTATTTCTCTTGTGTTTTTGCTTTGAAATGTGTTTTTGTTTTGTTTTGAAATGTATTTCTCTTGTGTTTTTGCCTTGAAATGTGTTTTTGTTTTGTTTTGTTTTAAAATGTATTTCTCTTGTGTTTTTGCCTTGAAATGTGTTTTTGTTATGTTTTTATTATTTTTTAAAATGTGTTTCTGATATTTATTTTCTCAAATGTGTTTCTATTGTAAATTTAAATATTTTTAGCATTTTTTAATATATTAAAGAAGGTAAAAATAAGATATTTCTTTTACCAAATTGGGAAGAGAATATTTGCCAATCGTTCTGCGCCAATTTGGACCATAACTCCATATTCGATATTTATGAAAAATTCCGGAATACAGAGTAAGAAGAAGCATACATTCAATGAAACAAATTCCAATCGGCTCAGAACAATCAAAAATGTTATCAGAGGATAAAGTTGGAATAAAGCCAAGCAGAGGGCATCAAATGCAATCAAATGATTGCAAAATGTGTTTAATCGTCTGCAAAAATTAAATAAAATGAATTTTGAAAATTATTTGGCCATAATTTAGTAAATATTCACATTGTCCAAAATTTTTATATAATTTTGTTTCTAATTTTATGTATACGCTTTAACTTACGATACAAATTTACCTAACAATCAAATTATTAAAAAAAATCCTAATCAGTGCAGCGGGCACTGGCTCCGGGCCGGGGCTGGCTCCAAATTTAAATAAAATTATGATCATTTTTGATTTTGAAAGGCTAAATTTTATTTTTTATTAATATTTTTACAATAAGTGAAATATCGTTATATCGAAAGGAGATATATTAGAAAATCAAAAGTAAATTAATTAATTTAATAATTTTCTATAAAATTTCGTTGATTTGAAAGAATATTTCAAAAGTTAATAGCCAAAAAAAAATTAGCTTTGTTCGGGGCCGGCCCCGGGGCTGAAGCCATGGGCCAAATTTCTGAAAAGCGGGGCCCTTTGCCGGAGGGCTCAAAACAGCTGACGCGCAGTACTGATCCTAATATATTCTAAAAAGACCTATAGGCATATTTACTTCACAGTAATGATTAAAAGAATCCGACTTTAACAAACTTTGACTTGATAGTTGCCAGCACCAACAGACAATTCAACAAGAATCCACATATGGAAATGGCAGCCCGAATGGAAATTGTGAAAAGCATTGCGGTTGTGTGCCCATTATTATGCTTGAATACATCATAATATGTTGTTGTTGTTGAATCATTGGGATGAGAAGCTGATGAATCATTTCCTGGCATCTTTTTATACTGTAATGAAGAATAAAAAATTTTAGAAACTCTGATTTTTTTGGCAAAAATCGGCGGGTAAAAAATTTAACAGCTATAGATTTAAATTTTTTTAAATTATAATTTGTGCCCAACAACCAGCAGCAGGGGAGGTTTACGACATTTTTAATTAATTAAACTAAATTTTAGAAAAATTTCAAGGTTTCGTAAATTTGGTAATTAATGTGAAATTTTTAATTTTAGATGTCATTAATGTTAAAAACTATGACTCAATTCTAGAATAATATAAAGGAATTAGAATGAAAATAATTATTTTTTTATATAAATCTTAAAAATAAAAATGTAAAAACAAATTAAAATTCTCATAAATGGATTTGCCAACGCAAATTACTTTCAACCGTGAAATTTAAATTAGATGGTTAAAATTTTTCCAATACTCTTTTCATTTCTAACCAATTATTATTTCACGCATGTTGGATATTCCAATTATTAAATTTTACTAACTCACAGTCGAACGCCCTATCGGGCATTCTTCTGAGCCAGTGCTGCACAGGCCCCGGCTCCGGGGCTGAGATCATGAAAACTCGGGTCTCGGGGGGGGGGGGGGGTGGCTGGGACCGCTTTTTTGAGGGTCGGGTCCGGCGTCCGGCCCCGAATATAACAAAAATTATAGACATTATTTTGATTTTGAAAGGTTAAATTATATTTTTTGAAAATGAAATAATGGAAATATCGTTATATTTAGAGGATAGATAGTTTTAAGAAAAATAAAGAATTTAATAATTTTTTTTAATTTCTTTGATTTTAAAGAATTTTTCAAAATATAGAAGCCAAAAGAATTTTTTGCTATTTGTCCAGGGCCGGCCCCGGAGCAGCCCCGTGGCTGGGGCTGGAGACAAAATTCTAAGCTGGGGCCCAGGACCAAAATAGCTGACACGTAGCACTATTTTGAGTTAGGGAAGTGGGCTCATTAAATATTTTCACATTTTATCAAATTTATTAAGATAAATATCTCCAAATGATTGTGCGGACCATGCAAGCATATTGATTAGGCAATGGTAATTTTTATTTAGAATATTAAATATTTAAAATTTAATCATTTTATATAAATTAACTAAAATTTCTACAATCAAAATGAATGACATTAATTCTGTTTTTTTTATCTGCAGAAACAAAATCTTTATTTTTGTATTAAAAACAAAATTGCCATTTAATTTAAATTGGATGGAGGCAAATATTTTAATTTTTTTTCATTTATAACCACCATAATCCCCTTATTTATTCCCATCAGTTTAGCTATGGTGTTTCTATTTTTGGAGAAACTTTCTCTAAAATCTTGCCCTTTATTCTTTTTTATCCTGCTGGATTATTTCATCTTTTCTAATTTATCCACGACAGACATTTTTGTCTATTTTTCTTATCGCAAATTACACCATTCTTTCAATCCTATTTATTATCCTTCAGATTTTGGATATTGCTATAATTTTCTTTAAAAAATAATAATTTTTGAAACTAATAATATTCGTTAAAGCTTATAAAATTTTAAAATGGTTCAAAACGAACATCCAATCTACGCGTCTATTTATACGCTATTTAAACGGTCCAACAGAATTGGTTTGTTTCACGTTGCATTGGTTCATGGTGTGCCAAATTCGAAAAATTCTTTCGGTATAATATTGAATGTTTTTAAAATTTTGTATTTATGTTTTTATTTATTAGAAATCTCATATGACAGTAATGCATCAGTGAATATCCGCCAGTGCTCTGGGAATCTGTCGCTGGAGGCAATTTTATTGAGTTCAAGCGCGTTGCCTCCATCAAGCTTGACCCAGCTCAATTTCTACGGATGGCAATTACAGGAAAAGAGCGAAAATATACCGGCCAAAAATATAGTTTTCTGAAACAAAATTGTCAACATTATGCGATCGAAATTTTGAAAATGGTTGGTTTGAATTGAGAATTTGGAAAATAAATTTTATTTCAAAATCAGAAAATTTTTTAATGTAATTCACATTTAATTTATTTAAAATTTTGAAAATTATAAAAATATTTATTTTCTTATAATTAATAAGAAGGAATTTAAACATGCCTAGCATGGCCACATCCAACATGCATTTTGTCAACAAACATCAAATATTCATGGCAAAATTTTATTTAAAAATTATTTAAAATTTAATTCTTTTTTTGGTTATTATTTGGATATATTTGGAATAATTTTTATATCCCAGAAAGATTACATACTCTCAAAATAAATGTCAAAGAATTATACATATTTATAATACAATCATATACCATTGGATAGAACTTGTCAAGATTCATCGAATGATATATAATTTTTCATAATTTTTATTCATTTCCATTTTCCCTTGTAGTACCTAGTCCAGTAGTAACAATTTTGAGATTCTAATTTTGTAATCATTTTTGATTGTAAAATGATGAAAATATTATTTTAGAGCTTAGAATTTTATGGCCAATATTGTGGGTGACTTTGGATGTAAAAAAAATGCTCCCAATCCCAAATAATACATAAATAACAAAATATGCTTTTTCTAATTAAAATAAAAAAATTAATTATAAAATTCAGTGAACACCTCGGCCGGCGGATCTTCGTTTGAACGACATCAACAACAACGCGCCAACCAATCGACCCCATCAACATAATGTGCGATCATCAAATACGAACAAGGCCAATAACCGTGTTCATGGACAACACCTTTGGAGTTTTGAGGGGTAGGGGGAGAGCACAAAATTGGGGGGAGAAAGAGGAAAATAGAGGGGACGCTCTTAGGTACAGGGTAGGGAAAAGGGAGGAAGTGGTGATTTCAGGGGGGAGGGGGATGGTGCTGTGAGGTAGAGAAATAAAATATGATTTTTATTTGTAAATTACATTAGAAGAATCCAAATAAAATTTAGCGCGGTTCCCTCTTGGTAAATTTTGAGTTTTGGTCCAAATTTTTCGCTGCACGGCTGCAAATTTTGTCCTGCTGGCGAGAATTGCCTTTTTTACCATGATCGTTTCAATTCCACTCGAATCAAGAAAATTCAGCGAAAAATATGGAAGCAAAATCATAAAAATTAAGAAAAATTTTCTCGATTTAAAAATTTTAATTGTTTATTAAATTTCATTTTTTTCCAGATTGTATCTACTTTTTTGCACAATGCTTTTTTTCTGAAGGCGATAAATGCCAATTTTTGCAAGGAGATATTCCGACACTTTGATATGAGATGCGCAATCGAAAGTAGGAAAAAATTTTCAAAATTAAAACAAAAAATATAAAAAGAGAATTGATTTGATTTTTTAATGAAAGAAGAAATATTATATTTCAGAAATTATTTTAATATATTTTTGATAATAAAAAAATTGAATTTATTACGAAATTAAAAACATAAAAAATTAAAACTTTCCTAAAGTGACATCAGAATTATTTTCAAATCAACATATCCTTTTCCGATTTTCCTTAAGCAAAATTAAAATTTTAAAACAATTAGAAATTATTTAAACATTTAATCTTTTAAAATATTTCTCATTTAAAATCTTTGTAAGGCAGTTTTGAATGATACCACAGTATCCAATCGACCCAATCAACAAAATATGCCATCAGCAATACGGCCGATATCAATCGCGCTACTGGCCAAAATGTAAGCATTTAATAAATACTAAATTTTTTATATTTTTATTAAATTGCTTTTATATTATTTATTTAAATTAATTAATTAAAAAATTAATATTAGTCTCGAAATTCATCGAAAATTCAGCCGATGGGACCATCTTCAATATAATCTACGAAATGCGGCCATCATTCCACCATTTCAAGGCCCTCCATCGCCAATGCCGCCAATCAATAATGATCATCGTTCGCCACCATTCACCGCCGACAATGGCGTCGGCGCGCATCAAATTCTACCACCGCCGCCAATTCCACCACCATCAATTATTCGATCACCGCCACTTTCTGCATGGAAGCCACCACCGAATATGCCATTGCCGCAATCATTCGTCGCTAACAACAAAAATTTGGCTCATAATTTGGTCCAATCGAATCAAAATCGCAAGAATTTAGCCCAACCAAATCAAATTCGTCAGCCACCAATGATGGCCAACATCAATACCAATTTTTCACCGACATCATTTGCATCGGAAATGGAGGCGGCCATGAATTCTGCATTGGATACTGAATTTGTTGGCAATGATGATGAACCGACATCTCAACAAGAAACTGTCAGACTGGCGGCTGGGCCTTACACTTCATTGCAAGTGGTTGAGGCCTCATCGACTGAGTGAATGGACCGAACTTTCCACATTGAAAACAATTCCATCGGAATTTGTTGGACTAAAATTTCTAAATCTGCCATAAAAATAGTCGGAATATAAAAAATTCATCAAAATCCATCAAGATACAAAAAAGTTTTTTGGTCCCATTCAAAATTTCCCCCACTTTTTTCAATCCCATAAAATTTTTTTGCAAGTAAATAATAAAAGAAAGAGGGAAGAAGCATAGATTTTTGAAAAGTTATTGGCGGGCCTCAAACTTGAATAGGTATGGGGCCGCCATGGTTAGGCGAAGCTCTTGCCAATTTTTTTTTGTAGGAAATGCAAATAATTACGTTTTTTTATTAAACAACACTTCCTACGGTTTTATAATTTCTTTCTCAAAAATTTATAATTTTTTGTATTTGATTGCGAAAATAATTCTGTTTCTGATTTGTTTCTCTCTGGAAAAATTTTATTAAGGATTTTTCTGTTTCTTTCCAAAATTTTAGCCTGATTTTCGTATTTCATTCGGCAAAATTCTATTTTTGTATTTAAATTCGGGATAATCTGATTTTGTATTTTCTTTCATGCGAAATCTGCGAAAGAGTGGTGAGATTTTCTCTAAAATTTTTATTCATCAATTCAACTGCAAATTATTGCAATTTCCATTGTGCACTATGCTGGGCAGTTTCTTCACTAAATTGGCCTGAAAATCAAAATATTGATTTATTCCATTCAGAAAAGAATTCTTTCGGAATTCTTTTTTTAATGTCAGAAAAAACACTGATAATGATAAATACCAGAAGCAAATCTGATTCAATTTTATTGTGTTATGTTGGAAATAATTCAGATTATGATCTTTTTATTATGAGATTATCTGCCTTTCATTCATTCTTCTTCTGGAAATAATTTATTCCAATTCAATTAATTTCGAGAGAATTAAATGATTATGTATATTTCTATAGATGTGTATCTATGAATTCTTATTAATGCAATAGATATTCCATTACAAGTACGTGATTTAAATTACTAAATATAATTCAACTTTTTCAATAAATTTTAAAAATTTTTAGCCAAAAAATTATTTGGGTTTAAAATAATGTCGAGAGTTCAACCAATACCGATCAAATTGGCGATTTACTCACTTTTTAAGGTAAAATAAAATAAAATTAAAATAAATTTTTAATTTTTAAGGATCGCAAAAATTGAATATTTTTCATCTCGGCATTTTGTACGAACATCCGACAAAAAATAATAAATTGGAAATTAATTATGCTGACAATGGCATTGAAACAAATGAACCTGGAGAATTTGAATCAATTTTCGTTGGAAAATTGATGTATTTTTTTCATTTTTTAATGAAATTTTATATAAAAATACAATTTAATAATTTAATTTAATTAGGATGTCATCTCGAAGCCCAAATTGAACATATTCCAACGTTACAAATTTCACAAATGCCCGCGGAAGCCGATGAAGGTCATCACATCTTTCTTGGAATGGATTAAGCGAAGGGCAATGCAAATACAATCTCATTGCCTCTTTTTCATAGCTTTTGGCTTTCGGGAATCAAAGATGCAAATTGGTTAAATTTTATTTTTATTTAATATTTATTTCATAGGTCCACACAAGCGATATATTTTCGGATTTCGCCAATGCGAAATTATGATCAATTTCTATGAACACCGTCAAAAATTGAACCGGAATGAAATATTGGAAAGGGCAATGAAACATATAAAAATGAACATTCACCTAAAGAAATTGCAATGGACTTCCAAAAAAATTCGGGTATTTTTAAACTAAAAAATTATAATTTAATTTGAAAGTGAAAAATCATTTAAATTTTTTAACTTATTAGCTAACCACCTCCCATTTTTTCATCCAGCAGAAAAATTTTTTCTGCCTAAATTAATAATTATATTTAACAAAAAATTTATATTTTAAATCCGATAGATAACCAATAAGTATCAAAAATTTTAAATACAGCACTATTTAAATGCTAATTTTCTAGATTGATGAGAGTCGCCTACCAAGCCGCAACAGTGATTCTGATATTTTTGGATTTGATTAATAAGAACGCCAATTCATTGGATATGATAATTTTCTCTTGAAACAAAATTGCCAAGATTTTGCTACCAAAGTTTTGAAAATGGTTAGTTGATAATTAATTAAAAAATTTATTAATTTTTCAGCCGCCGACATTTGTATTGCAAATTTGACAATTGTGAAGTAGTGCTCAACAAATAATCAGGTAGTCGGAGGCTCTCCAAAGATGAAATTGTCCAAATAGCCAAAAATCATTATGAAATGAATCATAATGACGAGGACATGGATGATAAATTTTGTTCAATACGGGTCAGTCTACATTAAAATTAAATAATTATTACAAATAATATTTCAATTTCAGCGACAGGTCGGACAAACTCCTTCCAATGCGATATCTGAGGAGAATAAACAATGATGAACGAATATATCAATTTCAACCAAAATGATTATACTGTTATTATTTTATTATCCATTTTGTGTCATTATTTAAATTATTTTCAATAAAAAAATTTATATAAAATTTATTAAAAATATTAATAGACATAATCACTTTTTTCTTTTCCGATTAAACCTTCTAGGCCAATTTGAATATGCTATTGGAAAATTCTTCTTTTCTTTTCCGATTAAACTTTCTAGGCCAATTTGAGTATGCTCTGGCCAATTTCTTTTTTCTTTTCCGATTAAACTTTTCAGGCCAATTTGAGTATGCTCTGGCCAATACTTCTTTTCTTTTTCCGATTAAACTTTCTAGGCCAATTTGGATATGCTCTGACCAATTTCTTCTTTTCTTTTCCGTTTAAACTTTCTAGGCCAATTTGAGTATTCTCTGGCCAATTTCTTCTTTCCTTTTCCGATTAAACTTTCTGGGCCAATTTGAATAGATATCCATTCTTTTTTTGGGTGATAGCCCAATGCATAGATTATATTCAATTATTATTTTTGTACATTAATGCATTTTCTACTAAAATCGAAAAAATATTGATTCAGGAATTAATTTGAATCCATTTCATTGAACTTACACCTTTTTTTGGTTTTTTTATATTACTAGACCATGTTATTTATTTATGAGCCAATAATTACATACCTTCTTTCCCATTATTTTTAATAAATAATAATTTTTGAAACTAATAATTTTATATTCGTTAAAGTTTATAAAATTTTAAAATGGTTCAAAACGAACATCCAATCTACGGTTTATTTATACGTATTTTTGAACGGTCCAACATAATTGGTTTGTTTCACGTAGCATTGGTTCATGGTGTGCCAAATTCGGTAAATTCTTTCGGTCAAATATTGAATGTTTTTAAAATTTTATATTTTTGTTTTTATTTATTAGAAATCTCATATGACAGTAATGGCATCAGTGAATATCCGCCAGGGATCTGGTAATCTGTTGCTGGAGGCAATTTTATTGAGTTCAAACGCGTTGCCTCCACCAAGCTACCCCAGCTCAATTTCGACGAATGGCAATTACACAAAAAATAACGAGAATATACCGGCCAAAAGTATAGTCTCCTCAAACAAAATTGTCAATATTATGCGATCGAAATTTTGGAAATGGTTGGTTTGAATTGAGAATTTGGAAAATAAAATTTTATTTCAAAATTAGAAAAATTTTTTAATGTAATTCACATTTAATTTATTTAAAATTTTGAAAATTATAAAAAGATTAAATTTTCTTATAATTAATAAGAAGGAATTTAAACATTTTATAATCTTCAGCCTAGCATTGCCATATCCAACATGCATTTTGTCAACAAACATTGCCGCTTCACCAATTTCATGAGAGCATTTGCTAAATCATTTGCATTCATTAGCCGTGCCATTTGTTGGTTTAAAACGACATCGACTTTTTACGAATTCTTCATGCTTGATATGGGAATGCTTTGGTTTTCGAGAGACTCATCTTGAAAATGGTATTCAATTTTATTATTAAAATAATATTTATATAGAATATAAATCTCTACGATCTGAATAAATGCAATTTTGTAAGATTTTCCAAATAGCGTAGCCACTGACTAAATAAAACTTTTTATAGTATTTCTATATTTTTTGGGATGGTATATTTTCGCCATAATATTTTTGGCAATTATTTAGAAAATTTTCATTAAAACAGGGTTAAATAATTTAAAAATTTCTCTAATTTTTTTATTTTAGAATTTTAGTTTGAATCAAAATATACGATATTTTGTTATTTTTAGAGTAAAATTGGAAATTTCATTCGTCTTTCATTTCTAAATTTGTATTTTGGTACAATTGGTGAAAATATTTTTTGTTTAAATACTTAGAGCAAAATTAATGTTTTAGAAATATGAATACCAAAAAAAAAATTAACAGAATTTTTTAATTTCAATTAAAGTCATAATATTTCTATTCTTTTAAATTATAATTGGTATACAGCTCGTTTTATAACAATTTTTATTAAAAAAAAATGCAGTTAATATTCTTTGTTTCTGCTTATTTTGCCATTTGTCAAATTATTTAATTTACAAGTTGGCCAATAGGATTCAGATCGATTAGAGGAAGAGGAATTAAATAATATTAAAGCAAATTTGCAGCCATTTATAATAAAAAAAAACTCCATTTTTAGGTTCAATTTATTGCAAATTCGATAATTGCTAGGTCGTTCTAAACTAGTTTTCTCGTGGCCGAAGGTTGACAAAGGACCAAGTTATCGAAGCAGCAAAAATGCATTATGAAAAGTACCACAAGGACGTAGATATGGAGGATGATTTTGAAACAATTCGGGTCTGTTTAATGTTTACATTCAAATTAAATAATTATTACAAATAAATTTCAAATTCAGCGACCAACGGGGCGAACCCCTTCCATTGCATTGTCTGAAGCAGCATGATGAAACAAAATATGAAATTCATCAAATTTGATTACATATTATTATTATTATTATTATTATACATTTTATTCTTTTATTTAAATTAATTTGAATAAAAAATTTCAATAAAATTATTAAAATCTTATAGGCATAATCCAATTTTTTGTGGATGACTAAACTCATAATATTCCCCCTACCCAAATAAATTCTCCTTACCAAATCCAGCTTTTGCCGTCCTTTTTGTGGATGACCGAGCCCATAATATTCCCTTTTACCCAAAAAATGAAAAGGAATAATATTTTTATAATCTTTTGTTGAATAAATTATTCAAATAAAAATTAGAGCCAATGATTAAGACCAAAAAAATGGACAAAATTGAAAAAATCTGGCTTTTTTCGTTATGTGACTATAATTTTTGGGCCAATATATTTAAATCAATGATTTTTGATCTCCATAGAAAAAAATAATCCAATGGTTTTAAAGAAGAAAAAATTTTTTAGAAAAAAAATTTAAAATTTTTCTTTGCATTTTATTTTCACTCCTTTCAATTCAAATATTAGTCATAATATTTTCTCCCATTCCCATTTTTTGCACCTGCAATGCCAATTTACTTTGTCTGCTATTTTACGTCAAATTTGTGGAAAATCAACAGAAAAGAAGGGGAAGTGCGGATGAATTTAAAATGGAAATTAATGGTAATGGATTATCAAAAATTGACAGATGCTCATTTCAAAGCATTGAAAACATCATAAAGATAATTAAATTAATCAATTAATTTCATTTTTAATTAGAAATTTTTAAATATATATATATATATTTAAATAAAAAAAATCATTATACTATTTTTATTCTTGCATGTTGCCACAAATTTATTTAGATTAATACAAATTAACAAAATCTTTCATACATGGCATGCAACTATCAAAATAAAAAAAGAATATTTTTGGATTAAAATTATTTTTATAAATAGAAATATTTTTTGTTGAACCAAAAACTTTATCAAAGTAGAAATGCACAGTTTTATGATTTGCTGAAGCACTAAAATTATACTAGGAATAGAAATTAAGTAAGAAAGGCTTTAAAAAAGAAATCAAATTTAAAAATTTTATGTTCCCATAAAATTGAAAAAATCATAGTAATAAATAATAAACAAAAAATGTGATCAATTTGATATTATTTGGTATGGAGATGGCTGTTGATGTGGATTTGATGAAGTAGACCATAGTCCAACGATCGGCTTAATTCGTCCAAGATGCAATGATTTTGGCAGAAAAGCCATGCGCAATTCATTGAAAGCCGCTCGATAATTTTTGCTATAATTATTTTTTTATTTTTTTCAAAATTATAATTCTTTAAATACATAATAATTTTAAACTGTCAAATTTTTCACAAATTTTTAAAAAAATATTTACTTAAAAATAATAGATAGATATTGAATCTCCAGCCAAAAGAACAAAATATAAAATTATTAAGTTTTTTGATCCAAAAAATTTACATTTTGACGAAATATTATTAAGCATTACCTCAAAATAAATAAAACAGGTGCAGCGATGGAACCGGATAAGATATTCACACAAGAAAGATATGACGAAAAATAGGTTTTTTCCAAGGAAGTAAATTCAAAAAATAAATAGTAAATTTTGTTGAAGAGAGTGGTTGGAATCCAAAAAACAATTTCAATCAACATTATTGCCGACACAGATTTGAAAATGTCACGTTGGAAAGTTTCATTATCTTCAAAAAAGGAAAATGTTTAATTTTTTTCGAAAAACTTACGCCCAAGATTTTTGACCTTCACTAGAATGATAATACTCGCATAAATAATAATCATTGCCGAACGGCAAATCAATGTTCGAATTGAAGCAATTGAATTGAATAAGCCTGTTCGAGAAGAAACATCGGACATTTGGCATAAAACCATGCTTAAAAATGCATAATTATTTATTTAATAAACTGCTGCACCAAAATTAATTTTTTAGCGAATAAATATTAATAAATTTGTAAATTTTATTAAAGTTTTATTAATTGCTTATATTTTTATCGCGATTTTAAGCTATGTATGTGAAAGTTTTATCAAATTTAAGCTACGAAAAATTTCTAAAATATAATAAAAAATCCTTGTGATTTACATAATATATTTTTTAATGTTGGAACAAAATAAACAAACTTTGTTTGATTGAACAATTCCAAATATTGAAGTGCCATGAGAGCAAAACAAAATGCAATATAAATGGACAGCAAGAGAAGATGGAACTTTTTGGATTTTTTATTCATACTCCTGAATCGAAAAAATTTTTAAAAAATATGAATAAATTTTTTATAATTTTAATTTTATTTTAAATCTATTTCTGTATTAAAATATATTTCGGCTGTATTTTGCCTTGAAATGTATTTTAAATTTGTTTTCCTTAAATGTGTTTTTGTTGTGTTTTTTAATGTAGAATAGATCTTAAATAATATATTTCTGTGTGTTTTTCTTTGTTTTTCTCTGCGTATTTTATTTTAAATGTGTTTTATTTTACATTTATTTCTAATGTTTTTTTGCCTTAAATGTGTTTTTGTTGTGTTTTTGTTTTCTAAAAATGTGATTTGTCTCAAAATTGAAATGTTTTTAGAACTAGTTTTCTTTTTTCAAATATATATTTTTGCTAAAGAAAAAATATGATGTTTCCCTTACCAAATTGGGAAGAGAATATTTGCCAATCTTTCTGCGCCAATTTGTACCATCACTCCATATTCCACATTTATGAAGAATTGTGGAATAAGGAGCAGGAAAAAACAAACATTTAGTGGGACAAATTCCAATCGGCTAAGAACGATCAAAAAAGTGATCAGAGGAGAAAGTTGAAATAAAGCCAAGCAGAGGGCATCAAATGCAATCAAATGATTACAAAATGTGTTCAACTTTCTGTAGATAGAAATTAATTTTTTTATTGATGGAATTATGTCCAATATTTAGATATTTTTACTATTTTTTTTTAAAATATTATGATGAACATAAAATATCCATATTGAAAATTAAGAAAAAATATTCATGCCAAAATTCATCCAAAAATAATAATTATTTTCAATGATAAATTTAATTTAATTAATCCCCAATTATCGAAAACTATTATTCCTAAATCCAAATACTACGAATAAAAACAGATTGAGGCCTCTAGACATATTTACTTTACAGTAATGAATCAAAGAATCCACCCTTAACGAACTTTGATTTGATAGTTGCCAACACCAAGAGACAATTCAAAAGAAATCCACATATGGAAATGGCAGCCCGAATGAAAATTGTGGAAAGCATTGCTGTTGTGTGCCCATGGTTATTCTTGAATACATCGTAATATGTTACTGCCGAATTATTAGGGAATGTTGATGAGTAGGTATTCATTCCTGCTGCTGCAATATTTTATATTCTGCTCAAATAAAAATATCAAAAATAAATATAAATAATATTGTCTAATGGTTTTTAAACTAAATTTGGTCCAGAATTCACTAAATAATTTTGATATATTTTATTTTACACATAATTTGAGGTAGATTATATTATATGATTGATTGTAAATTTGTACCTATCAACACTAGACCTTTTCATCTTCATTTATAGCCTCCCCCAAAATCCGTGACAATAAAATATCGGCCAAATAAAATAACTTTTTCTCAATTTTTAATATCAAGAAAAAATGAATAAAAAAATTTTATTTTAGTTGTTATTTATTAAAAAAATTTAAAAACTATGGAATAATTTTTGAATATTTTGAAAGGAAATAATTAATTTTACGTACTGATTTTAGATTAAAAATATAAAAAAAAAAGCCAATTAAAATTACTAAAAATGGGTTTTTGCCAACGCAAATAATTTTCAACCGTGAAATTCGATTGTGTTGGTCAAAATCTTTTCCAGCATATTCTTTTTATTTGTAGCCAATTATTTTTTCACGCAAATTGGATTTTCTGATTATTAAATATTATACCCGTAAATTTATTGTATTTTTGTGTATCAATTTTTTAATGTTCGGATGCTCAAATTTGCGTGACACGTGCAGTTTAGGCTGATCATTTTTATAAAACAAACAATTTTTCAAAAAATTGAGGGATTTTTAAGAATTTTTTTGGCATTCATCAGAGAGAATAATAAAATTAATGAGAAATACAAATTTGGAATGAGTAAACGAAAAATGATTAAAAAAAAGATTATTTTGCACTTTGATGACCGAATTTTGTGCTAAAAATCAATTTTCGGGACAATCTCGAGATGTCCCCGAAAATTTGAATCCCGAAAATTCTTGCTCGAACTCATCTTCACCTCCAGAGCTGCAATTTTGGTAGAGAGGAGAGGAGGGATTGGATGCCTAGCCTAGAGGCTGGGATTTGGATGTGTCACATTTGAAACTTGGAGTTTATTTTTACCAAAATGTGTAGTGGAAAGCCAAAATTAGAGGGAGGGCAATTGAGCAAAGGCAAAGGTAATGAAAGAGAGAAAGAGAGAAAGAATGAGGAGAGAAAGAATGGATTTTGTTGTGTTATTGGCGCAAAATTATGGCCAATAAAATGGCATTGCCACCGTGGCCAAATAATAATAAGCAAAATGATGGAGAATGGGAAGGGAGGTTAGAGAAATGCCTCTGATCGCTACCTAATGGTAATGAGTATGGGCATAGGCTATACGCTTTGGGATATGAGTTCAGGGCTTGGAATATGAGATATGACTGATTTTGTTATTGGTTTTTTTAGTGAAATGATTTTTCCCATTCCCTAAAAATTCATTCTCTCCGCAATTTTTCCAACGGAGCAGTCTTATTTTTCGCCATTATAATTCATCAAGGACTGAACCATTTTCAATAATTTAATTTTTATTTTGATTGTTTCAGAATTGATGTAATTATGACCAAATAAGCATTGAAAAATTTAATCATTCGAAAAGATCATTTAAGAGGTTTTAGGCACAATGTGAAATTTTTTGAACCAATTTTATTCAAATTTATATTAAAAGAGAGCCAAAAATCTGCTCTTTAATTTAATAATTAAGACACCATAATTGGTTAAATCCTTGTAGAGTTATTATAAAGGGCAACAAATTAGGCCGGATCAATTTTTCAAAAATGTAATATTTTATAATTCGAAAATTTAATTTCGAATTTTTGATATTCCGTTAAAAATTTAAATAAATTACTTTTTTATTAGCGAAATATCCAATTTAAATAAATGAGAGGATTCATTTTCAAAATTTTTATTCTCTACAATTTAATCCAATTTTTTGATTGTACTAATTTCGAATACGGTCAAAGTAGTTCGACAATGAATAATGAGACAAAAGTGCGAATTCTGGATGAGTGGATGGAGAAAGAAGAATTTGAATTCCTTCACCAATTTGACCCAAAAGAACGTTTCAAAATGGAAATTTACAAAGAAAATGAACCGATGAATATGATTGAAGGTGAATATAAGAAAATTGATAAAAAGTATTATATTATTTTCAAAAATCTTCCATGGAATTTGGAAAAGGAAAAACAAGAATTAAAGTTGAAAATTGGCATTGGATCAGAAGATTTTGGATTTGGACAGGTTGAAAAATATTAATTAATTAATTTAATTTAATTATTTTTCAGATTATTAAACGAAATTTCAACGAAGAAATTTCGATCATTTCTGAGACAAAAGAAAAATTAGATGAAAATATCGACGGAAGAAATTCTAAGCCGAAATCGAAAAACGAAATTAAAGCAAAACTGGAAAGATTAAATAAGGCAGAAAAAATATGCTCGCATCATAATTTGGAATGTGAATGGCAACAATATTACATAAATAATAGCAAAATTATTTATCTAAAAGTAATTTAAAATGGTTTTAATCTTTTTTAATAAAAAATTAGTATTTTCGGTATACTTAATTAATTCAAATTTTAAGAAATTAATTTTGTTGAACAACAAAACAATTGTGAATGAGGGAAATTCGATGCATTCAGCAGAGCAAGTTGAATTGACCAAAAAACTAACAAATTTAATTGATAATTCACGCAAAAATTATTTGCCATTACAGAAAAAACAATGGGGTAGATTATAATATATTTTTGTAAACCATCAAAGCCCATTTTAGAATTGAATTCTAAAGAAGGATGGCCAATTGGGCCAGAACCATATATTCCGGATAATTTGTTGCATTTAATGTTCCCAACAATGTCCGGTGTTCATATTCCGTCCCAAACAGTGGCAGCCACCAATTCTCCATCACCATCCAATGCCTTGCCGTTGATGAGCCCACCAATGAATACCCAAATTCCAATTGTTCCCATAACCGCCGGTGGCCCAGAAATACAATCATCCTCATCAACAGAGGGTAGAGCCAGAAGGAAAAGTATTAGTTTGAAAGAACTTCTTTCTCAATCGGAACCAGCGGTACAGCCAACGGAACCGGCAATTCAACCAGCAGAGGCTGGCCATGGCCAACAGTCGAAGACACCGAAAGTAGGAGGCAAAAAGGATGGAGGTGAAAAACAATCGAAGAAAATAATTATTGGTGGAACAGTAGAGGGAGAAATGCCCAGAAAGAGAGGACCCGGAAGACCTCCTAAAAAACAATGGGAAGTTAATGAAAAGCAATTATTGAAAGAAATGATAATTGGAACAACAGAAGGAGAAGCACCGAAAAAGAGAAAACGTGGACGACCCCCAAAAAATCCAGTGAAAATTAATCATAGAAAGAAAATAGGTGTATTGAGGCCAAAAGTGGTGGAAAAGATTGGAGAGAGCAGCAGAAATCCTATTGTTTCTGGTGCTCAGAATATTCCTCAAATTCTTGGGTCAAGTCTAATTCGGAACAATGTGCCAATGATGGAAGTTGAAAGAAGGTTAAGTTCTTCTTACTATTCGGTCTCGGAATTTTTAATTTTTGACCTATTTTTGTCTGACATGAATCAGATTTGAAGAAAATATTTTGTCTGCCAGTATCGGATTTATTAAAATTCGAATAAAATGTTTTTGTAATATTTTTTCGACCTTTACCTATTTTCATCTTTTTTTAGAGAAAATTTTATTGTAAAAATGCAAGACATGAAAATTTTAAAGATTTTTAAATATATTTTTAACAAATTCAACGAAAAAAAAATTAAATAAGAGCCTACGTATTTTCGTTTTTAAATCTAAAAATCCGGGCCTAATTTATTGGTATTATAGCGGATTAATATTGAAAATAATTTTAGTAATCCACCGCCACCAACCAGAAATGAAGGTAATGTGAATTTAAATTCTGTTGGACAAAATTTTATACATGCAGAAGAAGAAGAGGATACAGAAAGTGATTAAACTTCTTCAGAATGGCGAAATTAAAAAAGTTAAAAAATATTTGCTAAAAAAATAAATACACATATTCTATTCTGCTTTATTCTTCATTTTATAATTTTATTTTTCGGTTATTTCATATTGATATTTCAGTGTAAAATTTTCGATTTGATATATATTTTATAAGCCAAAATTTATTAAAATTTTATTTCTTTCCGGAAAATTTTCGCCAAGTTTTATTTTTTTCCGGAGAATGTTCGCCAAGTTTTATTTCTTTTCGGAAAATGTTCGCCATGTTTTATTTCTTTTCGGAAAATGTTCGCCAAGTTTTAATTCTTTCCGGAAAATGTTCGCCAAGTTTTAATTCTTTCCGGAGAATGTTCGCCAAGTTTTATTTCTTTTCGGAAAATGTTCGCCAAGTTTTATTTCTTTCCGGAAAATGTTCGCCAAGTTTATTTAATGTTCGCCAAGTTTTATTTCTTTCCGGAAAATGTTCGCCAAGTTTATTTAATGTTCGCCAAGTTTTATTTCTTTCCGGAAAATGTTCGCCAAGTTTTATTTCTTTCCGGAAAATGTTCGCCAAGTTTATTTAATGTTCGCCAAGTTTTATTTCTTTCCGGAAAATGTTCGCCAAGTTTTATTTCTTTCCGGAAAATGTTCGCCAAGTTTTATTTCTTTCCGGAAAGAAAATGTTCGCCAAGTTTTATATCTTTCCCCAAAATGTTCGCCAAGTTTATTTAATGTTCGCCAAGTTTTATTTCTTTACGGAAAATGTTCGACAAGTTTTATTTCTTTCCGGAAAATGTTCGCGAAGTTTATTTAATGTTCGCCAAGTTTTATTTCTTTCCGGAAAATGTTCGCCAAGTAATGTTCGCCAAGTTTTATTTCTTTCCGGAAAATGTTCGCCAAGTTTTATTTCTTTCCGGATAGAAAATGTTCGCCAAGTTTTTATTTCTTTCCGGAAAGAAAATGTTCGCCAAGTTTTATTTCTTTCCAGAAAATGTTCGCCAAGTTTTATTTCTTTCCGGAAAATGTTCGCCAAGTTTTATTTCTTTCCGGAAAATGTTCGCCACGTTTTATTTCTTTCCGGAAAATATTTCTAGTTTGGAATTGGAACCATTGGGAAAGTGGAATGGATATAGATCGAACCAATTTGGAATTTCATAAAATGGATGTTCCCATTCCCAGCCCATATGGGTCCATTTTCTGAATTAATGTACTGATTACCATTGTCGCGAAAACGTTTAATCATTGGAAGGAAAGAATGAAAAAAATTATTGATTAAGATATAAATATAAATGTTATTAATGAAAATGTCTTAAAAGCTATTTTTTGGAAAACTTAAAATTATATTGTAAAATAAGCGGTTTTTTTTCTAAAAATTTAAGTTTATTTCATTCAAAGTGCCAAAAAAATTAAAATGTGAATCAATTTTATTTATATTATTTGATATGGAGATTGTTGTTGATGTGGATTTGAGAAGTAGACCATAGCCCCAGAATCGGCTTAATTCGTCCAAGATGCATGAATTTTGGCAGAAAAGCTATACGCAATTCATTGAAAGCCACACGATAATTTTTACTGTAATTATTTTTTAATTATTTTTTTCTGGAAACTTAAAAAACTATAAATTTAATTTTATTTCATTTTTATCAAATATTTTTAGAAGTAATTAATTTAAAAATTATCAAATTAGTTGGGCTTATCTTTTGTCTTTTTTAAAAGAGAAAATTTACCGAGAATACAAATTGATTATGAGTAAACGAAAAATGAATTATCTGTAAAATAATGTAATTGGCGAAAAATTTAAAAAAAATTCCTTTTAATTTTATCAAAAATAGTTTTAAAAAATATAACAAAATACATATGTAAAAATGATTTTATTTTGTTGAATTCTGAAATAATTCAGCTAAGTTGGATTCAAATTGCTTTTGCGAATTCGTCCAAAAAATTGAAAAGCAGCTTTTCTAACTTCAACATGAAAAACAATATAAGTACAACTATTTGAAACGCCTATAAAAAAATAAATTTAAAAATAAATTTGAGAATTTCACTAGCCAAAAGAAGGCCAAACAAATAGAAGGGGCCAAGATGTTCAAAAGTTTGCATGCCAAAATAGTCGATGGTACCCACAAAAATTGATGGAATCAAAAGGAAAATGATGGAAATGATGAGGATGGAAACGGAAAGTCGATTGGCCTAAAAATAATGTGATGGTGAATTGAAATATTATTGTAGTTAAAAAATTTTAATTTATCATAATTTATTAAAAAATTTTTAGGAAAAAACAATAAATGATTTTCTTTACCTGATTAAAATTGTGTTTTTCTTTCAATTCGTCGCCTCCGGTTATGATGGTCGATATTGGCACAACTTTTGTGATATTCTTTTTCAATTTCAACAATTTATTGAAATCATAAATGACAATCAATGCCAAAATAAGCATAAAGGAATTTAAAACCTGAATTAAAATTTAATATTGGAAATTAAATTTTAAATTGAGACCATATTACTCATTCCCCAATAAAGGCGGAATGGATGAGAAACAAAGCAACCAATTGTGTTGCATCCGGGCACTCGCTCCGAAATTCCCCAACTGTATTCAATGTAAACATCAACTATGGCCAGAACTTTGGAGAAAAAATATTTTATTTTTTCGATTAATTGTGATGATGACATTTTAAAATTTTTTATTTATAAATCGAATGTTACTCACTAATGCCAGTGCCCAAAATTATTACAATGAATTGTTTGAAATTCTTTTTCCGATGATAAAGAGGCCAACGCATTGCTTGAAGGCGATCAACAGCAATTCCGGTTGCAATTAACAAATTTATCTTAATTTATTTTTAAATGTATGGTATAAATTTATAACAAATTCACCTTGAAATGAATGACCAATGGTTGTGCAAGAAATACGGTGAAATGGCCAGGATAGAGGAGTTCAACACTATTCCAACCGATAATGAAATTTATAATATAGGGAATTGCTTAAAATAAAGTGTGAATAATTAATATTTATTAATATTTGAAATCGGTTTCAAAACCAAAAATGTCATCAAAAAATTTCTTGGTTGTTTTTTGGATGCTAAACAAAAATAGAGCTTATTTCATAGCCTTTAATGTATTTATAATTTTATTTTAGCCTTTTTAAAATGTGTTTTGCCTTTAAATCTTTAAAATGTGTTTTACCTTAAATGTATTTTTGTTGTGTTTTTGCCAGAAATGTGTTTTGCCTTAAATGTATTTTAGTTGTGTTTCTGCCTTGAAATGTATTTTGCCTTAAAAGTGTTTTATTTTGTTTCTGCCTTTAAAATGGATTTTGCCTTAAAAGTGTTTTAGTTGTATTTTTGTCTTGAAATGTGTTTCGCCTTAAATGTATTTTAGTTGTGTTTTTGCCTTGAAATGTGTTTCGCCTTAAATGTATTTTAGTTGTGTTTTTGCCTTGAAATGTACATATTTTGCCTCATATATGTCTTTAATAAATATTCCATTGGTAAAATAACATTTTCAATTTTTAAAGATTTTATAATACTAACATGATACGGCATATATAAAATCAGTGACGGCGAGTGTCAGGACGAGGCCAAGTTGTTGTTGACTTTTTAGACGATTGTTACTTTAAATTAAATTTAAATCAAAATAAATAAATATGAATTACGTGAAAAATAAAAACATGATTAATCCATTGCCGGTTAAAGAACAAATTTGTAAGAAAAGAATGAACACATCCATGGAAATATAATAGAGAGGATCAAAATACATTTTATGGTAGGAATCTATAAATATTAATTTATGTTAAAAATCGTAACCATTTTAATTTATATTTAATTTTAAGCTTAATATTTTGTCTTTTCATTAAATAAGGTTAGCATACTCTTTTGGATTTTTGGGAATTCATTTGACATTAAATAAATGGTATTACGGAAATGAATTTTCTTATATTAAAATTTTATACAAATTATTGAAAGAAATTCATGATAAAAAAGGAAAATAAAATACAAAATAAAACACGCAAATTGCTGAATTGTCTTCCCATTCTGAGCAATTTGGAAAAAATTCCCTTCCGGCTATATTTATTAATTTCCACTATAATTTTGCCACATTTTTCAACACACACTTTCAATTAAAATCCCTTTCATTTTCCCAGCGTTAATCTTTTTTTTATTGTTAGATAATTTGTAATGCATTTTTCACATGACTGACAAATATGAGAAATTCTGGTAATTTTAAATTCTATTTCCAACCGGATTTTTCAATTATTTTCTAAATATCATACTAACAAATTTATTTGTATTTTTATGCCAATTTTACTATGTACGGGTGCTCAAATTTGCGTGCAATGTAATGCTGAACATTTTTTATCGAAAAATGGGAATGAGGTTTTTTTGGGTAATGGTTCGCTTATTCATTTTAACATTCCTTAAGGGAAGTGATAAAATTAATGAGAAATACAAAAATGAAAAATGAAGGAAATTGAAGAAAATTGCTCATCCGCCGAATTTTGCGCATCAAATAAATCGTTTGAATTTAGCCCTATCAAATTTTATACTTGGGAAAATATTAATTTACTAAAAAAATAAATTAATTTACTCAAATTCTTTCGTGTCGAAAATATTACTTTTTGAGGCCATATAACCATAACCTTACCATAACTACCAAACTAGGTGGTATTAGGGCTCGGGGTTAGATTCAGAGAAGGATGGGATTAGGGAATATGGAATAGAAAATCCTAAAGAAGTCTGAGTCTGATAAGTGATTATTTTTCGACAAGAAAAATTGGATAAATTAATTCCTTTTTTGGGCAAATTAGACTCCCTTTTATACTTTTATAAAATTTTATGATTCTGATCAAAAAAAGCAAAAAAATAGGTCAAATTTCGGTAGTTTTCATCATTTTGGCCATATCAATTTGGAAAAATGCTCTAAAAAACGAGTTAAATCCAATGATATAAAAAATTAGTCTGATGAAAGATGGCTAAAATTTTGGCAAATGCGCAAAATTCGGGCAATGTTAAAAAAATTTATATAAATTAAAATATTTATTTATTTATTTATATCCAATTTGGGTTGTTGCTTTCGCTGCGGTCACCGTAATTGTTTGGCAATTGATTTTATTCGAAGATGGCTTCGACGGATGCTTTGCAATACACTGTGCCAGCAAATTGCGCACTGCTTCACGATATCCTTTGCTGAATAAATGAAAATAAATATTTAATATAAGTTTATATGGCATTTAAATGAGAATCTTTTCGAAATATTAAATTTCGTTATTTGTCAATTCATAATCCCCAAATTATTCCATTGCTAATTTTAATTTTATTACCATTAAATAATTTGAATGTCATCCAAAAACTGCAGAGCGAAACCATATATTTTTTCGTGTAAAAAATTTTAGGTCATATGTTGGTAAAACATTTTAAAAAAATCCGCCGTTCTTTTTTTTTAATTTTGGGAACAGCAGAGATCATTGGGGAATCGAAGCCTTTTCATAACAATTTAAATGATCAGCCCAATAATGTGAAAAAATTATTATGGGGATCAGATTTAGTTTTTTCTTTTTTTATCATTGTTGGAGGCTGGCATAGCCGCCCCATTCAATAAAAGCGCCATTTTTTCATCATTTCCCCATTTTCAATTATTTTATCTTGCTCGGAATCGAACCCAGCTGAGAAAGATTTTCGGCCTATCCTTTTACCGATTTAACCAAACAGGCCACATTGGACCTAATATTTAAATTAAATTATCATCTTTTTAAGCAAATTTTTTTAATCAATCCTTGGCTAATAACTCGTCACACAAGCTTCCATTGTCGAAAATTGTTTGATCCCCAAGGCATTAAAAATATTATGGAAAATGAAGCCTTTTCATTCACAACAATTTAAATGATCAGCCCAATAATGTGAAAAAAATTATTATGGGGATCAGATTTAGTTTTTTCTTTTTTTATCATTGTTGGAGGGCCGTAAAGCCGCCCATTCAACAAAAGAGCCATTTTTTCATCATTTCCCCATTTTTTATTATTTTATCTTGCTCGGAATCGAACCCGGCAGAGAGAGTCATTTATAGCCTACCCTTTTACCGATGTGACCAAACGTGCCACACCAGAGGTCAAACATTTAAAATTAAACATTAAGTATATATTTTTCGGTACTTCTTAATCATCCGCCGGAGGGCGGATCGTCCACAGCAGATTTTTGAGTCAACTGGAAAAAAGTACAGATAACCTTAATATGGGTCATCCGGGGGCATGTAGTAAATGAACCTGCAATTTTGCTAGAGCTTGCTACCAGTGTTAAATGACCAACGGTAGCCCTTTCAACGATCTCTGCTGGTAAATTTTCTAATTAATTTTTATTGTTTCATTTAATTTTTAGATACTTTACTCTCATCAGAATTATTTGCTCTATCGAATGAAGCTAAAATTGAAGTAATATTAATAAATAAAATTTTTATATTTTTTTTTTCATTTTTAATGTAGTACAATTTTGTTTGAAAAGTATTATTCATGATTGAATGAATCACCATTCATTTTGTAAATCTCCAGCAGTGATACACGCTGGTAATTATCAACAATCAGCAGAGTTCATTTACTATTGCTACCACCCCGGTATAGAGTTAGGGTTTTTAGAGGAGAAGTTATAATCTCACATGTCTCTAATCTTAACCCTATCACCTGTAAAAACACCCCCACCAAAACCAAAAAAAATCTGTGGACACTCTTAATTAAGAAGTACCTATTTTTTGTCAATCCTTCTGCTGGACAATAATTCAATTACTGCCATAAATTTTTTAATCCTTAAGGCATTAAAACTTGCCTTATTGCAAAAAGAATTGGTGCATTCAGGCATGAGCCAATCAATGAGAGAGTGGAAATGTAGGCCGAAATATATGTCTTTTGGATGTTTGTGAGTTCAAAGAATAGGTAAAATTTGTTCAACACAGTGCCGGGAACCCAGAACACAATTTCCACCAACATTATCAACATTACAGCCTTGAAAATGTCTTTTTGGTAATTTTGAAGCGCTGAAATTTGATTTTGGTAATTTTATAAGATTTTTAAGGAATAGAGATGAATTTTTGCTAAAAAGATATATAATTCGCTGGGAGCATAAATGCTGGTCTATATTATTAAATGGATTTAAAAAGGTATCATGATTTTTATAAAATTCCTTTTTCAATTTTTTGGTGGGAAAATTTTCTTATAATTTTGCTTTCTTTTATTTCCGGTTATTTGCACTAAAATTAAAATTTTCTTATTTAAACTTTTAAGTTTTAACTTATCGATTTTCAGAAAATAATAATGAACTCTCTTTTATTTTACAAATTAATGCTTAATCCCATAAAATTAAATCATTTTAAGTGGCACGGGATAATTTGCTCTAATAAATTTTAGGCAAAAATGGAAACATTCTAGAGCTATTATGATCTATGTTTTAAAAAAATGAATTTAAAAATTAAATTTATAAGTTTCGAAGATAAAAAATTTATAGCCTCGCAGCTCGCGTGGACCCAAAGAAAAAGAAATAATTATAATCATTGTTGAAAAAAGTTAGAATTAGAGGCCCTTTCACCCAAATTTTGCCTTCACTAACATTCCTTCTTGCTCCCGAATTTGACCAACAGGAACAGCAAAGCATAAATGCAAACCAGGGCACAACGACAAACCAAAGTGCGCATTGAGGAAATTGAATTGGATGGACCCGGTCGAGAGGACACATCGCTCAATTGGCAGAAGACCATACTTTTGGTGAAGGGAAAATATATTGTAAAAATATAATAATTTGAAATTTTATAAAAAAAAATAATTTAATTAAATTAAATTTTAAATTCACTTTTTTAAGCCTATGTTTTCGGTATAGGCCACTGTCAAAAGGGAGCAGCAAAGCAGTGTCCAAATGGTTAGAAGAAATGCGTAAACATATTTGATTGCTCCTTTCCTTTAAAGATTTTATGAATTTTTTGTTTTAATAAATTTTCATTAAAATTTTAAAATTTTCTGATCTTCTTGTGCCGGCTTAATTTAAATTCAGTGAAATATTAATTGAGAAAAATAATATAATATTAATTAATAGAGATGGGCAAAATCGTTTTCGGTTTCAAAAATTAATGAAATTAAAACCGAAATTGTAAATTTTTTGCTCAAAATTACCAAAATTATGAGAAAGCGAAATTGAAAAGTGACATTTTTTTGAATAACTCTAGGCCGTTTTTTTTGAAAATCCTGGTTTAAACTGAATCAGATCATCCCTACTAACTAAGTAAATAAATAAGAATCTGGAATGATCTTAATTTTTGTTCGATTTATTTCAATGTCAATCTTGGGTAAGCGGTAAACCCAATGACAAAATTGATCATCAATAATTCATATCTCTAAAATGTTGACATATTTCATTACAAAATTGTTAAAATATACCCTATTTCTTCTATTAGTAGAGCCCCCTTCTCTATTACGATAAGAGCCCCCATATTCGAATGTGAAGCCCCGTCTGCTGAGGGGTCTCTGAAATTTAATAGTCCCAGAGGTCACTAATAGAAGAAATACGGTATAGAAAAAGAACTCAAGATTAAACTTCCAAAAATACTGTTAGAAAAATGGGACTAAATATTTTATGGCGCACTTAAAACAACCCAAATTCTTAATTTACAAACCAAAATGGAAGAAGAAGACGAAGTACTCGTTCCATTCCCACCAACAGCATTACACCATATTCAATTGTGATGCCCAATTGAGGCAACAATTGGATGAAGAAGCAAACATAGAGTGGAACAAATTTGATGCCACTGACCAAAATGACCCATGTGGCCAAATTGTTTAGCTGGAATATGGCCAAACATAGGGAGTCCAGTGCAATTAGCCAATGGCAAAGTTTATGAAGAGTGCTGAAAATCGGAATTTAAAGTCCTTAAAAATAGTTTAATAATTTTCTCTTAATGTAATTTCTAGTACATAATTAGAACTTTTAAAGCTAGAGTTTATTTTATCACGTCAAATTATGAAGACCTCTGACATGATTAGACATGCTAATAAAGCATTGGAATTGGGTGAGATGCCCAAACTTGGCACCTTTCATAATAACTAATCCAGGGGATTAAAAACTAATATGGAATTATCCCTAAAAACAATGAGAAATTTTACTAATCCATTATTATAAATGATATTTTAGTGTATTTTTTATTTGGCATAACTTAATAATTCTGAAGCAATGCTCTTATATTTGATACTAAAATCTCAAAAATTGGTTCATTTCTTGATGTCTTTTTCGATATTATAAACAGCTAAAAAACGCCAATTGAACTGTTCCAAAATGGAGATTTATAAAAATGGAATGGTTTGGTTTCCTTATAAACCCTTAAAAATGAATTTTCAATAGGAACTTTTTTATCCAAAAAAAAAGAAAAAAAATAAATAAAGAAAAATATAAGTAAAAATATAATCTTAAAATAATTGTTAAATAATTTTTGAAAAAAAAAATTGGGGGGTTCAGTGGCTTCATCGACCGAAGAGACCGGTCTTCATTGCAATGTGCATTTGTGGGGCCATGGCTTTTTTTGCCTCTGTCCTCCGTGTATTATTTTCTTCATGCCCCTCCTCCATGAGCCTTTAGGGCTCTTCCTCCTGGGCGATATATTTTTATACCTATTTATATATATGAAATTATTTAATTAATTTAATATTTAATTATTTATTTTTTTTGTCGACCCTGCCAAAGTCGACGTATCCTTTTGGCCCCGCAGCATTGCCGACCGTGCTTCGTCATCCGCCCTGGGGCTGCCACTGCCCCTCTGAACCCCACAGCAGTGAATAATTTCTTCTCACTTATATAGGAATTACCAATTCCTTTGGGTTATTTTGTGTGGGAAGCAGACGAATGGATGGGAAAGGGGAAAAGAAAGGACACAATTTTAAGGATCTTTCTTCTTTTCTCTCATTTCTCTATTTCCTCCTTTTTGACATCCAATTTTTAAACTGTTAAAAAACTGAATATCTGTTTTTGAAAGGCGAATTTTACCGCATAAAATAATTATTGAAGGAATAAACATTTTTGATAAGTTTGGTAAATTTATAAAGAGTCAAATTTTGCCATTTAATTGAATATTTAATAAATAGATTGGCTCAGCTTTTTGTGGAATTTTGGTTTCGAGAATATGAATGGCCATTTAATAATAGTCAATTATTTGACTCAGAGATCCTCCAAATAGGCACATGTTCCAATTCCAATATTATAAAGGTTTGTTTTATGCTGGGATTTCAGGACTTTAAAGATAATCCTGTCGGAATCTTATAGGTGGGTTAGTCAACCACATGTCAGGAAGTAATTTAGGAAACTTGGGAGTTTTAAAAATCTAACCAAATAGTACCGATACTTTTTGCTCATTTTTGATATTTCAGGGCTCTCCGAGTTCTAAATTTTTCATTGGATCTTACTAATTCGTTTCAGTTAATATCTAATTCATTAAAATTTAGGTACTATTTAAGTTTGTATCCGCTTTTTGGGTCAACTGGCGTAAAGTGAAGCTCCCTTTGGGTCATCAAGATTAGGTTTGGGGTTATTTAGAGTCAATCAGCAATCATCTTATTAGATGCCCCTAATAATGACCCTAACCTTATAATCCTGATGACCCAAAAGGGGGACCTTTCACTTTTCCCATCTTACTTAGCAAATTAGCGGATACATGCATAAAAAGTACCAAAATTTATAGCGCCAAAGAGCCAACTAAATTAGCTAAAATTCTGGAATTTATTGATTAAATTTGCTGCAATTTCATTATCCAACCAACCTTGAATATATGGTCAAAAGCACTAAAAATCCATTGAGAATCAATCCAACGGTGCCAACACTGGCTTTCATCCAAATAATCACCATCATAACCGTTGTATGCCCACTCTGCTGGAATATATCATAGTAGGTGGGATCACGGCCAATAATGATGCTCAAAGCCGTGGTTGTTGATGGAATTTCGGCAAAAATAGTTCCGGTTGAATTTGATGAATTGTTGGATGACATTTCTTCTATAAAATTGGTGTTTAAAATTAAATTATTCCTTGTTCTTTGTCTAAAAAATATTTTTAAAATAATAATTGAAATATTTTTGGCTGATTTAAATCTGTTTTTCAGCAGTTGTCCGATTAGAAGGAAAATATTCTGAATGAAGTCGGAGCTGTTTGGGGTTTATTTTTGGGAGAATAATAGGACATATTAATTCCCAACCTAGGGCTAAAAATATTTCGGGCCATTCCGCGCCTTTACCCAAGACCTAAGCACCTAAGACTTCACTAGCCCAATGGATTAGTTAAAGGCGAATAAACTTTAAATTATTCATTATTAATTGTGTGGGAAAATGTGATAAAAAATGTGAAGGAAAAAGCCTTATTAGAAGTGAGAAAAAAAAAGTGGGTTGAAAAAGGCAGGGATTGGGGCAATATTTGATTGATAGGGTGGACGATTGCTGATGAGGCTGTTAGGCAAAAAGTCGGGGGTACAGTAGGACAGATAGAAAAGGCTCTTAGGAATTATTGGCATAGACAAGATATTCAAAATCAAATTTTCTCTGACAGTGAGTTTTGCAAAATATTCACAGCAAACTCTAAGGGCATAAATTTGTGTGGATACAAAGAATGAAATTGTTAGTAGATAATGGCAAAAAATGCAAAAGATAATTTGCTGCAATTTTTCTCTTGTCTAATATTTTTGTAATTTTTTGATTATTTTAAAAGCCATTATTTATTTTCACATTTTCTGTTTAATTAAATTTTACCTTATGACCAACAGCAAAAGGACGAATATTTGCTGAATTCCTCAAAGTATCAATTTTCGCATGGAAATAATCAAAAAGTGCGCAGATTTAATAAAATTTATTTAATTTCATATTATTTACTTTTCTACTTATTCCCAATTTCTTTTGGTCCTTGGAATTAAATGGAAATTGCCGTCGTTTCTATAGCACCAATGAACAATTTTTGTCTTCTTTATTGACATTAAATTTAATTATTTATTAACAAGTGACAATTTTATTAATATGTAAACAACAATGAATACAAAATGGAAGGGAGAAAAAGGTAAAAATTATTATTTAATTTTGAAAAATTATTTTTCGATTTTTTTACCTAGCTAATAATTAGGATTGCCTCGGAACCAGGATTTTACCGGAGGAACTCAAAAAAGCCGGAATCCAAACTTTAGAAATCTATTATTTGGGGGCGAATTTTTAAGAAAAAAAATTAGGTTAGAAAAATTCCGCCTAGTTAGAAAAATTCCGCCTGGTTAGAATAATTCCGCCTGGTTAGAAAAATTCCGCCTGGTTAGAATAATTCCGCCTGGTTAGAATAATTCCGCCTGGTTAGAAAAATTCCGCCTGGTTAGAAAAATTCCGCCTAGTTAGAAAAATTCCGCCTGGTTAGAATAATTCCGCCTGGTTAGAATAATTCCGCCTGGTTAGAAAAATTCCGCCTGGTTAGAAAAATTCCGCCTAGTTAGAATAATTCCGCCTAGTTAGAATAATTCCGCCTAGTTAGAATAATTCCGCCTGGTTAGAATAATTCCGCCTGGTTAGAAAAATTCCGCCTAGTTAGAAAAATTCCGCCTGGTTAGAATAATTCCGCCTGGTTAGAATAATTCCGCCTAGTTAGAAAAATTCCGCCTGGTTAGAAAAATTCCGCCTAGTTAGAAAAATTCCGCCTGGTTAGAAAAATTCCGCCTGGTTAGAATAATTCCGCCTGGTTAGAAAAATTCCGCCTGGTTAGAAAAATTCCGCCTAGTTAGAAAAATTCCGCCTAGTTAGAAAAATTCCGCCTGGTTAGAAAAATTCCGCCTAGTTAGAATAATTCCGCCTGGTTAGAATAATTCCGCCTAGTTAGAAAAATTCCGCCTGGTTAGAATAATTCCGCCTGGTTAGAAAAATTCCGCCTGGTTAGAAAAATTCCGCCTAGTTAGAAAAATTCCGCCTGGTTAGAATAATTCCGCCTGGTTAGAATAATTCCGCCTGGTTAGAAAAATTCCGCCTGGTTAGAAAAATTCCGCCTAGTTAGAATAATTCCGCCTGGTTAGAATAATTCCGCCTAGTTAGAAAAATTCCGCCTGGTTAGAATAATTCCGCCTGGTTAGAAAAATTCCGCCTGGTTAGAATAATTCCGCCTAGTTAGAAAAATTCCGCCTGGTTAGAAAAATTCCGCCTAGTTAGAAAAATTCCGCCTGGTTAGAATAATTCCGCCTGGTTAGAATAATTCCGCCTGGTTAGAAAAATTCCGCCTGGTTAGAAAAATTCCGCCTAGTTAGAATAATTCCGCCTAGTTAGAATAATTCCGCCTAGTTAGAATAATTCCGCCTGGTTAGAACTTTTTGCAATACTTCATCCTTTTTTCAACCAAAAATTATAATCATTCATAACCGACATTCTGCTGTTCTTTTATTTGATAATATAATCATTAATCATCTAAATTGTCTTTGTTTAGTCTTGATGAGTTATTAATTATAGCGGCGATTAGATGGGGATTGGGATGTATCCCAAATCCCAATTGGACTTAATATAATACTTTTCAATTATTTTTTAACTTATTGTTGTTACTGGTTGGCAAAAGTATTTTAAAATAAAATAATTATATTTTTTAGTGTTTAAAATTCATTTTTATTCGTTAAAAAGGACACTTCATTGAATGAATATGGATGGAAAGAGAAAATTAAATAAAAAAAATTTGAGCTCAAAGGCATTTGTCATTTTTGTAGGAGGAATTGGGAGGAAGAGGTCAAAAAAAAAGCTCGAGTCAATAATAGAAAAAGACAAAATTAATATGGGCAATTCACAAATGATTTTTAGGGGAAAATGCCATTAAAAAAGGGAAAAGGCATTGAATCACAATTCACAGGGTGAAAAAAAAGACAATACAAATGAATTAATTTGAATTTTTATCTCATCAATATTCCCGTTGTTTCTTTGGCGAATAGGCCGAATGTTCCATCGCTTCGGCGGCCAATGCTTCCAGTTTTGGGCAATCATCCGTTTCATGCACATCAAATTGTTCACAATGATCGCAATACATTCGCCGACGGCTTGGCACTGTTCTTGTTTTGGGTGGTGGCGGTGGAGGTGTCGCTTTTTTGGTTGATGATGAATTACTGTGAAAATATGGAATATTATATTTTAATAATTGATTTTAATTTAATTTTTGTTGGAATTTTTATATAATTACATAAAGGTGTTAAGGCTTATTCTACTATTTTTTGGGTAATAGCTTTTGAATTTTTGGCTAAATTTTAAATCAACAAAATATTATTTTAAGGAGCAGAAAATGTAGAATCAGTCCCTAAAATCGATAAGTATTGTAATAAATTGTATCAAAAGTTACCGTAATGTAAATTCTCTTTTAATTCCAAACTCTCTAATAATTCCCTGAGGGGTATTAAAAGAAATTCAAGGTAATTAATAAATAAAATTTTTAACTTTAGTAATGCTATCATATTTTGGCTAAACTTTCGCTAATTTTATATTCTCAGTAACTTTGATTGACTACCATATTCAAAAGCTATGGTTTGAAAGATTTTTGAAAAATGAGATTTAAAGGTCGATAATTTTTGATTAAATTAGGCAAATTTAATTTGAGTAAATTTATTTTCTGTTTATAACTCACCCATTCCCATTGAACTCGGCATTCAATCGCCTCAATTCCTCGATTTTCTTCTCTTGATCCGCAATGATTGAATTGAGAAATTGGGTCGTTTGACACTTTTCTTCATATTTCCTCTGCCATGTGTTCGGTGAATTCTGTCCGCTAGGCAAATGTTCAGCGTCCATTGGCAATGTCTGAAAAATGAATTTTAATGTCTAAATATGAATAGTAAATAAATTTTGGGATAATTTAATCTAGCCAAAATTTATGTCTAAAGAATAACCATTTTTAAAGCTAAAAAATGTGGTCTCATCAGTCTCAGAATCCATTTTGGCTAACTTTTCATTTTCTAACATTATCTTAACCGTTAATTCTAACAATCGAAAGACTTAAGGTCAATGTATATTTGACATTTGTTTAATGAAAAATTTAAATATCATTTTAAGTTTTTTGATGAGCTTTATTCAATGGCTTAAATTTTTTGCGAATTTAGGCTAAACCATTGAATCATAAAAATTATTTTAATGTTTAATTTATATAAATTTTGAATAATTTGCCGAAAAGAGAATCTAAAATGCCGAAAAATTATATTGGTTCAAAGGTTTATCCTAAACTAATAAATCTTATACCCAATAGATTAATGTGATCTCGTGAAAAGATGCATCGATTAATAATTTTTGATTTATGTTTAACTAATTCTAAACTTAATTTTGAACCATTAAATCAAAATTGGTTTAAACTGTTTAATACTTTTGATTAAATCATTAAAAATTATAACCATTCAATTTCAATCCAGTATCCAGTTCCCGTTTGACTAGCTCTTTCCTATAGTATAATGGTATTGATTTGTGAATATAGGTTTTAAACCATTAAACCAATAATTATTTTAGCTCTTTTTTCGGCAAATTAGTATACTATTAATTTTTTCCAATTCACTTACAATATTTTTAATCAATTTCTCAAATATTCAAAATAAAATATTTTCCAAAACCCACCATAACATTCAATTCGAGCACACCACCGCTTCCTCTGTTTGATGAAGAGGAGGAATATTCCTTTTGTTGTAGCTGTTTTCGATTGGCCATCGTTGTTCCAATTTGAATGTTGTTTTGGTCAGCAGCGTTGGTGGTTTCTGTTTGAACTGCAACATCGGCTCTGCCATTCAACAATTCTTTGATTCTGGTGGCCTTCTCCTCCAATTTGGCCGTCATCTCGCCAACATTCAATTTCAAACTGAGATTTTCTTTGCGAAGATTTTCGATGGCACGGTCTAAATTTTAAAATTTTTCCATCCTTTTTCACAATTAAACCTGATTCCGCCCGTCTCTCTTCCATTTCATTGGACATTTTTACCAAATGTGTCTCCTTTTCTTGCAAATCTTTCTTTAAAAAAAAGAAAATTAATTTTAAAAATTGGATGAAAATGTAAAAAAAAACCTTGAGTCCGGCAATCATTTCATTATCCTTCATTGAGTTGGGTTGGCGCTGGAAAAATGAAGAATTTTAATATTTAAATTTAGTGTTACAAAAAAAATTTTCGGATCCCATAAAATTTTTCGAAATTTTTTTTACCGTTACCAGCAGAGGGTGGTCAGGGGCTGTCTTTTTTTAAAATTTAGGTCATGAGTTCGATCCCCTCAAGTGAAGTTATTTTTCAAGAATCTTAATAATTTTTACTTCATTATTAAACCGTATAAAATTTTCTAGTCAAAATTTTTCCAAAAATTTCAGTTCAAAGAAGGGAGAGGGAACCTTTACTTTTGAAAAAAAAAAATGGCATGGGTTGAATCCGCTCACAGGGAAATTATTTTTTGGCTAGTTATTTATTATTTCTTCACTATTTAAACCGCATTTAAAATTTTCCAACCTCATTTTGGTCAGCAGCAGTGGTGTTTGTTGGCAACATTTCGGTTTGGACTCCAACATCAGCCAAATTGATTGGTGTCGTCTCATCGGTTTGAACATTCACTTCAATTTGCACTTTTTGTTCCTCCGCATTTGTTTGGCATTCGGCATTGGAATTTTCGTGTTTCTCCGTTTGTGTTGCCATTTCGGAACAAATTTTGGCTGGAATTGGAAATGAAAATTTTAGATTTATTTAAAAGATTGAACTATTTAAATAATATATTGTGACTAAACCCATAAAATTAAGTTTTTTTGACCTTTTAGGATTATTGGATTTGGTTACCAAAAATAGATTATTAGAAAATCCAAGATTATTAGGATGAACTTTATTAATTTTAGAGTTGACTTAAAAAAGGATTAGAATATCCGATGTTTTCATATCTTATATCCAAAAATCCGAAAAATGGCTAAAAACCTTTTTCCTCTGCATTTGTTTGACATTCGGCATTGGAATTTCCATGTTTCTCCGTTTGAGTCGAAATTTCGGAACAAATTTTGGCTGGAACTGGAAATTTAAATTTTTAAGTGGCAATTTAAATAATTATTAAATAATATTTGACTTAATCCATTTAGGTTTTTTGACCTTAAGATTATTGGGGGTTGACTCTAAAACCTTTGGAATTATCCGATTAAACCTAAAATTGTGAAACAAATTCTAAGATTACGGAAAATTTGAGATATTGAGAATGGCCCCCGAAAGATAACCCGAAATGTGAGTAATTTAGGAATCTCTAAAAAACTTTGTATGGGTTATCCAAAAACCAAGATATTTTGGCACTAAAAACTTAAAGATTGACAGCTACCGAAATCCAATACCTTATGTGAAATCTTAAGATAATTTTATTTGTAGGGCTAAAAACCTTTTTCTTCCTCATTTGTCTGGCATTCAGCGTTGGAATTCTCATGTTTCTTCGTTTGTGTTGCCATTTCCGAACAAATTTTGGTTGGAACTGAAAATTAATTTTTAAGTGAAACAATTTATAAATAATATTTGACGTAATCCATTAAGTTTTTTGACATTAAGATTATTGGGGTTGACTCTAAAAACCTTTGGATTATCCGTAAACATAAAAATGTAAAACAAAATCAGATTATCAGAAAAAACCGTGAGATTATTGGGAATGGCTCCCGAATCATAACCCAAAAATGTGAGTAATTTAGGATATCTAAAAAACTTTGTATGGGTTATCCAAAAACCAAGATATTTTGGCACTAAAAACTTAAAAAGATAATCCGAAAATTAAAAGATTAACAGCTACCGAAACCCAATAACCAAAACCTTAATAATTTATTGTCGTTTTCATAAATTATTAATATTCAAAAACCCCAATTTTATTTGAAAGGCGCTAAAAAACCTTTTTCTTCCACATTTGTCTGGCATTCAGCGTTGGAATAGACGCGTTTTTCCTCCGCAATTGTTTGACATTCGGCGTTGGAATTCCCATGTTTCTCCGCCGTTTGTGTTGCCATTTCGGAACAAATTTTGGCTGGAACTGAAATTAAATTATTAAGCTAGTTAAATAATTTTTTACTGTTATATTGACTTCATTCAATCCATAAAACCTCTAGATTATCCGAAAACTTTATGTTCAATTTTGTTTCAAAAACATAAAGATTATCGATTATCCGATTACCACAAATTATTAGCAAAATTTTTTAAAGTAATTGGGAATGGGCCCCGATACCTAAATAAAGATAATCCGAAAACTTAATCAAGTAATGTAAGAGTCTACTTCAAAAAATTTTATACAATTTGATGGGTAAAAAGTAAAAAAACCTTTTTCCTCCGCAATTGTTTGGCATTCGGCGTTGGAATTTCCATGTTTCTCAGTTTGTGTTGCCATTTCGGAACAAATTTTGGCTGGAACTGAAATTAAATAAATTATTTCAATAAATTATTATCTGATTTATTATATTCTCATTTTCGAAGTTTTTTGCCATTATTTTTGAATCAAAAAAAAATAAAATTATTAGAATTGGTTCTAAAAACCTTAAAATTTTATGGGTTAGACCCCAAAAACCTTATTAGAATAAAAATTTTGACTTCAAATCCCGAATAATTTTAAAAAAAACCTTCGTCGTTCCCGCTGCTGCTTTGCTCCTCTTCCACCATTTCAATGAGCGGTTCCAAATGTTGTTGTTGTTGTTCTTTTTCTCGGATTTCATTCAGCTTAACTTCCATTTCGTCGAACAAAAATAAACGATCGTCGTATTCTTCGCGGAGATCTTCGAATTGTTTTTGGATTTCTTTGTATTTGTTTTGACTTTTGGTGAGCTCCTCTTCCAATTTGCCTATTTTGGCCGTCATCTCGCCAACATTCAATTTCAAACTGAGATTTTCTTTGCGAATATTTTCGATGACATTGTCTAAATTTTAAAAATTTTTCCATCCTTTTTCACAATTAAACCTGATTCGGCACGTCTTTCTTCCATTTCATTGGACATTTTTGCCAAATGTGCCTCCTTTTCTTGCAAATCTTTCTGAAAAAATAAGAAAATTATTTTTAAAAATTAGATGAAAATGTAAAAAAAAACCTTGAGTCCGGCAATCATTTCATTGTCCTTCATCGGATTAGGTTGGCGCTGGAAAAATAAAGAATTTTATTGATAAAATTTAGTCCAACAACCTAATAAAATATTCAAAAATTTTCTGACCTAATTTTTCCAAAATTTTCGAACCACATAAAATTTTCAAAAAATTTTATGACCTTATAAAATTTTCAAAAAATTTTCTCACCTCATATATAATTTTCAAAAAATTTTTCGATCTAAAATTTTTCAAAAAATTTCCAACATCAAAATTTTTCAAAAAAATTTGAGTGAAGAATTACCCTACATTTTTCCTAAATTTAGTTCTTCGAATTCGAACCTGCTAAGGGGAATTTAATTTTTTAGGCTTGTAATCAATAATTATCTTTTATGGCATTTTTGGACATTGGACATTCTAGAAATAAATCTAAGAAGCCAACAAATTTTCAGTGGGGAGTACTTCTCTTCATCTTAGAAAATTTAGGCCATGGTCATTTGTTCGAATAAACTCAAGGAAAAATATTTTTAAGGCTTGTTTGGTACTTTTATGCATTTTTAGACAAAATTTTCCGAAAACTGTAAAATTCATCCCCAACCATCAACCAATCACAAACTTTTAATCCCGTTCCCGTTTTTGGTGGCGGCGATCGCGGTGACCTCTGACTGTTCAACGACTCTTGACTGCCTCGCCATGAGCTGTAAATTGTGCCGCCGCCATCCGCCCTCTTCTCTTTCCGCAACAAGGATGCCTTCGTCTCCCTGGGCGCCGTTTTTGGTGGAAGTGCCGCGCTGGTTGTGGTGGCCAATTTCACTTGGTCGGCGGGCAGAAATGTTGCGTATTTTGGGTAACTGGTGAAATGTTTGATGCCCTGAAAATTTGATGGAATTAATTTTAGTTTTTTTTCAAATATTCTTAAAGTTTTTGGTCGATTTTAAGGTTTTGGGATTGAGATTCATTCTTTTTTAGGGTGATGGGAGGTGGGGGCAGGCGAAGAAAAAGATGATGAAGAAGGTGCGGAAGATGATTAATCAGTTCTTCTTTATCATCCCATCTTCTTCCTCTTCATAATCATGATCGTCATCTTTTTCTTCTTCATCATCCTTATGTTTTTCTTAATCATCTTCTTCCTCTTCATTAACCTCATGTTTTTCTTCATCATCTTCTTCCTTATCATCATCGCCATCCTCATCTTCTTCTTCAACTTCATCATCACCATCCTCATCTTTTCCTTTTTCCTCTTCATCATCTTCTTCCTCTTCATCATCACCATCCTCATCTTTTCCTTTTTCCTCTTCATCATCTTCTTCCTCTTCTTCATCGCCGTCCTCATCTTTTCCTTCTTCCTCTTCATCATCTTCTTCTTCATTAATCTCATCATCTTCATCATCCTCATCAAATTCCTCATTTCTTCGCCTTCCACCACCCCCAATAACAAGTACCGGTTTTTTGAATAATCTTATGGTTTTAGTGCGAACTCTCATAGTTTAAATTAAAATGTTAATTAAACCTGGAATTTTCCATCCGAATCGCCGACAGGTTTGCTGAACAGAATGCCTACATAGACTTGTCCTCCATCATTGAGCCGGTCCAAGAATTTGACTTTGCCAACACGCCCATCCACGGTTGTGACATTTTGACCGAGATCATAGCTGGGAAAAATTGTCATTAAAAACATTATCAAATTTATTTCCTTGACTCATACCCATATTCCGCTGAATACATTGAATGTTCTTTGCCCATTTGGGAAGCAGCAATTGATGGGGCCATTGAGCCAGCGTAGGATGGAGTTGGAGAGCCAAATCGTTTGCCACCGCCGCGATGATTGTTGGTGGAAGAATCGCCGCCGCCCAATTTTGTCAATGCATTTGGTCGGCAGAAGAGTCCATATTTTTCGGGGCACTAAATTTTAAAAATTAGTAAATTCACCCTAAACTAGAACAATCTTAAGGTCTGAGAATCGCTCTCAAGGTTTTTTGAGTTATTTAGAATAGCTTAAGGTCTTTAGGTCTTGTGATGTATTTCCAATAACTCAAGGTCGAAAATCGCTCCTCAGTTTTTTGAGTTACTTCCAATAACTTAAGGTCTGTGAGAATCACTCTTCAGGTTTTTTGGTTAATTCATTGCAAACCTTGAAATACGTCTTCCCCTTGACTGTTCCATTGTTTTTGCCTTCAGGTCTCTCCAAAATTATTCCAATCCATTGACCTTTCTCGAATTCCGTTTGCCCAACAAATGCCACCTTTCCATGCAGAACGCCTTTCTTCACAAGATCACCAACCGCGAATGATTCATTGCAGGGAGCATCGGGTGCGATTGAATACAATGATGATGAACCTTAAATTCCATTGTTTATATTGTTAGAGCTTTAAATAAATTATACTTTCTGCGCGTTTCATTTTTTTTAACAAATTGTAGAAGTAGAACAGGAATAATTTTTTAAAAATGGTTGATTTGATTGTTTCTTTAATCTAAAAAGTTAACAAAAATTATGAATTGGTGTTTAATAAACCAGTTTGTAGGAATATTTTTAAAGTTTATAGATCAGAAAATAATTTAAGTTTATTTGGATGTAAGTGTGTGTATCAAGGAAATATTGTGCTACTAAAAACTGAGAAACGAATAAGAAAGATCAATAAGGTGGATGTTTTTATCTAATTTTGCGAATCAGCAGATCAGAAAATTAAATAAAAATGGCAATCTTTATTATTAACATCTTTAGCCATTAAACATTGATCGCTTTTTGCAAGATTTGTTATATTTATTTTTTACAGTTTGTTGGTTTATCGATCATTTTGGGCATTAGTTTTTTTTTTTTGGTGGGTAGAGTATGGGTAAGTGTAGGTTAGATGTAAATAAATGCGAAAAGAGTATTATAAATTAAGGGAGTTGCATGCATTAATCTCTAACAAGGCAAAAATATCTACACTAGTAGTAAGGTAGTCCTCAAGTCTGGTCTAGTCTAGCTCTAGTCTAGTCTTATTTGCCCAATCGATAAATCAAAAATTGATCAGGCCAAAGAACAATGATCGGGGATGGATAGATTAAAATTAGAGAGATGAAAAATTTTTAAATAGGTTTCGTTTTTATAAACGTCGATATATTTTAATATAATTTAATTTTAATATTTATTCTTTATTTCAATTATAAAAATAAGTAAAAATATCAATCAATCAAAAAATCAATTCCATCAAGTCATTTTGTTTTTCCCACAATATTTCAATAGTTCATAAAAAGTATTTCTTCGGTATTTTGGCCGGTGGCGCTTTTGAAATTATCTCTGTCCCATCATGCCGAACCAACATATCGGCCATATGGCCGCGCAACCATGGCAATGCTTCCAATGGTAGAAACAACCATTTTGGAATTGGATTATTTTCAAAATGCAATTTGTTGAATGCCATGAGAAGAATGCAAAATTCCGGTTTGACACTCCCCCAGCCCACATTCGGGAAAAATAGCAATTCAAGTTGGAATTTGTGGTGTTGGCCCATCGCTTCAGCAGTTCGCAGTGTCAATAGACGTTTGGATTCTGAAAAGAAATTTTAATTGTTTGTTCCAATAGTTAATGATTCATCAATCATCATATCCTAATGGAAAAATTAAATTGAATCAAAAGTAATTAAAAAAAAATCAAAGATGACTAATTCACCAAATTAGCAAATTGAAAGAGGATTTGTTATAAGGGTCTCATCCCGGTAATCCGTTTTGCATCGCCCTCACCAAAATTTATGAAAATCGCGTCCTATGAATAATTTGGGGTGCTGATCAGGAATTTGAGCTTATTTTTTACCTATCGCATCAATGACGTGAGTTACTTGAAATTTAAAGTTGAAAAAGTAAAGGATCCCCATTTGGGTCGAAACTCGAAAAAAAGTATCTAAAATCTTTTTGTTCAAATTATGGCTTAATCGACGTTCCTTGATTAGCTTATCAGCAGTGATCACGACACGATTCTATCATTAGTTTCGCATAAAACATAAAAATGAAAAGTTATGAGCATTTTTATTTCTCATGTAATTCTAATAAGATTTCGACTTAGGTTAGAATTTGGGCTTAGGTCTCGGAGCTTAGGAATCTTAAATAAGTCCAAATTATTGCTTGAGCTTAATATCAGACTCAGATTCGTGCCTAGGACACGTTTTTCGTATTTTTGGTAGGGATGGCATAGAATGTAAAAGTCCCTCATCCCAAATGTTTTAATTGGGTTAAGTAAAAAATGTATGAGTTCATATAAGAATTTTTGAACATTCCTCTCATTCTCGGATTTTTAGCCAAAATTTCCTTACTTAATAATAATAATGTGCGTACACAAACCTCGATCAAGCAATTTTTGCTCAAAATTTCGCGCCGCCAATTCCAAAATAAGCTCATCCATTGCACGCACAAAGGCATAGGCATCATGTGGAAGCAGAATATTAGGAAAATGGATGTATATCTAAAATAATGCCAATAAAATTTATAGAATTTTATGGAAGTGTAATACATTCATATATCTTTCTTGTATATAGAACCATTTGCGTCCACTTTTGCCTTTTTGCAATTGGAGATAAAGGATTGTTCCATTGATTTTATTCCATCGAAGATAAGCTTCGAAAATGCGATCATCGGGCAATGTGGTTTTTCGGATTTCGTGTTGTTCTTTCTGTTCCATCGCAAAATTTTTTGGTATTTTTGGTAATGGATGCGGATAAGAATTTGGGCTATCATCCGCCGAAACACTTTCATTCGTCAAAGAAAAGTTTGAGCTTTCACCCACCAGTGAAGAAGATGAATTTGTGCCATCATCAGCCAGAGAGGATTTCGAGTTATCATTTGCTGGAAAAATAAGTACATTTTCATTTAGTATAGAAGAAGGCAAGCCCGTAATCAGAGGTGGCCCTTTTGGGGGAAAAAAATTTTATGCTGTGCGGCCATTTTTCGGGGCTATTTGGCAAAAATTTTTGTCCCCTCCCAAAAATTTTTGTCCCTCCCCTCTCCCCGAAAATTTTCCTGTCTACGGGCCTGTGGAAGAATAATTTGTACCTTCATTTGGTGAAGAAGATGAGTTTGTGCCATCATCAGTCTGAAGATGAGAAGAGCTTACGCTATTATCTATTGGAAGAGGATTGATGCCTTCATTTCCGGTGCTGTAGAAGTGATAGCGCTGATAAAGCTAAAAAAATTTATATAAATGTTATGCAATAGGTAGAAAGTTTTTTAAAAATCATTTTTGCCAAAAATAATTTTTGAAAAGTTGAGAATGAAAAGTAGAATAGCTCAGTGCTTCAATTTCAGAAAATCGACGAATTTAAAGATCAAAATTAAGGATTTTTGCTCAAAATAAGCGATTTTAAAAAATCGAAAAACCAATTTTGCGAAAAACATGGTTTAAAACCAACTCTGCGAGGAACGGGCGATAATTTTTGGAAAGAATTGGATGTTCTTTGTCGATTCAGAATAATTTTTTTATAGAATCGTTTATAATTTTAATATATCGAAAATATTGAATGAAGTTATCCAAAAATTTGTTGGTGAAATTTTTTACATACTTAACTTGATCTTGCATATAATTTTCTTTTTATTTATTGAAAAAGAAACCTTTTGATTTGGAAAAATGCAACAATTTTTAATTTGTTGGATTTGCGAAAATTTGTCATCAAATACTGTGGAAAAATTGGTCCAATAATTTGATGAGAATATTCCGTTGCTTGCTTTATTGGCGGAGCGGAATAGTTGAAAATAGTGATGACGTGTGTAAAGAAGCATTTTCTGGCTAAAAAACAATTTTACACAAAAAAGCAAAATTAAGAGTGCTTATTTTTATTTTTGCCGTGAATTTTGCTTGATATGATAATGAATTAGGATCAGGATCAATCCAAAAGAATTACTTCAAAAAAATTTACTCCAAAAATATGAGAAAAAAAAACTAATTTTAGTATTAGGGTTAATCTCAGGGCCCAGACATTGGGTCCAGCAGAGGTAGGGTTATCAAGGTTGGAGGTTGGACTTTAAAAGTTAAAAATTAATGTAGATCTTTTGGGTTTATCTTATCTTACAGGCCTTTTTCAATGGAGGTTCTTACTTTTTAGGGTTGAACTCAAATAACATTGAACAATAAGGGAAACTGGCAAATAAAAATAAAGAAGATTGAAAGATCATTAAATTAAGGTATGTCATGTGTCGCCTGTTATTGAGACTTGAGATTATGATGATAAAATTAACAAGCCTTTTATTCAATTTTTATATAAGCAAATAAATTGGAAAAACAACAACAAATTAATAATGGCAGGTTTTTATTATGTTCAGATCTATGGTATCTATGGTTCTGCATTTAGCTTAGTTTTGGGATTCACGTTTTACTTTTGGCATTGGAATCATCATTCTCTGCTGTTTTCCAGGCCTCTTCCTTTTCCTTTTCTTTTGAACATTATTATTGTTGGCATTTGATGATGATGCTTGATTTTGCAGTGGAAGCCCAATAAAATGCTGTGGCTGAAAAATTAAAAAAAAAATTATAAAAATATAGTATTAATTTATTTAAGTGTTTAATGCCTAAATTAATTATATTAATTTTTTAATTCGTTTCTAATTTTCCTTACTAAATATTTAATCTATTTAAAAGCTTCAAAGAAATTTGAGAGAAACTTACAGGCAATATCACATTCGTTGTATGTTTGGTTTTGGTCGGAATTTGAATATTTCTGTCAGCATTATTGTTGGCATTTGATGACGATGCTTGATTTTGCAGTGGAAGCCCAATAAAATGCTGTGGCTGAAAAATTAAAAAATATTATTTCGAATTTTATGATTAAAAATAATAGTATTAATTTAAGTGTCATGTATACATTAATTATTATATCACTAACATATTTATATGCATTTTTTATATTATTTTTTAATTCGTTTCTAATTTTCCTTATTAAATTTTTAAACTATGTAAAACAAAGAAATTTGAAAGAATTTACTGGCAATGGCAATATCACATTCGCTTTCTGTTTTGCTTTGGCCGGAACTTGAATATTTCTCTCGAGGGCCAAAGTATCCCAAAAATTTGCTGCTTTATGACGAACATGCTCAGGTGTTGGCAAAGGAATTTTCTAAATTTTATAAAAGAAAATTATCAAAATAATAATCTTATTTTTTTGTGTTTTTGCACTATTCTGATTTTATGTGTTTTTGCTCAATTCTGATTTTATGTGTTTTTGCCCTATTCTGATTTTTTGTGTTTTTGCCCAATTCTGATTTTTTGTGTTTTTGCCCAATCTGATTTTTGTGCTTTTTTGCCCAATCTGATTTTTGTGTTTTTGCCCCATTCTGATTTTTGTTTTTGCCCAATTCGGTTTTTTTGTGTTTGATTTTTGTGTTTTACCTAATTCTAATTTTTTTTGCCCTATTCTGATTTTTTGTGTTTTTGCCCAATTCTGATTTTTTGTGTTTTTGCACTATTCTGATTTTGTGTTTTTGCACTATTCTGATTTTTTGTGTTTTTGCCCCATTCTGATTTTTGCGTTTTTGCCCCATACTGATTTTTGTGTTTTAACCAATTCTGATTTTTTGTGTTTGCCCAATTCTGATTTTTCGTATTTTGGCACTATTCTGATTTTTTGTGTTTTTGCACTATTCTGATTTATTGTGTTTTGCTTAATTCTGATTTTTTGTGTTTTTGCCCAATTCTGATTTTTTGTGTTTTGCTCAATAAATTCTGATATGTATTTTATGTTTTGCACAATTTAGTAATATATTTTAAACTTTCCACAAGAATTCCCAATTTTCCATAATCCACTTAATTATAAATACTCACATTCATGGTCCAAATGGCTAGACTAATTTGTTGAATCACTTTCAATTGCTCATTTGGCAATTTCAATTTTTTCATCCGGAATTGCGCTGAACAAATCACATGGCCATTTCCATTAATTATACGCAATTTAATCATGGATGCCTTCATTTGAGTGTGTTTAGGAGCAAATATGGCCTTCGAGATTGGAATGAACATATATTTGATCTGATGCATGAGAGAAATATTAAATATGTAATAAAATCGTTAAACGCGAAAATTTGATTAAATCTTTATTTTAAATAAATTTAAAAAATCAGTTTGAATTTTAATAATTATGATAAAATTGAATTCTTACCAAAGTCATCAATGGTGGCAATACCAAGGAATGATTCTGTTAAAAAAGGAAAATTATGAATAAAAGTGAATAGGTATGAATATATTTAAATATTTAATATTCTAAATAGAGTAGTTAAAATTCGTTTTAAATCGATATCAATATTTTTCAAAATCCGGCTTAATATTTTTGCAAAAAAAATTAGATTTCTCCTATTTTCAATTATTTGAAGAAAATTCCCCAATTTCGGTAACTACTTTAATCTCTATATAATAAGTTTCTTACCTTAATACCTTAATTTCGCTGATGTTCACTAAAATGCAAAGGCCAGACAAAATTTTGACGTTGGAAAAATCAGTGGCTCGAAAATATTTGCATAAATTTTGGAAATGGTCAGTTTCAATAATAATTGGTGAAATGTCAACATAGGCCGGCATTATTGGAGGTTGACCAAGAATTCCATCGAAAATTTTGCATGGATTTGTAAGTAGATGACGTCGAAGAATGGAAGAAGTAATTGTCAGTTCCAATTGTTCCAAGAAAACATTTTTCCTTGCCATTTTTCTGTCTTCTCTTGGCAATTCTTCACTCTAAAAAAATATTTTTTTTATTGGAATATTAAAATCAAATTTAATATTCGAAAAAAATTTTTGAATCAAGATAAAAACCCGCCTTTGAATTTGAATTGATAGCATTGCAGTGGATTTCCACCCATTTTTCAAAATCCTCATCTCCGATTGGCCCATAATGAGGAAAAAGTGAGTCGATTTTAAGTGGACCATAATGTTTGAATGTGATTATTCCTTTTTCCACTTTGTTGATTTCATCAATGCGCAACTCAGTTGGCTGTAAAAATGAAAAAAAATATATATATTTTTTTATTCAAAATTATGTGTTTTTGTTCCTCAAAACATTTATGTTTTTGTTATTATCCCAATTTCCAAATATTTTATGTTTTTAGTTTCCCAAACATTTGTGTTTTTGTTCCTCCAAACAATTGTGTTTTTGTTCATTCAAATATTTGTGTTTTTGTTCCTCCAAACAATTGTGTTTTTGTTCATTCAAACATTTGTGTTTTTGTTCATTCAAACATTTGTGTTTTTGTTCCTCCAAATATTTTTGTTTTTGTTATCCCAAACATTTGTGTTTTTGTTATCCCAAGCAATTGTGTTTTTCTCACAAATATTTAACGATTTACAATTTTTTTTTAATTCTTTTTTCATATTTTTAAAAATTTCCCACCAATAAACTGACCGAATTATTATCCAAAGAATCATTTCCACTTTTTTGCTGTACTCGAAATGCCACCAAAAAAGCAAGGGAACGTCTAAATTTGCGCAAAAGGTTTTTCTCCTTCTCATCAATAGCACAAAGTTTGGCAAATTGCTGTACATTTTCAAAAGGGCAAAGCACATTTTGCAGCATTTCTCGAGTATGAATCAATCGATCGACATTTGGAACTTTCTGTTAAATAAAAATATTAAAGTAAAAATTTAAGAAAAATTGAAAATCAATTTTTGTTATCGGGATTCCCGAAATTTGTTATAAAATTAAAATTTTCAAAAATTGTTTTCTCCGAGTTTTTCTGCTGATCTCAAAGATCGCCAGGATATTGAATTGACAAACTTTATCCTAAAAATCTGACCCAAGAATAACCAAAAAACCTTAAGTTTTTCTTATCCAAAAACCGTAAGTTTTTCTTATCCAGAAACCTTAAGTTTTTCTTATCCAAAAACCTTAAGTTTTTCTTATCCAAAACCTTAAGTTTTTCTTATCCAAAAACCTTCATCGGCAAAATTCGGTATTACTTAAACCAGTGAATTTTTAATAAATAAAACAATAAACCTCCGATGATGGTCCATCAATTTCATTTGCATCCTGGTCCTGGCCATCCTCTTCTCCCGAATCATCGAAATCATCTCCGTCATCCGTCTTATTGCTGCTCATCATATAATAAATCCCTTTTGGTGCACCATCATTTTCATTTGCATTTGATTCCTGGCCATCCTCTTCCTCTTCTTCTCCCGAAACATTAATCTCAATTTCGGTGAGCGATTCCTCATCTTCATCACCATTATCATCTTCTTGTTCCTGTTTAACTGTTGCTGCCGCCGCCGGCGCTGATGAAGTTGATAGCCCGGCCGTTTGAAATTGTTGTCCCCATTCCTGAATGCGATTAATATTTGTTTGCAAATATTTATAAAGAAAAAACCTGTGTTTCTGATTTGGTAGGCCAACTCGCACCAAGCATTTCATTTCCATTTTCTGCATTCATTGATGACATCAAATAACAAAGAATTTAATCAATATAGTTTTATCTGCACTCTTCTAAAATTATAAATAAATTAATATTGCCAAAACAGTAACAAACAATTAATAATTATTGTTAATTTTGGTTTTTAGCTAATCATTTAGATGTTTTTTGTGATGTTAAGAAGTAAATACATTATGTGCAAAAAGCCAAAAATTTAGGGCATAGGGGAAGAGGAGGATCAAGTGAATTCGAATGAAGGGAATAAGCTGGCTAAACCAGCCAGCCGGCGGCTGACTGAAGCGCGTTTTGGCTGCTTAAATCGATTATCGCGATCGCGGGGAAGTGTGGAAGAGGGGATAAAGATGATCACAAAGAATGTTTTACCTAGTCAGAAAAGTTAGTGGATGGGCGTGTTGGGCTGAGGGATTCGGGAATGACGACGAAATGATGACGACGAAGAGTCTTGGGTTAAGGTGGAATTACTCTGGCCGGGCCCTGGCCTTCAAGTTGCCCCCAATTCCCCTTCAAGTCTCATAGATTTTAATGAATAACTTTATTGGCTTCTCATTAGGAAAAGGGATAAAGATGAATGTGAATGGGGAATAATGGGATAAAGAATAAAGTCTTGCGGGGATTATAAATGATGTGAAGGGGCGGGATTAAAAGGGAATAAATGTGAAAGGTGAATAATGCGAATAAATGTCCGAAAATTAATAGTCCTTCCAAGTGGGCTAATTCCTTACATCTCCCCCCTTTCCATAAAAATGTCCCCATTTTAAAATTGTGATTTTTATTGAATAATTTTAATTAGTGTTGAAAACACTAATTTTAGCTTTTTCATGCCAAAAAAACTTTTTTGAAGGAAAAAAAGAAAATTTTTGTGAGTAAATTTATTTAAATTCTAACCCTGCGTTCACAATGGCGCGTTTTGCCGCCGCGGCTAAACGCTTTGGTGTTCACAATGGCGCGTTTTGTCGCCGCGGCAAAACGCGCCGCGGCAAAACGCGCCACAAAAATCGCGTTCATTGTGAACACCCACGCGATTTGACAAAGCGGCAAAACGCGCCGCGGCAAAACGCGCCACAAAAATCGCGTTCATTGTGAACACCCACGCGATTTGACAAAGCGGCAAAACGCGCCGCGGCAAAACGCGCCATAAAAATCGCGTTCATTGTGAACACCCACGCGATTTGACAAAGCGGCAAAACGCGCCAAAATTTTAAAAATCGCCCATCTGTTCACAATGACGCGTTTTTGGGCGCGTTTTGTCGCGGCGGCAAAACGCGACCAGTTCAAAAAATTTGATTTTCTGGCGCGTTTTTTCTCCCAAAAAGCTAGACTAGACATTTTTAAAAATATTTAAAAAATATTTAACAATTTTATAAAATTTTCAAATCGATCCTATCCTATGTAAAAAACTCTGCTCTTTTCAATGATATAAAAATTAATTTATTTGGATTAAGGAAAAATTATATAAGGGTGAAATGTAAAAATTTATGATATGATGAAAAATCAATGATTCCAAATCAAGTGAAATTATATATCAATCGATGCGCCTTGATGCGGGGATTCTGAATCTGTCATCAATTTTGCATAAAACTCGAAAATAGAAAAGTTATGACCAGTTTAGTCAAGTACATTTTTTAGACATTTTTGCCAAATTTAGATGGCCATAACTTTTTTAGTTTTTGGTTTTATGCGAAACCAATACCAGATTCGTAATCAGCAGATTGGGGCACGTCGAATCAACTATAATATGACTGGAAAAACCTCAAATTTTTTTTCGAATTCCAATCCAATAGGGGGAACCTTCACTTTTGCAAATATTTTTTTAAATTTTTTATTCTAGGTCAAATTATACTTCATTCGACGCGCCTGATTGTGCTGATCACGAATCTGGTATTAGTTTCGCATAAAACAAAAAACTAAAAAAGTTATGGCCATTTAAATTTGGCAAAAATGTATAAAAAATGTACTTGACTAAACTTGTCATAACTTTTCTATTTTTGAGTTTTATGCAAAATTGATGACAGATTCAGAATCCCCGCATCAAGGCGCATCGATTGATATATAATTTTATCGAAAACAAATTTTCTAAATTTTTTGGTGGGATATTTCGAGATTTTTCCCCTTTGGGACATTTTGAGATGGGACATTATGATTATGAGACGCGACCAATCGTGGTAGTGCCCATTTTTCTGCATCGAATAAGCTCGCTATAAAGAAATAATTATTAAATTTTAAAATTTTATATAGAAATCTATCTCGTACCCTAATATATTCCATAAATAGTTTAATCCTCTTTATAAAAATTAGATTCTTATATCATTGAAAAGAGGAAATTTTTCTGTACCAGAAATGGGTTAATTTAAATTTTTATTAAATTCTTAAAATTTAAAAATAATTTTTAGAAATATCACTTCTAATTTCTCTCATTGAAAGAATCTCAAAAGGACCATTCATCCATTATTTTCCCGCAAACGCTCCACGATTTTCCTTTTTATAATAAAACGCGTTCATTGTGAACACCAAAGCGGCAAAACGCTTGGCGAGTTCTCATTGTGAACACCTACGCGATTTTTTGGAAGACGCGGCGCGTTTTGCCGCTCAGCGAGTACAAAAATCGCGCCCATTGTGAACACCTACGCGATTTTTTGGAAGACGCGGCGCGTTTTGCCGCCCAGCGAATACAAAAATCGCGCCCATTGTGAACACCTACGCGATTTTTTGGAAGACGCGGCGCGTTTTGCCGCCCAGCGAGTACAAAAATCGCGCCCATTGTGAACACCTACGCGATTTTTTGTAAAACGCGCGCGTTTTGCCGCGGCGGCAAAACGCGCCATTGTGAACGTAGGGTAAGTTTTTGAATAAAGAAAATTTGAAAAAGAAATTTTTATTTTTTTTTTTTGTCCCACTTATGGGAATCTAATGCCTATATCCTAATTCTAATTTGCCCTTTTGGAATCGACCATTTTCAATAAATTCAAATCCAATTTCATCAAAATTCAAATTCATTATTTTTCCAATTCCAATCTTCACTTCTGCCGACAATTTCTTTGCAAATGGCCCGGCTTTTGGCATTTGAAGCAGACTTTCGACCGAACATCAACTTTTCGAATTTCGATGAAACTCCAATGGTTGCTGCCGCCGGTAAGTGGAATTGCCCGACACTGCAGATGCATACGAGGAAGAAGGGCCAGCCCCAAATTGTTGATTGCCAGCACCAATGGATGAAGGAGGGCCGCCACTGCCAATTCCGCCAACATTTTGATATCCTCCAGCCTGTGTTTGCTGTTGCTGCTTGTATGGCAAGGATGGTCGAGCAAATTTTGAACCGCCGGCACGATCCATTGCTTGTTTGACCATTGGCCCAGTGAGTTGTTGAATGGGCGCAATGTTGGCATCTCTGTGTTCCAATTGCAGTGCAGCATAAAAGTCGTATGCCTGGGGGGAAAAATTATTCAATTTAATCAAATTATTTTCAAAATATGCGTCCGGATGTGCCATCATGTCCACATAATCGGGAGTGACGACAGTAGTCATTTTTAACGCCTCGTCAATGATTCGCCGCCAAATGCCATCATTTTCTGCTTGACCTCGCAATGCCACAAAATCGCCGACAATGACCAAACCGTGCCGCCCTCTGCTGATTGCCACATTTATGCGAGCCGAATCGGCCCAAAATTGTTCTGCATTCGCTTGCTGTTCCTCCCCACTTCTGGTGGTGCATAGGAGGACCAGATCGGCCTCGTGGCCTTGTGTCCCATCACTAGTAGTCACTACTACTTCTGGGAAGCCACTTGCTGCAATGCCGATCTCTTTTGCCTGACCGCGGTACAAGCACACGACGCGGATCGAACCTGGAAAATTGCCTGAAAGGATGGTTAAAAGTTTAATTATGGTTTGCGTTTGGCCAAAATTGGAGGAAGAAAAGGAGGTTTCCTCCATTTTCATCATTGATTTTTGATGGATTAAAATAATTGGGATATTTTTAGCAGGACATTTTATTAAGGGATGGCCTGCCAGCATGTTCCGATCGATTTCACTTCTACCTGGGTTCAGAATTTGTCTTCTGTGCCGGTAAGCTCCGGCAAAAACCAATTTTACTATTGATGGATGAGACCTATATGAAATTGATAATGTGGTGCTGTCAATACCGACATTGGAGTCAATTTGTTCGATAATTGTGTCCATTCCGAATCCCTCCCTAACAGCTGGAGGCAATTGCATCAAATGGACCGAAAGTTGAAACTTATCGCCGGTTATGAGAATTTTCCTTAATAATTTGAAAGAATGCAGGGCTGATAAAAATTGCACCGTCGAGGCTTGCCCTGCCTCGTCGAGTACTATGTGAGTGGTTGATGGTAGCAAACCAGCCAACTGTTCTACTAGAGAAAGGGTACAGAATATTATCCTTCTATTTTGAATGCTCAACAAAATACGGGCAATTTCCCCTTCCTTTTGATGTTTAGGAATACTTTTGAGGTATTGTTTAACTTTACTTTTCTCCTCTTTTTCCAAATGCTTTTGCAATTCCGGAGCGGAAATTGCTGAAGCAAGTGTATGCTTGCTGATTGCCTCGACCTGCTCCTTGTATCTGGTCTTACCTGACCCTGAGAACAAGGCGAGGAGGGGAATGTCCATCCCCTCGGCTTTCAATGCGCGCTCCATTTCGATCACCATCTTTATTACCGCAACGTTCAAAGGTGCGGCACAAATGATTTGGGCATTTGGATCATTTTTCAAAATATACGCAATGATGACCATAAATGTGAAGGTTTTGCCACAGCCTGGTGGCGCTTGCATCCACACACATCTTGGCAGCTCATCAAGTGCATAAATGGCCGTTTTCTGCTGATCCCCGGCTAAAATTTTTATGGCCCCCCCTTTTTGTATTATGTTTTCCCAAGTCAAAAATGGCTCTGGGTTTTCCTCGCTGGCCCCCAACAGTATTTGGACCAATTTACCCCTAGAGTTATCCTCATTTGCTATTTGTGTAAATGAATTTTGGACAAATTTTGCAACCCTTCCTTCGAGGGTTCTTACCGATTCCTTGGGCGTTAATTCAACATCGGCTTTTCCATCCCAGATTGCGTCAAAGTCGTCACTGGCATTATATTTGCGAGCCGATTGATAGAAAACCCGAAGTTTGGCTGAAAATGTGAACCCCGGATTCGATGGAAGCATTTCCACCGAATCAACAATGCCCATCCCACAAGGTTTTGCATCCTCTTTATAGGCTATTTTCATGCTTACCGCCGTATCTTCCTGCCACATTTCTGCCATTTTGACAAGTTCGTTCTTTGTGCCCAGATAGTGCACAAATTCCATTCGGAACATATCTGACCGGCCATCATTTTCATCCATAATAATAGTTGGCCTGGTTTTGATTGTCCATTGTTCCATTTTTCCTTCTTCTTTGTCAATGCAAGCAGCTAAAGCAGCTGCCATTGCTTGTTCACCCAATTTGGCCTCCTGGATATCTGAAAATGGGTAAGTGTAATCTTTTGCCAAATTCTCAACCGCTATGCAAACATGAGGTTCATGAGCAAACCTTCCATTCCCATATTTACTTTTAAAGGGTAAAATGTATGAATTTGTGACTTTTAATTGACCGGGTCTAGTAATTCTCACCATTTTACAACCCAAAACTTGACCAATTTTAAATCGACTTGTTGCAAAATCCATTTTTGCTTGCCTTTGAGTGATTCTTTGGCAGCATTTAAGCATGGGTGCAGCAATGGTTATTGACTGCACTCTTTTCTTCAGTTTGTCAAAATTTACCTCAGTAATGACACAAACCGATTCATATGTTTTTCCCTGAATGATATTTCCCATTTCTAATACCTCTCCGGATTCCCTAATCCTTCCAACGTGGATCCAGTCTTTGGGGGATTCCAACTTACTGAAAGTTTTTACCATAATTATGTCACCTAGTTCAAGCCTTTTTACTCTGTCCAAAACTCTCATGAAGTATGGCCATCCTTCTGGCCGACCACCGACTGGGCACACAATTACCTGTTCTTCACCAGTCTGACAAACCAGATAAGGAATATCACCTTCTTCCTTTCTGACATTTCCACCTTGATCATCATAATCTTCATATTCTGAATCAGAATCCTCTGATTCAGTTACCTCCGCTGTATCAAATTCTTTATTCCGAATATTAACTTGTTTTGTTGGCTCTTGAGCCATATTATTCTCCTTTTCCTTTTGTTCACCTGAAATTGGATTAGCTTGGTTTATTGGCTCGTGAGCCATTCCTTCCTTTTCCACTTCCTTTTCCACATCCATTGGTTCTCCTCCACCCAAATTTTCCAAATTAGCTTGATTTGTTGGCTCGTGAGCCGTTTTTTCTTCCTCCCCGGTTTCCATTTCCTCAACCATTTCTATACCTGACAACTCGTCCTCAACTTTCTTCAATTCGGCCTCATCCACAACTACCGGGCCATCGAGTATATCCTCCACATTGTCCTTGCTTGTTGGCTGCTCTTCGCCTTCTTCTTCTTCCAAGACGGCCTGACTTGTTGGAGGGTCTTCTTCCACATTCGCAGGATTTGCCAAAGGTTCTTCATCCACAATATCCTGATTTGCCGGCAGGAATTGTCCACTTTTTGACCGAGAACGCTTTGTCAGCCAATTTTTCTTCTTTCCTGGCATTGCTTTCACTTCAATCCAGTATTCAATTCACAAAATTGCTTGTTTTTTTTGATAGCTTAGGGAAAATTTATTAAAATAATAATTAAAATGAAAGGAAATTTAGAGAAATTCTAAGTCTAGGCAAAGGGACGCCAACAGATTACTGTTGGTTGCTGTAGGGGAGAAGAAAAATGAGAAAAACAGAGGTTGCCCATTGTCCAAGCCAACGCCAGGAGGTGAATGAATGAATGAATGAATGGCGAAGATTGCCTCGGCCTTTCCCAAGCCTGCCCTAGGGGCGGGGAAAATCAACCGACGCCCACTTAGGAAGAGTCCGTTGTAAACATATTTTTAATATTTTCCCCTTAATGCATTTTTCCTATTTATGGGCCATAGAGCATCCCATCGGTGTGAACAGGATGGGAAAGGACGATAACAATCTTTGCCTCCAACAAAGGAAAATGGCAAGCCACAGCCAAGCCATTTTGAATCGTTCTGGGCACATTTGGATTGAATAAATTAAAAGGGAATGGAAAGAAAAACGTATTCGAGGGAAAGAAAATGACCCGACTTCAAAACTGGCCCTCTATGGGCTTTAAAGAATTGTTAATGGGATGTTATTGCTGGATTGCCCTTTTCTTATGGAGTATTTTGAATCCAAGATCTTTGATCAACTGTGATTTGATGTAAAATTATTGTCAAAAAAATGAAATTGCCCCAATTATGCCTTTTTCGCCTGCTTTTTTGGTTTTCTTGATTTATTACTTCCCTCAAATCCATCAAATTTTCCTCCGCTCGAAGCAATGCAATCAGTGTTCTCGTAGATTTTCTTGGCTTGAGGCTACATTCACTCCAAAGACAGATTCGCAACATTCAATTACCAAAATTCTCTTAACTTTGAACCCTTTCAACACCATAGAATTTTAACTAAATGGGTCTATCTTTAGCTTAAAATGTAAAGAAGAGTCAAGAGTATATATGTTATTCCCGCAATGTGTCAGCATTCGAGAATTAAGAAGATATTATAAAATAATGAAGCACCATTTATAGTATTTTCCAAAATTAATTTATTCCTTTATTTCCAATAAAAAAATTTATTATCGTAAATTTCGCCTTGATATATTCGCTCTTGAGCGATTTTTCCAATTTTCTTAAATTAAGCAAGAGGAATGATGAATTTGAAATTCATCTGATATTCATTTCTCCCAAACTTAAATTTTCACAACTCGAAAAAAAATTTGATTTTCTTTGTTTTCTGAATTTTATTTACTTTCCAACATTTTCTAATAAAATTTTGAATTTTTCAGAATGAAAATTAAAAGTTTGAGTTCGATAATGAACATCAAAATTATTGCCCATGTGCCACCAAATCAGTGAGTTTTACTTATTTCTTATTTTAATTTATTAATTTACATGTTAAGATTCGAGATAACTAAAGAACAGTTGGAAGGTGGCAAAGGCGTTGCTATATGCCCCAGCTGCTTTGTGATGGGTAATCATTCTTGAAATCATCTAATAATATCCCAAATTTTCAGTTCGCTTCATTTATGACATGGAACAATTCTGCAAGCTGGAGACAATCAAAGTTGAACCGGCTCCGTTGACCACTACTTGGGCCACACTATGGACTCAATAAAGAGGTTTATAATTCATATGGCACATTTTACACAAATTCTAATTTTCCAAAAATATAAAATTTAGTTTTTACCGCCCGAAATTAGTATCAAAAAAATTTCCATGGATTAATTAAACCATATGAATGAACGATTGATTCTAATCCTCAAAAATTATCATATTTAAGTTCAAATTTAAGTTTTATGGGAATCAATTTTGCATTTTTTTAGGCCTAAATTTATTAATTATCTTCACTTTTTTTAGCTTCCATAAACAATGGTCGGTATAAAACAAGACCATGAACAGGATTCGTTGATGGTCGGCGTTGAGGATGGCATTGTGGCGGGTATTTCTTGAATAATTTGCAATGGCGAGCAAAGGCCACCAACTCTTCAAGTGGAACATCCAAATTAAAGGTTTTTGACTTGAATTAATTCAATTTTGAAAAAAAAATGATTTAAAATGATAATTTTCATGGTCGATGGACAGCAAATGATCTCAGCGCAAAGATTGCGTGAGACATTGGTGGAATTGCAGCAAATCTGGCTGAAAGAATACAAACAGAGCAGAGAGAAAATGTTGGTTGAACTCACCGAAAAGGTTTCAATTTTAAATTATTTATTGGATGTAAATATTGTTTTTAACTTCATCGAGAATATTTGACCGATGTGCAAAGGAAACGTACTGAATTCATGGCCAAATGAAGGGTCGAAATGGAGGCAGAAAGGTTCAAAAAAAATACTTATTTGGTCTAAATTTACACAATTCTAATTAGATTGAGACAAGAAGAGGTCTTTCAACATCGATTGCAAGAAGAAACAATGGTGCTGGGAATGCGAACAGGAGGCCATTTATCATTGTTGAGGTCCATGTTGAAGTTCAAATAATATATTAATTCTTTTCTCTTATCCTTATTAATGAATAAAATTGCAGGTGTTCTGGATCGACCGATGCCCATAATCCGAGATGCCATGTTCTGCATCACATGACAATTTTCAACAAAAATAAGTGCAAAGGAGAGTGCATAATTTTAATTAAATAATATTAATTAAATCCAATAAAAAATAATTCATTTGATTCATTTTATTAAATATTTTCCATTTTATTGAATAAAGAATTGAATTTTTGATCCATTGTCGTTCAGAAATATTTTGGTAGGCATAAATTTTGTGTAATTTTCAATTTCCACCAAAAAAATTAAAATGTTCGTTTCTTTTTTTTAGTCAGTGTTCAATTTCCATCATCAAACACAATTCTTATATTTTTACATTAATTATTTCTTGTTTTTCAGGCTCTTGAGCCTTTCTCCGTCCCTTTTTAATCTAAATATCGCGCAGGTTTTGAAAGCTTCTCCCTAGCCCTAAATTGATACTTTGTATTTGATCTTGGCTGGTTCTCAATTTCTGGAACCGGTTCTGGAATGTTTAGTTCGACTTCTTCTACTTCCTCTACCACTATTCCTTCACTAATAGGCTCAGCTTCTTTTACCTTTTCTATAACTTTTTCTTTACTATTGTGCGTAAAACCTGGTATTCCTACTATTTCTTCCGCTTCAGCTTGATGCAGGGATTCTTCCTCATCCTCGGGAAGGACCGGTACTGTGCAGGCAGGTCCTGTATACTCGAAGCACTTTTTGATTTGATTCATATGTACAACGCGCGGATTTGATTGCGGCGATAAGCAACTTATTACTGTGACTTTTACACCTTCGATGGCAATTACTCTATAGATTCCCTTCCATGGTAGATGGAATTTCTTAGAAGTTCCAGGCTTACCATCGTAATTACGTAGTAGTACCCTATCTCCTATTCTAATTGCCTGTGTCTTTACTTTCTTGTCATATCTCAATTTTGCCTCCTTTTGAGCATTTTCAATAGCCTCTGCCGCAAAGGTCCATGCATTTTTTAATGAAGAAACTAATTTTTCTTTAAATTCATCCCCTTCTTTAATTTCACTTGTTTTACGGACTCTTGAGTCCAATACTTGGTCTATCGCAAAGATTGGGTCTCTCCCATACATAAGGAAGAAAGGGGTCTCCCCTGTAGAAACGTGTACTGATGTATTGTAACAGAATGAGGCACAACTTAAAAATTCGTCAAAATCTGGATGTTCCTTTGAAATGTATTTTGATAGGATATTGTGAAAAGTTCTGAACGTTCTTTCCGTTACTGAATTTCCCTGGGACCAATGGGGAATGGAATATGTTTTGCCTATGTATAATAATGAACATAAGTCACGGAAAAATCCGGAAGTAAATGCTGTGCCGCAATCGGTTATGATTTCGGTGCATCCACCGTATTTCAAATAACAGTTTTCTAAGTAAGCTCTAGCGATAGTTCTGCCCTTTGCGTCTGGAATTGCTACGGATATAACGTACTTGGTGAACCAACATATGATGTTTAGAATGTACTTATTTCCCCGGGCTGTAGTTGGGAATGGACCCGCCAAGTCCATTCCAATTTTGGCAAACAGAGTATTTGTGGGAACAGATTGCATTTCTGCCCTATTCGCTGGTGTCGGATTGTTTCGCAATTGGCAAGTGATGCATTGTTTTACCCACATGGTTATGTCCCTATGCATTTGTGGCCAAAAATATTTGCAACATTTCTTGAATGTTTTCCTTATACTCATGTGACCGCCACCAAATGGCGAATTATGAAGGGACTCAAATATTAATGTCCTTAATGAAAGTGGAACATAAATTCTGGGATTTCGCCCTTCCTTTTTGAAATACAGTATTCCCGAATTTAATATTAGGTTTCCTGCTTGAATGGCAAATTCCTCTTCTTCATTCTCAGTAAAACCTTCTGGCATTTCACCTTTTTCCAAAAACTTAATGAAAGCCGCTGCCTCTGGATCATTACTTTGCTCTAAAGCAAGATTAATCTCATATGTTCCTCCATCTTCGTGTCTTAATGTTATTGAGTTTACAAATGGGTCAAAAACTACCCGGGAGGACGGATTAATGGCTAAACACACGGGAAATTCCACAATATCTTCCAGCTCCTTTAAATTTTGTACTTCCTCAATTGGAATTTCCTCCGCATCCCTTGAGAGGGCATCAGCTAATGTGTTATGTTTACCCGAAATATGCACTATTTTTATTTGATAGTTTTGTAATTCTATCAGCCATCTTGCTAAATTGGGATGAGTATCTGCTTTTCTTAGTAAATATGCTAGAGGTTTATGATCAGTGTGAAGTTCTATATCAGACATAAAGATAAATGAACTAAATTCCCTTAGGGCATAGATTATAGCACACAGCTCAACTTGGACAGGAGGCCATTTACGCTCTGAGGCCGATAAAGTCCGACTGCAATATGAGATCGCCGAAAATGTATTACTATTTTCTTTCTTTTGCATCAATACACCACCCAAACCAACTAACGAAGCATCAGTGAAAATATGAAATGGTTTATCATAGTCTGGAAATATTAAATTCGGCGCTTGAGAAAGTAATTCTTTTATTAATTCAAAAGCATTTTGTTGCTCTTTGTTCCATTCAAACTTGTTTTCTTGCCTCGTGAGGCATTGTAGAGGTTCAACCACAGTTGAAAAATTGGCAATGTGCCTTCTATAAAAGCCGACTTTTCCTAAAACTCTTTTTACCTCTCTCACTGTTTTAGGAACAGGCAAATCCTTAATTAATTCAATTCTGCTTAGACTTGGCTTATAGCCTTCGGCTGTCAATGTGAAGCCCAGAAAATTCATTTCGGTGGTTGCAAATTTGCATTTCTTTGGACTAAGCTTTAAATTATATGTTCTAAACCTTCCCAATACTGTCCTCAACGCTTTGAGGTGCTCAGCAAAGGTGCCATCCTTGGTGAAAATGAGAATATCGTCCACATATGATATTGCACAATCCTCCAATCCGCTCAAAACAATGGCCATTGCTCGGGAAAACGCTGCGGTTGCATTTTTCATTCCAAATGGCATATATAGCATTTGGTAAATTTTGTCTTCTGTGATGACTCCACATTTCCTGGATGTGTCGTCTGTGAGCCGTATTTGAAGATAGCCACTGGACAGATCTAATGCACTATAATATTTACAATTTCCCACTTTCTCCATGATTACATCCAAACGAGGGAGAGGGTACCTATCTGGGACAGTCACTTCATTTAATTTTCTAAAATCCAAACATGGTCTCATTCCTCCATCTTTCTTTAAGACTGGTACAAATGGGGTAACCCAGGGAGTATCAGACTCAACCATGACCCCTGAGGCTAGAAGTTTTTCTATATGTTTTCGCAATTCGTCCCTATATTTGTGTGGCATTCTCCTTGGTGGTGAGAAGACTGGTTCCTCTGTGGTCGTCTCAATGCTATGCTCTGCTGCTGTGAACGAGCCCAAATCGTATTGGCTATGGCTAAACACATCATCAAATTCTTGAATTAATTCTTTGAGGGCTTCCAAGTCTTCCCCCTTTACTGAGCTTTCCGAAAATCCACCTTGAAGGTGGGATCATATTCTGCTTGGTTATTGTCACCCATATAATTAACTTCCTGCTCTTCTGACAAAATCCCATCTCTTTCTTCGATCTCATTTAATAAGACTAAATGTGTTCCTTTATAGATTATTTTTGGCACATTTGTTGGATTGATTAATAAAAGCTTGATTTTTCCCTCTTGAGGGGTGCAGACTGAACTAATTGTGGCAATTTGGGCTATTGCCAAATTTTCTTCGACATTTTGCACAACCAGATCTTTACTTGGCGTTACTAGCGATTCTACTAGTGCATCTACAATCATTTGACAATTAGCTGGGATTGTGAAGTTTTCGACCGCAGCTGCTCTTACATTATAAATTAATTTTTGATTTTCAGCTCCTAATTCCATTGCTGTATTTCCAATCATTAATTCCTTATTTTTAAAGTCGAAGGTTAATTTTGGCATTTCCTTCAGGGCATCACAGCCCAACAATATTTCATAATTTGTGGTGTTGAATTTTGCGTTTTCAATGGAGTAAATGGTAATTGGTCTTATTATGCCAGCTATTTCTAGGTTTACTATGGCTTTCCTTTTGAATTTAATGACATGGCCAGAGGCACTAGTTGCCTCCATGTCAGCTGGAGTAGATGGACAACCCAAAATATTAAACACATATTCAGGTGCCACGGACACACTTGCCCCTGTGTCCAATAAACAATTCATTTGTAAATGATTTATTTTTACTGAGACAATTGCTGAATTTGCTCTGAATGAATTTATGCGTGCTTTTACAAGAAATTTTGTTTCACTGCTTGATTGTATGCTCGTGAGCACTCCTTCCACTACCTGTGCAACGGGAGGACGAATTTTGAATTGGACTATTCCTAATTTTGATAATAGGTCGCAACCAATAATTATATCAAAATCCTCAAAGCTGAGCTGCTTTTCATCCACAAATGTAATCGGATGTATTACCGCCTCATTATTTTCAAACCTCCATTTTACTTTCATTTTACCTATCACGGTCAATTCACAACCGGCCAAAAATGTTCCTAACTTTTCCCCACCTACTGATGGGCTAAATCGAGATTTAGAATTACTAATTAGCTCAGCCAAGGAATAGGGAGCAATAGAAATGTCCGAACCTGTGTCCATCAAAGCAGTGAAGCCAACTCCATTAATCTCGCATCTTTGCAATAATAACCCATACTTTTTAGGTCTTACTCTCAGCATATTGATTTGAGGCCTTTGTACAATGCTAGAATCATTGGATGCTATTGAGTCATTATTCTGCAAAGTGTTATCAAGAAAATCCCATTCAGATTCTTCCTCGCAAATGAATCTGTCCCATCCATCTTCACCAATTTTCTCAATCCGAACATTTGGTGTGTATTGTTCTTTGGTATCTCCTTCTTCTTTTGACCATTTGCTCACTAGCAGTATATCATTACCGTCACTATCTGTTGTCCATTTGGCTCAACTTGACATCTTTTCCATCCACAAAAAACTCAGCGCTAATTCATCGCAATCAGCCAAATAAATTCTCTCACTGGATGTCATCCAATTCTCGTGGAATATTTCACTTCGTGCATCAATTCCCGTGACATACTTTTCCAATTCGATTCCATGCGCCACAAACTTTGGCACATACCGTATTTTCCAATCTTTTTTAGCCCATTTCTTAGGCATAATAGTAAAATCCCAAGTGTCTAATTCACTTTCTCTATTCGTTGCGCCCCACACTTCTTCATTCTCAATTATCATCCTCAATTTTCTTCTAATAAAATCATGTTTTGTCGTCTCTTGAGACGTACTCGCAGTTTCCTCTTGCGTTTCTGCTTCAGTCAATTGATTTTGAGGCTTCGTAAGAATGGTAAGCCTCGCAAAATCAAAGGTTATTTGTTTAATTCTGGCTAGAGTATCCGCCCCAAATATTATGTCGAAATTCGAGAATGAATTGAGTTCATCCTCAACTAACAAAACTTGGGCTGGCCATATTGCTCTGCCAACTCGAAAATTGATGCGAATTTGGCCATTTATTTTCACTGGTCGGTCCTGAATACCATGGATTTGTTCATTGCAATCTTCAACTCTTTCTTGGCTCCATTTCCATTTTGTCAGTTTGGATCGAGGAGCCAGTGTGACCTCAGATCCAGTATCAATCAGTGCTCTTACCTTCACCTTATTAGTATAGGCCATGATTATTGGACAGTTAATGGGTGCATTCGGCCTTCTACTTATCATTCGAATATGGCCGCTCACTCGCTGCCCTTCTAAATCTAGCCGAATGTCTGCCGCTGACATGGTTCTTGGGAGATTAATTTTCCTCACTGGAGTATATTGCACTGTGAATTCGCTACTTTTATTTGTTGAGTCATCATTGCTTTCCAGCTTTTTCATGGCTTCTTTGACTTTCATCCTTCTGAGTTGGGCTTTCCCTTTATATTCTTCCTTAATTAATGAGAAAATTCGCAGAATAAAATCTGCAAAAGTTATTAAAACTGCGATGGTTATAATCCATCGCCAAATTGTGACCCAATCTCCAAATATCTTGTTTATTAATGCACTTCGAATTTCATCTGCTCCACCGGGTGTTATTGTGTCTAATTCAGTATCTTCATCATGGATTTTATATGTCATTTCACTAATTTTAACTAAATTTGTCAAGAAGGAATGAGTTATGATATCAGAGATATTATTTAAAGCTAAATGATGAAAAGCATGTGATGTAATATTTGGCATTGTTAATGATTGGTTTCCAAATTTCTTAAGTACATTAATTTTAGCCTTAGTCAATTTTGCAGTTATTTGATCAATTTCATAAGCTTCATTTTCCAAAATGAGGAATTGTTTCCGAAATTCCTCACATGGCGCCTTTTTGGATTCTGGCTTAATAATCATGCTTTTTGGGTCAAGGAAAACAGTTCTATTTTTCATATCAATCTTTATTTTGATTGGAATTAATTCAAAACATTCTGTCACATCTTGTTTTATCCCCTCGAGAGGAGTGAATTCATAATCGTTTTTGGTCAATTCGACGCAGGGCCAAACTTTAATGACCGCAGGACCAACCCGTTTTGCGTGAATTAACGAATTATTGAAAATTATTCTGGCAAACATAGTCGGATCCTCTACCATTGCTGATAGGGCCCAATGCCTGGTTTCTTCCATATATTCACATATTGACCTTAATGAACTAGCAAAGGCAAACCTCATCGTTTCCGTCATTTCTTTACTTGCAAATGATAGCTCAGCTTGCAGCTGTGAGTCCGTGACCATTCCTTCAGTTGCTCTTTTTCGCCTTTTGTTCTCATCGTTGTTGTTCCATTTCAAAACAGCATACCCTTGATTAGAAATGGTTAATTTGTTGCCACAGGCAACAATCTCCTTTGGGTTGGGATCAAATTCGAGTAGAATCGGTACATCATCTGCAATCCAAGTATTTCCCATTCTATGCCCTTCATATTTTCCCATTCCGGTATATTCACAATTTCCATATCTCTTCGGTTCCCAAATTAGGACCGTTTTATCTTCCAATACACATTTTCCTTTTCGGTAGGGACAATGTGAAGCATTCCCTAAAGCCGAATGGACTCCGGGTTCCCCAAATTTTGTGAAAATTTCACTGGGAATTAAATAGCAATTCTCGCTTACGACTGTTTCCCAATCAAAAGTGCCAATTAACCATGTCCTTGGTGATAAATCTATTTTATTATCAGTATGGGCCATGCCAGATTCATTCCTCAGTTTGCCAAGTGAGCACTTTCCATTTTCAATCATTTGACGGCATTCACTCTCATCAATAGGTAAAACCACTGGATCCAATTTCTCAGTAATCGGTACTCTACTTAAAGATGTGTATTTCTTTACCGATTTTCGCACTTTTCTACAAATCCAAGCTTGACTTCTATGCTCGTAAGCATTTGGGGTATACAACCATAATGGTTGGCGAACCAATGAACCATTGAATGAGGGGTCCATTTTTGGGCATCCCCTTGGTTCTGGTAGCGACCAAAGTAGTCCCTCTCTGTGAGTTTGGCATATTACTGGATGGCCAGGTGCTGATAATGTTGGGATAGGGGTGACAGGAACAATCATGGTAAAAATGAATATTAGGAGCATTAAAACCCTTGAGATTTTTGGACCAAGTCCTTCCCAATTACTCATTTTATACCTTTGCTCTTCCTCCTTTTTCTGAGGAGTTTCCTCCCTTTCTTCTGTCACAAATTCCACTTTCTTAATAATTTTGACTTGCTCCTCTTCTTTGCATTGTATTGAATTCATTATGCCCGCATTCGAGCTACTGGGCTGGTCTTGAGGAGCATTTTGCCTTAAAGCTAATTGGGTCAGAGCTCCTATTATTTCATTGAGTTCCCTAGGCTGTACCTGTTGTATGGCATTAACATTGGTTTGCGGTGTATTAGGGATTCTATTTTGGAATTGCGCCTGCCTTTGCCTGCATTGGTAAGCCAAATGACCTAATTTATGGCAATAGTTACACTTTGGCCTATTTGACCAATTCCTTTCACTTTGCCTTTGTTGATTTGCTTGATAATTCGCTCGTGAGCGATTCCCTCCATTAAATTTTCTATATCCCGAATTATTATTGCGCCCAAAATTATTATTATTATTCCTGAAATTGCTCCTAAAATTGCGCTGATAATTCCCATTGTTTCTATCATTTTGTCTTCCATTTGCTAGCGGTGTCCTATTACTTGATGATTGCGGTGGACTCCAATTATTTTGAGCAGCATTGGATTGATTAGCATTAGCAGTCAGTGCCTGTACTGCCTGAGGCACGACATCAGCAACATTGCCACTTTTCTCCGCTGCCAAAAGAGCCTCCAACTCTTCAGCTTGTGCTTTAACTAAGTCTAGGTCTTTGGTTTTAGACAGCCCTACTAACTTAATTAGAAAGCTTATATTTGGTCTGACCCTATCCAGGAATTCTTCACATATTTTCTCCTTTCTTTGCTCCTCCGTTAAAGTTGAGTTAACAACCTCCACAAGAGGTGTTAGCCTCCTCAAAAATTGGGTTATGGATTCACTTTCCCTCTGCCTGCATAGTGAAAGAGTCCTTTTTGCTAATTCGCGCCGCTGGGGTGAGTCCAACTTTTCTCTAATCGCTTTAATCACACTTTTGACATTTGCTTTCTCCGCGTTTGTCAATCTACGAAATATTTCTTTGGGGGTATCTTTCAATGATAAACCAAGACGCGCTACCTTTTCTTGGTCAGTCCAATTTCTTCCCATAGCTAATAGATATTCCTCAAAGTTTTCGGCCCAATGGTCAAACCCAATAACACTTTCTTCTGCAAAGGTTTCCAATTGGCCACTTGCGGATAGCATATTAATTTCATCATTATCCGCATTATTAAAGTCGACAAATTGCTCCGGAGGAGTCCCAAATAAATTATTAAAATTAGGCATTCGCGCTTCTTCCAATTGCCTTCTCCTATATTCTTGATTTATACTCACTTGTGAGTTTTGCCCGTTTTTCTTATTATCCTTATTCACAAGGTCGTCAATCACTTGTGCCAGCTGATTGACTTGAATTTCCATGGCTTGCATGTTTGTATTGACATCACCAGCAACCTGATTAATTGCTTCAGTATTTTGTTTGACTTTTCTACTTATAGCCCTAAAGGTCCTATTAATTCCATCTTCCAAATGGACTAAATCTCCATGTGCCTTTTCCAAATCAGAGACTTTAACCGAAGTCTTTCCTTGCCAGAAAAGTTTGTCAATTGCTACAATTTGCAATGTTTCGTCTTCCATAATTCTTGTTATTCAGGCTCGTAAGCCTTTCGACTTTGTTACTGTTGAAAGTACCTGATTTGGCTGCTTCTCGTCCAAAGGAGGAGCCGAGTTCCAAACCAGTGCTTTGATGGAGAATTTAAGTGAAATTTGAATTGATAGTTTGTGTGCGCTTTTTGAGTGATAGCTTAAATGCGGTAAATTAATTTCTTATTTGCTTAAAATTAAAGTCTACTGGGGATATGAGGCATTATTCTAGATCCTAAGGGGAACTAAATGGATGAATGAAAAATGAAATGAAATGAGAAAATTGTCCGGATTAAAATGTGGTCGGCTAATGAAGATTGTTGTAAAAAAACTGATATTTGTGGCTTTTCCATTAATTTATTTGCCCCTCCCCTTTTTTTGCCTTTTTACATTTGGCTTTTCCACTCCACAAAACTGTGAGAAGATTACTTCGTTGAGATATCGTTGAAGATAAGTGATCCGATCATTTTCAACGGAATGCCTCTAGCTTGATGGCTGGGAGAATGATTTGTGGGAAGTGGGCAACTTCCTCTTATTAAAGGAATTTCAACAGCTTACTGGCTGGGAAATGTTTTGATGAGATTCCATTTTCTTTTTTTATTAATGGAGTTCCGATTGTTTAATAGCTGGGAATCTTTTACGTGCATTTTTATGAGTTTTAATGGATGACTTGTGTTTATTTATTTTGTACTTTGATCTTCTGATTAAATCCCCTTTTTGTTTTTATGGACATTTTATTTGATTTTTGAGAACTTTTTGACATTTTTAAATCAATTTGCCATTGGGAAAAGACGAGGGAAAAGTTGGCCTTTTTTAAGTCTATTTGTTCCATTTAATGATTGCCCATGGCTTTGATTCACATTTTTGATTGATTGCCTTTTTAATTACATTTTAGCCTTTTATTCATAAGTCGACTTGATTTTCCTCTCTTGAGAGATGTTGCAACAAAAAAATGACAGAAAAACTTACCGGCGTCCCGGCTCCCTTAGATTGATCCTGAGAAGTCCATTTTTGATTGCCATTCATTCCCGTCGATGATCCGAAGTTGTTCTGCCTGAGGCAGAACCATCCGGTGCTACCAGTTAGTGGATGGGCGTGTTGGGCTGAGGGATTCGGGAATGACGACGAAATGATGACGACGAAGAGTCTTGGGTTAAGGTGGAATTACTCTGGCCGGGCCCTGGCCTTCAAGTTGCCCCCAATTCCCCTTCAAGTCTCATAGATTTTAATGAATAACTTTATTGGCTTCTCATTAGGAAAAGGGATAAAGATGAATGTGAATGGGGAATAATGGGATAAAGAATAAAGTCTTGCGGGGATTATAAATGATGTGAAGGGGCGGGATTAAAAGGGAATAAATGTGAAAGGTGAATAATGCGAATAAATGTCCGAAAATTAATAGTCCTTCCAAGTGGGCTAATTCCTTACAGAAATTTTGTTTTAATTTTTTTATTATTGAATTATTTTATAATTTTTATTTTGAGGCAAGGGAAAAAAGTGGAAGGAAAAAAGCGCAAAATAGAATTGACTGATAAAAATTTTTGTCAAGTAGGGTAGAAACATTCTGTTAGGTCTTTTTGGTCTTTTGGTGTAGATCTTTTGGTTGGATTCGTGTTTACGGTTTGCGCGTTTCGCCGAAAGGGTAAAACATTTCAATCAATCCTTTTTTTTGCCAGTTTTACATTTTCAAATCATGTTTTGAAACTGGTTTTGAGGGTTTTCCAAGATTATAAATGCGAAAACATCATTGATTTTTTGGTTTAACCCCTCTAAAATCTAAATAGCCGAAAACGGGTTTGGATAAAATGTCTTTTCCCGAATGCCGATGCCGACCTTTTTCGATGAAACCTGCCTGAAACGCGAAACGCGCTTACCACCAATACCAATCATTGTAAATTTCATTTTGTTCAATAATCATTTTTGATATGTGAAAATGAAAAGCAAACAAATAGATTAATATCGATTAATATATTTTACGATTACTTTGAAGAATAACCCTAACCCTACCTTACCCAAATTTATGTTGCTTTTTTAATCTTATTTACCTATTTTGGATTAATAAAATGAGCTACTCAAATATTGGTGCTGCTGTTGGTGCTGTACCTTCTTCTGGGTTCACAACCAATTTATCTGTCAGTGTTGAAAAACAACAACAATTGATTTCGCCGGCATCGGGGACCCCAATTACTTGCGGTTCTGATGCAAATTTTTTGGCCGATTCTTTGGGTGTTTCTCCGCTCTATCGACAACAAGACTCACAAGTAAATTAGTCAAATATATGAGAAAATATTGATTATAATTAATAAAGCGTTGGCAAACGGCCGCAAAAGTCTATCAATCCAGCCGCTCGCAAGCACATAGTCCAACTTCGGGCACCGGGGCTCCCCTACACCATGCATTTGGTGATTCACTTTCTGCTGAGGGGCCGCTTTCGCAGAAAATTCGTCAATGTCGAAGCATTGGGTTTCTTATATTACTTTTAATAAAGCGAAAAATTAATTTGGCTTAAAATTTATTGTAAATGGCGAAAAGGTTGTAATAGTTGACAGTTCAGTGGTTTATCCTAGACGGGTAAACCAATAAACCTTATACAAAATCAATAGATCTCGTCAAATCGCATCTTTTGATAATGCTTTGGATCGGGTTTAACCAATTTAGATTAGTTTTGAACCAGAAATGATTTAAGTGGTTCAAACGGTTTAATACCCTTAATTATTGATCAAACCAGAACAAATTATATACCAATCAATACGTCTCGATGAGATCTATCGATCGGGTATAGGGTTTGGGGGTCTAGGACTAACCATTAAATCGCTTTAATACAATTAATTTATACCATTGCCATTTTCAATGTTTTTTTCGCTAAATATGTACTAAAACTTAATATATCGAAAATATTTTAAGTTCGCCAATTTCATTGGCCGACATTGCCAGTGTTAATCGTCAATTGCATCGCGAAATGGAAAAAGGACAACGGCCACGAACCAGCAGTGCCGTGCATGGATCACTGGAATTGGAAGCGATCGCCGCCGTACATGAATTGGCCACTCATGTTCGGTTTCAATTTTTATTTAAATATTTCAAATTTAAAATGGAAATTTATGTGGAAATTAACATTGAAAAATATTAAAAAATTGAAATACTGAAAAGATTTTAACGGTTCAATAATTTAATGTCACGGGTCACTAAGCCTCATACCCGGTTTATCATAGATCTTTAGACTTTATGTAGAAAAAAGTTTTGTCCAAAGCTCATTGTTTGATTTCAAACTAATAGATTTATATCCAAAAAACTAATGTAAAACCTTTAATTTAGACCAAAAGTCAAACCCAAACCATAACAATTTATATACTACTAATCAATGTTTGTTGTCAAAGATCTATCTATTGGTTTAGGTTTGAGGCTTGAGGGTCTAAGTCTAAGACTAACCATAAATCACTGAATCATTAAAATCAAACTTGAAACTTTCAATTTCAATACTAATCATTACCCAAAAATGCTTAATATTCACTTTTGCAGGTTAAACAAATTTCGGTTTCGGAAATTCTGCCACGAACTGCCGATCTTATTTTCGTGAACATCAAAACATATGAAGGTTTTGTTTTCAAATGTTTTAACTAATATTCGATATTTTAGATCTGCCTTACACTTTGGAATTGACTCTTAAAGGCTGGAGAGTGGCATCGGCTCACAGTGATTCGATGAATGGTTTGTTAAACAATTTAAAAACTTTGAAAATGGCTGAAAGAATTTAGCGGTTTAATGGTTTAGCAGTTTCTCCTAGATCCCTAAAAACCATGTACCTAATCGAAAGAACTCATAAGACCCGACGATTGGTATTAAACCGTTTAAACCTGTGCCAAATCATTCCAAACGAGGATTCTTGAAGAGTTCTATCGACTATCGATTGAGTATAAGGTTTATGTGTCTACAATAGTGTTTTCCGGCTATGGAAGCAAAAAATGGGTAAGAGTCCCACTATGGTTTCTTTTGTTCTCCTCTGTAATTTTATTCGCCACCGAAAATACCGGACCCCGTTCCCCTGAAAATACAGGCCTCCGAAGAACTCCGATTTCTCCCTTTCCTCAGAAACTAATCTAGGATAAAACACTGATCAACAGAAACGACTTTTCGCCATTTTCCAGTGTTTTTTTGCCATTAAAAATTTCTTAAAATATTCCAATAATAAATCCAATTTTCTCAGGTGATTATCACAATGTGGCGCTGCATACTCGATACTTTAAAAATGCCAAAGAAGTGCTGGACATGATTTCGCCGAACCATGACAAACATTTCAGTGATTGTTTGGCCGAACGACTCAAACAATTGGAGAAGGAGGAGGGCGGAAGAGGCAGCGGAAAAGAGGAAGATGGAAAGGAAAATAAAACATTTCAATGAACGAAAGCGGATAATAAATCGATAAATAATTAGACAAAATTTGGTGCTTAATGGGCCCTCTTAAGCAAAAAGAATGATTGGATTTAATAAACCTAAAATTTAGCCAAATATTCATTAATAAAAATTGTAATATTTTCACATTTTTTTTTCATTTAATTTTATATTTTTCCATCCACACTAGTCCATATGTAAAATATAAAAGCTGAATAAAAGTGCAATTTTCTCAACTTTGTTTTAATAAATTTTACACATTTATAAATGTTAAAATTACATCTTTATTTATTTGGAAATGATCTTTATAATTCTTTAAACAAAGGGTGCCAATTCTTTTGTCAATAAAATCAGTTTTTTTGAGATAACATTTTAGTGCTTGATCTTATAGACCCATAAACCTTATAACAATTTTATGGAGCTTTTATCAAGACTCAACTCATCGATTGATGTATTGTTTGCCAGGGTTTGGCAAAAATTCAAAGTATTTAACGGTTTAAACCCTATTTTGGTTTTTAATTTTTAACTTGTTTAGTTTTGAATCAGACCTCGGCAAACAATACATCAATCGACGCGTCTCGATGAGCTCTGTAAAATTGGGATAAGATTTATGGGTTTAAGATCAAGCACTTATTAGTGTCTAACTTCTATAAACTAATACGAATGTCAAAAATAACTAATCAGCCAAGCTACCAATCAATAATCCAACCTACCCCAAGCCAAGATAAACTGAAAATTGAGTTGAAATTTTAATAAGAATTGAGCATTATTATTTAATATTTAATTATTGAAACCAAATAATTTAGAATAAAATTAAAGATAAATAAAAAAAATCAATGAGTCGACGTTTAGCCCGTATTGTCAAGAGTCCTTTCTTTCTTGGAACGGTGGCCATTGGTGTTGCTGGTGCCGGTGCTGGATATTATTATTCATCGTAAGAAGAAAACACTAACAAGGGAATGCTTTTAGTTGACCACGAGCTTCAGGTTTGACTTAGGTCTTATTTTGTGTAAAATATAGGGGTTTATGTTGAAAATTTTAATTTTAGCTGCTAAATGAGCCATCCTGGCCAAATATGGCCATAAAATCGGATTTTTCGGCTAATTTGGCCATAGTTCATATCTCCCTTTAGGGTTGGCCTAAAATTATGATTTAAACGTCATTTTGTAGAGAATTTAACGGGCTATAATATTGGTAAATGTTTCCTAGGCCTAAAATTTTTTTGAAATTTTTTATAGATTTTTTTCCAAATATGGCCAATTTGGCCACTTTTCAATGGGCCATAACTCGGTTAGAAGGCTAAATTAGGCCATAGCCCAATTATGTTTTTTGATTAATATATCATGAAGAATTATTATGCAAATTTTCAGATTTTTTCGTTAACTTGAAAATTCCTTGTATTTTGCCCATCCTAGGCCTAGCATTGTGAATTCGCAAAAAATTTCAAGTTAACGAAAAAATCTGAAAATTTGCATAATAATTCTTCATGATATATTAATCAAAAAACATAATTGGGCTATGGCCTAATTTAGCCTTCTAACCGAGTTATGGCCCATTGAAAAGTGGCCAAATTGGCCATATTTGGAAAAAAATCTATAAAAAATTTCAAAAAAATTTTAGGCCTAGGAAACATTTACCAATATTATAGCCCGTTAAATTCTCTACAAAATGACGTTTAAATCATAATTTTAGGCCAACCCTAAAGGGAGATATGAACTATGGCCAAATTAGCCGAAAAATCCGATTTTATGGCCATATCTGGCCAGGATGGCTCATTTAGCAGCTAAAATTAAAATTTTCAACATAAACCCCTATATTTTACACAAAATAAGACCTAAGTCAAACCTGAAGCTCGTGGTCAACTAAAAGCATTCCCTTGTAAGCAATTAATTTTAATCATTTTCAGCGACATTCAAAAAATCCTTCAAAGCTATGGGATTGAAAATCAACCAGAAAAATCATACAATGTGCTGGAAGAAGCGACTACTACTCTTCGGAAAATGGTGAACAAGGGATTGGAATCGGCAGGATTTGTGGCAACCGATGATTTGGAGAAACCAATTGAAAAACCGAAAGTTAAGGATGCCGTAAAAAATGCACATCATATTGAGGTTTATCTTTGGATTAAATAAAATTGGATTGATATTAAATAATCTCCAAAAACCTTAAGTGGTACAAGGTACAACCTAATGTTGTTACCCAAGACTTTAAGTTGGTTGGCAAAACTTTGGTTGTCATAACATAAGGTTCTTAAGCGGTACAACCTAAGCTTGATACCCAAAACCTTAAGTTGGCACGCAAAACCTTAATTTGATTGCCTAGACCTTAAGTTGGCACGCAAAACCTAAGTTGGTTGCCTAGATCTTAAGTTGGTTACCAAAAGCTAAATTGATCCCCAAAAGTTTCATATTAAATATTTCAGCAGCAGAAACCAGCAGCCGTGAAATTAACAACAGTGGAAGAACTGGCACCACAACCAACTGCAATGCCAACAACACCAAAAGAGGCTAAACAAATCGACATAAAACCAGTTGAAATTCATAAAGAGCCGCCAAAATTGGAAGCATCACCACAACAGCAGATGGAAGTGCAAAGCAGCGATACCAGTTTGGAGATTGAATCCAAGGTTAATTTATCATTTTGAATATCTCTCAAAAACATGGAATTGGCTCAAAAACCTTGAGATTATATCCCAAAAAGACCTTAAGTTTATTAGAGATGGTGGTTCTTTTCTGCATTGGGGGAATGGGGGAGGACAAAATGGTTATGGGGGGAGGGGGCAAGACGATGATAAAGAAGATGAAGAGAATGATGAAGAAGATGATGATGATGATTAAGATTGTTAATTAAGAAGAAGATGAAAAAGAAGACGAAAAAAATGATGAAGAGGATGAAGGAAAAGATGAAGAAGAGGATGAAGGAAAAGATGAGGAAGATGAACAAGAAGATGAAGAGGAAGACAAAGAAGATGATGAAGAAAAAGACTAAGAAAATGATGAAGAAGATGAAAGAAAGGATGAAGAAGAAGACGAAGAAAATGAAAGAAAAGATGAAGAAGAAGATGAAAGAAAAGATGAAGAAGATGAGGAAGAATACGAAGAAGATGATGAAAAAGAAGGTAATGAAGATGATGAAGAAGAAAGATGTGTTGAGGATGAAGATGATATAGGAAAAGATAAAGAAGATGGTGAGGGATGATGAAAAAAGATAATGAGGAAGAAAATGAAGATGGTGGCGAGGAAGAAGAAGATGATGACTGCGACGAAGATGATAAGTCACGAAATCTGATCATTTTCTTCTAATTCATCTTCATCCTCTCCTCTTCTTCATCCTCTTCAATCGCCCCCCCCCCTCCCCTCTGATAAAAGGAAAGTTCCAAGATGGTTCCCCAAACCGTAAGATTATCCCAAAAACCTGAAGATTATAGAGTTGCCTCCCAAAAACCAACAAAATATTTTTTTTTTACTTTTAACAGATCCGCAAAGAACGTCAAAAATGGGAGGCGGAGGCCGATGCCCAGTTGAAGCGAATTGCCCAAGAACATGCTGAACATTTGCAAAAGGTGATAAAAACGCAGAAACAGCTTCATGACATCGAGAATGAACATCAAATTGAGGTTATTTTTGTTAATTTATATTTATTAAATATTAATATCTAAAATTCCAGGAAAGGGTGAAGATTGAGCAGAACAAATTTGGCAAGCAAATCGACTCAGCGGTGGTTTGTTTTTTATTTTTGTTGTTTTAAATGGTGTCAATGGAGGTTTGATTTTTGATAAAACTAAAAATTTGAAATCAATAAAGAGAAGAATTAATGAGTTTAATTGGGAAGAAGAAGAGCTTCCACTATGCTAGAAAAAGGAAGAGAATGCTCTCCTTTGGAGGAGAATGAAGAATAGTTTGCACTCTTCCAAAAAATAAAGAAGATGAAGAAGAAGAGTTTAGGGCACTCTTCAGGAAAATCAAGGAAGAGATATGCTCTTCCACGGAAGAAGATGAAGAAATGGAGGAGGAAGAAGAGTTGTACTCTTCCAAAAATAAAAGATGAAAATATGCTCATCAGTACATCAGTATAGGTGGAAGAAGTAGATTTACGTACGCTTTCAGGAAAATAATGGAAGAGAAAATGCTCTCTTAGTGAAGAAGAGGAGGAAGGGACAAATATAAAGAAGAAAATATGCTCATTAGATGAATAAGTATAAATTCGTAAGAAGTGAAGAATATTTTAAGCTATTCATGAGGTTTAAGCTTTAAAAAACAGTGAATCTTCTTCATCTTTTAGAAAAATTAGTGTTAGGGAAGAGAGTTTTATGCTCATTGTTCACAGGAAAAGCTGATAAGTTCCTTCAGTATTTAAATTCATATCTCTATTGGCACCAAATAAATTAATAATATTCAATTCAATTTATGACAAATTTCAGGGCAAACTGAATGAGATTGAACAGGCACTCAACAGCAGATCGGCTCAGGTTTTTGAATATTTTTATCAAAAATAAAATTTTATTCAATTTTCAATAGGATTTGGAGAATCGTCGAGCAAAAATATTCTGGACTTGTTGTCAAAATTTAATGGAATCTTTGGTCAATGGAGGTGAAAAAGCAGAGCAATATTCGGTCGTTTTGAATGAGGTTAGCATTTTTATTTTTAATTAAATTTAATTTAAATTCGCAATTTGTAAAAATTAAAGAGGATAAAACTTTATTTCAATTTTTTGGAAAAATAGAAATTTGTTTTAATTTATTTTTACAACAATTAATTGGGCTTGTATTTAGGCTTCAAAAAATTTGAAATATAATTATGTGAAGCTACCAAAAATTACAAAAATCTATTCGGCTGATTTAACCAAAATGTCTCTCCTAGTTCGAATTTATTCAATTAAATCCGCATTTTGCTAAAAATAATAAATAAAGGAGGGCGACCTTTGCAAAATTTTCTGAAAATTTTTTTACTAAATTATTCTTTAAACCGTAAATCCACACCTAATCTAAGCCTTAAATTTATGCGTTACGCTGCAAAACTAAAGATTCCTGCTTTACTTTTGTAAATTGCGGAATTAAACTAAATTTTAAATAAAATTCCCCCTTTTTATTTTATTACTTTTGACTCATTTCATTGATTTTCCAGCTCAAATTTATCAGGGACTTGGCGGAAAACGATGATTTTGCCCAATCAATTTGCAATTGTTTCCCTGAACAGGCGGTCAAAAGTGGAATAGCAACGGAAAATGGGCTGAAACAACGTTTTGCAAAGGTTTCAAATTATTTAATTTTTTATAATAATTTTTTTTGTGAATTAATATGAATTTGACCTAATTTCAAGCATATTTGGTTATTTTTTAAAAATTCACTTTCCAAGATTAGGGCAAAATTAAGACAAAATAAAGGAGGGCAACATTCGCTTATAACCTTCTTAATTACATGAAAATATTAAACTTGGTTAAAATAGCACCAAAAATAGCGGAAAGTACATAACGGTACATCGGTTTACCCTTGAAACCCACTAATCATTATTCAAATGAAAAAAAATTTTTCTTGACGCATTCTTTGGTATTAATTTGACTTAAGTTTTTATCAATTTAAAAATTAGTTTTGAACCAAAACCCGTAAGCAGTAAGATGCTTTAAAAACGGTTTAATACCCCTTAATTTCGGACAAACCATTAAAAATTTACCAACCGACTGGACACGTCTTAATGAGATCGATTTAGTTTAAGTTTTGGGGGTGTCTGACTAATTATTGAAATTGAACCATTAAAATCTTCACAATTTTAGTGTTTTTGCCTAATTAAATACTAAATTATCTCAATGTTAAATAAAAAAACACAATTAACAATTTAAAATTCCTCCCAGGTTTACAAATTGGCCCGAAGGACGGCACAAATCGATGAGAATGGCGGCGGTCCTTTCCAATATTTCACCTCATGGCTTCACTCCATTTTCGTCCTTCAATTCGCCACTGCCAAATATTCAGCCGATGACAAAATTGATTTGAACAATTATGAGCCCTATGAGCTGCTGGGACGCATCCAACAATTTGTGGCGGACGGCGATTTCACAAATGCAGTGAAATTGGCAAATTTGTTGAGGTTAATATTTAAACTAAATTAAAGATTTTAAACTGGTTAAATGGTTTATTCTAAAATCTCCAGGTAAATCCTCATCAAAACGTATCTAATGATATATATTTTTTAATAGTTTGATCAAAAATTTTAAACGGTTTAATACCCTTTAATGTTTGATCGAAAAAGTTAAATTATTTGTCAATCAATGCGTCTAGATGAGATCTATCCATTGGGTATAGTATTTAAACGTTTAATTTTTAGTACAAACCATTGAACGATTATAATCCTTTCTGGCTGGTATTTTCAATATTTTTTCACCAAAATAATAATTTAATATTTAAACATTTTTAATTAATTCTTTTCAAAATTTCAGGGGCGAATCGGCTTCAATTTTCCGGGATTGGATTTCGGATGCCCAACTCCATCTTCATTCACGATTTTTGGCCGAAATTCTCCTATCCCATGCCCAAGTGTCATCAATCAGGACGACTTATTAGCCAATTTATTAGTGTCAAGAATGATGTCAATTAGTAGAAAATCGAATTTTATTTTATTTTAGATTATTAAATAAATTCATTCATTGATTTTGCATAAAATGATTTTTAAATATAAACTATTTTTATTACATAGAATTTATGTTTTATTATTTTTATATCATTCAATTATTTGAGATTTGAATATTAATCCATGTTTTACAAAATTAAAAATTTGCTCAATCATAAATTTTCACTGGAAAGTTTTTTATTTGTTTTTTAAATCTTTTTTGAAAAATTAAGTCTAAATCTTTTTTGAAAAATTATGAGCAAAATTTTAAAAATACATTTCGGGATGAGAAACCTAAAAATTAAAGATTCTATATTCATTTATATTTATTTATTTATTATATCATTCATATTGTTAACCGAAATTTGCCATAATTAATAATCTAGGTTTTCCGGGTTACCTAAAGGAATTAAATATTAGCATCTTAAAAATTCCCCAAAAAAGACTCGTTTTTAAAAGTTTTATTAGCACTTTTTAACGCATTTTTGGTAGGCTGAAAATTTATTAAGTGTCTGCTCGCATTGATTTATTTTTGTTTTCATTCATCCTCCGTCCTCCCTCACAAACTAAAACGCTGTCCAAAATATCTTCATTCGATTCGTCACCACGCTTTAAAGAAGTTGAGGAGAGGACGAGAAAAGAAATAAATGTTGGCCCAACAATTTTAAGATTCCACCACTTCCTTCTTTTTTTTCCTTTCAACATCGATATTAAAAAATCGATACGCACTCTGTGGTTTTTATTAAAAACTTCCAAAAATTTTGGTTATATTAAAAACCTCTAAAATTTTTAAAATTGGAGGCCTATTTTACGCCATTTTTTTTATTTACTCCGAAAGTAGTTTTGACTTGTAATAAATAAATCAGAAATCGGTTTTATACCCAACAAACCTTAAAAAAATTTATAGATCTCATCTAGATGCATCGTTTGACATACAAATTTCCGTGTTTAAATCTAAAGCGAACTAGTTAAACCTTTTAAACCATATTTCCAGATTTTGGTATTAAACTCTAATTTTTTAGCCAAAACCTGACAATTTTATATACCATTCGATGCGAATCGATGAGATCTACAAAATGGTATAAGGTTTGTAGGGTCTAAATCCGGTTCTTGATTAGAAGTCAAATAAATAAAATTCTCTTTTTCAGCTGTTGATTTCAATTAATTAATCAAATAATCATCCAATTCAACAACAATAAAAATAAATAATAAAATGGAAACACCAACATCCGTTGCAATCGACACCACTTGCGACTGTGATGGAGGGGAGGATGAAGCAACCAAAAGTCCTAAACGCCGCCGGGGCTACATCCCCTATGCAACCATTTACGAAAGTCAAGATGAAGTCCGAAAACATGGCTATTGGATCCCGGGCATTCCGGTTGAGGCAACCATTGTGAAGGTGGAACGGGACACATCGCCCGGATATCACATTTTGAATCCAATAATGTAAGCAATTTTACAGTTTTGATGATTAAATTTTGCGATTTTTCAGATACACAATTGAGCTGGAACATGGCCGTTACAAGTGGCGGGTGATCAAACGCTACCAGGACTTCTACTACCTTTCCAGTCGTTTAATAATGCACCGGGGAGCCGAGAGGATTAAAGCGCCAGTCAGAAGGTTTCCATAAATTAGATTAATTATGAAAATTGGGAAATGGTCTTTAGATCGCCAAAATTAATTAGAGTTGTCTTTTGGTCACCAAAATAACAAAATCAGCCTAAAATTTCATTAAATCAATCATACAGCTTTAGGCTGATTAAAATATGATTATTTTCTTTCGACCACTTTTACTAAATTGCTCCCTTGAAAAGGCCTGGCTTTTAGCAGGCCGATTTTGGGAATCTCGGCTTTTAGGAACCTAGAGGTTCGAGAATAGGTTCATTTGCCTCAGCATGGACATTTTAGTCTATCAAATTTCAATTCCAGAATGGTATTAAGGTCTAGGCAAAAGTTAGTTAGCCAAAAAAAGTTTGGGTTTAAGCAATGGTTAAGTATTTCGAAACAAGATCATCTGTTTGAAATTGAATTTCTTATACTAAATTGACCACGCCTAGTTGAATGCTCCCATTTTTGAATTTGTATAAGGACAAGAAACCAAAATGTCCAAAATTTGTCGGCTAAATTTCCGACCGTTACTAAAATCGGCCTTAAAAAATATATTTGAAAAATTGGTTGATACTTTAGAAACCTAAGTCCAAATTTTATGAAAATAAATGAACAAATAATTTAGAGCCCGGAATCGAATTGAAGAAGTCATTGAGGGTGCCACCGACGAAGATGATGATAAGGAAAAATGCAAGCACAAAGGGAAGAAACCATCAATAACTTACGAGGTTTGAAATTCAATTTTAAAAAATTCGAAAAAAATATTTATATCGGCGAAAAAAACATTGAAAATGGCGAAAATTTTATAGCGGTTGGTTCATAGATTTATCCTAGACCATTAAACCATATACCCAATCGCTCTTCGAGAATTTAGTTTAGGTTAGACCAATGTTAAATTAGTTTTATTAGTTTTGAACCAAAAACCATGAGATGGTTTAAGCGGTTTAAAATCCTTAAACGAAACCCAAAATCGCCTTAAACGATTTAATACCCCTAAACACAAAACCGGTTTAAACGGTTTAACCAAAAATCAAAATCGGTGTAAAAGTTTAGTTGCCTTCAAAAAGAGGCTTAATGGTTTAATACCCTTAAAACTAAAATCAGTTTAAGTCAAAATTGTTAAGTAATTTTGAACTTTTTTTCACCAAATTTATCAAATTAAAAAATAAATTTACAGCTGAGAGTACTGTCCAAAAGCCCCGAAATTGATGATTACAATGAGGGCTGCCTTGCGCCTGATTCCACTTGGGACCGAGGCGATATTACGGCCACCAACACCACAAACAACAAAGAGACACCACAAAGTGACGGGAAACAACGTTTTGGCACCCCATCCGAACGGCAGCCGGCCTCAACTTTGCCACATTTCCCAGTGTTCCCCGACTTGACCCGGTCGGATGTGCAAATGCACGAAAGGGCGAGGAAATTGGAAAAATGGCTTCGCTCGGTGCTGGCCATCCCAATCAACAGGGAATATCATGAAACGGTTTGTGAATTCTTTTTTATTAATTAAGAATTAGGGTTTTGCGTAGACTCCTAAAATTTCCATTAAACATAAGGTTTTTTTGACTCCGGATAGTTACAACAATTTTGGGATTCATTCCATATCCGCTATTTTGGACGAAATGTTAAAAAGTCTTGGAATAAATTTGCGACATTTACAAATTATTTCATGTTTTAAAATTCATCAATAAGGAAAACCAAGCTGGATAGAAATTGAGGTCTAGCCAATATTTTCAAATCCGGTAGATCCGCGATAATTTCTGCTGATTTCTGCCTACCATGCATCGGGCCTAAAATTTATTTAGTTTATCCAGCTATATTCTGTGATTTATTACTGGCGATTTTTCCCTCATCAATTGATTATCTAGTGCAAATTTATCTACAAACATTCAGCAGTTTTCTATTGTGTATTTTCGGTACTCGGTAATTACTAATTGGTAACTTATGGATTTGGACCGAAAGGAGTCATCCATCTATTCATTAGTAGAAATGTAACTTCATATACCTGTATTTTTAGACCCACTTGGTTATATTATAATTGGCTAATTTTCAATATTTTTAAATTTGTTTTTAATCATTCATTCGTTTAGGCAGAATTTTGTGACGTCTCTCGCTATTCCTTCATCAATGAGTTGGGTGGAAAATACACAGAAGGGAAGATAAAGAAACGACCGGGCGGCAACAAAGTCTTCTATGGATGCAAACAATTTTGCATTAGTTGGCTGCTCCCCTGGAGTCGAAGGTTTCTTTTGTATCCATTTAATTAGTATTTTTGGGGACAATTTAAAAAATCTCAAGGTTTTTTGGTCCATAACTTTTGAATATTCTGGTTAATTTTATCTTAAAAAATCATTTAAAAGTGTGCAAAATTGCCAATATTATGATAAAATAAATTAACAAAATTGATTAACAAAATAAAATTAGAAAAAATTTGAATTATTTGCAAATTTTAAAAACTAAAAATACCATTCGATTAACATTTTATCTTCCTTTAGTAAAATGAACTATAGTTTAATTTTAATTTGAATAGACCACACACCACAGACCACAGTCAGGCCCATAACCATGAGAGATGAGACAAGGAATTCCATTATCCCCCTCCGAAATAGAAAAAATAAGTAAAGAGAGCCCTCTTGCCTGCATTTTTGATCAAAATTATCCCCTGCTGTGCTGACTGGAGGTTTCAGTTCTACGGTGTCACTTTTATGCGAAGTTTCCCCTCCCAAAAATTTTTACTATTTGCGGGCTAGCCATATTATATTAAAATAATATGAACCAAAACCTTGAGATTTCATTACTTTTGTTATTAAATTTCTGCCCACATTTTATTATATAATTCTCAATTTCAAAGGTGGTTGATCGTCAAGGACACTTATGTTTGCTACATGGATCCATCAGATGAACAAATTCGCCTCGTCCTCCTTTTTGATGAACAATTCGAAATAAATTCCCCAGAGTTGGCTGCCACAATTCGTCCCAAGGAATTTGCACTTTCAAATTTACAACAGTAATTTTTTTTTTTTATTAATTGTTACTATGAATAATTTTGGAATTCTAAACATGGATTTGACCATATGTCATCAAATGCCAACATAAAACATTAACTAAATACTAAATATTTGGCATTTTGGATTTATCAAAATTGCCATAAATTAGGACAAAATTGAAGGGGACCAAATTTCATGCTTTGCATTCCTTTATAATAATCCAAATGAAAACAAGTATTGTTATTTTATATTTATCGAAAAAACACAAATTAAAGTACCGAATTTTCAGTCCTCTAGACCACCAAACATTAGACCTAATCAATAGAACTTCAAAACGCATCATTTGATTATATTTTGCCATTTTAAATTAGTTTTGAACCAAAAATCAAAGCCGGCTTAAATAGTTTAATTTAAAATCCTTTAATTTTTGACATTTAATTATCGTTCCATTTCGGAAAATTCTTCACAAATTCAAAAATATTTTACTAATTATTTTCTTTTAATTTTCAGCGTTTTGATGTTGAAATGCTCAAATGAAGAGGACACCCAAGCATGGGTTGACACAATAAAAACCATATTGGAAGACACTGGCCAAATTTGGTTACACAAAAAACGTTACGGCTCTTCCTTCCCACAACGCTTGAATTCCTACTGTCAATGGTTTGTGGATGCAAAAGATTGTTGGGAGGAAGTGACCTAAACCTCGGGAAATTCTTGTTTTTTTAATCAATAATCATGCCCTATTCAGATTTTTTTGTTTTACCCAATTTTGATTTTTTGTATTTTGCCCATTTCTGATTTTTGTGTTTTTGCCCATTTCTGATTTTTGGTGTTTTTGCCCTATTCTGATTTTTTGTATTTTTCAAGTGTTTTTGCACTATTCTGATTTTTTTGTGTTTTTGCACTATTCTGATTTTTTTGTGTTTTTGCACTATTCTGATTTTTTGTGTTTTTGCACTATTCTGATTTTTTTGTGTTTTTGCACTATTCTGATTTTTTGTATTTTTTCACTATTCTGATTTTTAGTGTTTTTGCACTATTCTGATTTTTAGTGTTTTTGCACTATTCTGATTTTGTTTTTGCACTATTCTAATTTTTTGTGTTTTTGCACTATTCTGATTTTTTAGTGTTTTTGCACTATTCTGATTTTTTGTGTTTTTGCACTATTCTGATTTTTTGTGTTTTTGCACTATTCTGGTTTTGTTTTTGCACTATTCTGATTTTTTGTGTTTTTGCACTATTCTGATTTTTAGTGTTTTTGCACTCTTCTGATTTTTTTATATTTTGCACTATTCTGATTTTTAGTGTTTTTGCACTATTCTGATTTTTTGTGTTTTTGCCCAATTCTGATTTTTTGCCCTATTCTGATTATTTATGTTTTACTCAATACTGATTTTTTGTGTTTTTGTACTATTCTGCTTTTTAATGTTTTTGCCCGATACGTTTTTTTGTGTTTTTGCACTATTCTGATTTTTTGTGTTTTTGTCCTATTCTGATTTTTGTGTTTTTTTCCTATCCTGATTTATTGTGTTTGCCCAATTCTGATTTTTTGTGTTTTACCCAATTCTGATTATTGTGTTTCAGTTCTAATTTTTTGTGTTTTGTTTAATTTATTTTTTTTTTTGTGTTTTATATCAAATTTTGAAATTCTGATTTTTTGTGTTTTTGCCCTATTTATTCTTTTTTGTGTTTTTGCACTATTCTGATTTTTTTGTGTTTTTGCACTATTCTGATTTTTTGTGTTTTTGCACTATTCTGATTTTTTTGTGTTTTTGCACTATTCTGATTTTTTGTATTTTTCACTATTCTGATTTTTAGTGTTTTTGCACTATTCTGATTTTTAGTGTTTTTGCACTATTCTGATTTTGTTTTTGCACTATTCTAATTTTTTGTGTTTTTGCACTATTCTGATTTTTTAGTGTTTTTGCACTATTCTGATTTTTTGTGTTTTTGCACTATTCTGGTTTTGTTTTTGCACTATTCTGATTTTTTGTGTTTTTGCACTATTCTGATTTTTAGTGTTTTTGCACTCTTCTGATTTTTTTATATTTTGCACTATTCTGATTTTTAGTGTTTTTGCACTATTCTGATTTTTTGTGTTTTTGCCCAATTCTGATTTTTTGCCCTATTCTGATTATTTATGTTTTACTCAATACTGATTTTTTGTGTTTTTGTACTATTCTGCTTTTTAATGTTTTTGCCCGATACGTTTTTTTGTGTTTTTGCACTATTCTGATTTTTTGTGTTTTTGTCCTATTCTGATTTTTGTGTTTTTTTCCTATCCTGATTTATTGTGTTTGCCCAATTCTGATTTTTTGTGTTTTACCCAATTCTGATTATTGTGTTTCAGTTCTAATTTTTTGTGTTTTGTTTAATTTATTTTTTTTTTGTGTTTTATATCAAATTTTGAAATTCTGATTTTTTGTGTTTTTGCCCTATTTATTCTTTTTTGTGTTTTGCTCTATAATCAATTTATAATCATTAATTTATCCTTTCAATTCTTCTTAAAAATTCCATCTTCTTTCACTAACTTCATTCGTTTGCAGGTTTGTGGATGCAAAGGATTGCTGGGAGAAAGTGGCCTCAATGATTGAAATGGCCCGGGAGGAGATTTTCATTGCCGATTGGTGGTTGAGCCCGGAAATTTATTTGCGTCGACCAATGGCCGAGGGCAATCATTGGCGTTTGGATTATGCACTGAAGAGGAAGGCTGAGAAGGGAGTGCGAATTTTCATTCTCATCTACAAAGAGATGGAAATGGCCCTGGGATTGAAGAGCCTGTATTCGAAAAAACATCTTCAAGGACTTCATCCAAATATTAAGGTGGGATTTGTTAAATTAATTAATTATAATTAAAATTATATTTAAATTGGTCAAAAAATTTAAAAAATTCACAAAAATTTATGAAACTGTTTTTAATGAGAAAAGAATTTGTTAATTGTTAGGTACTTATTTTAATCCGTGACTCCCTTTTTGAAATGAATTTATTTTTGACCTTCCCTAAATACGTAAGAGGCATTTTTCGATGAGGCCAGAAAATTAGAAATTTCCATTTTGAATTTTGGTGATTTGCAAAAATGGTTTCATAATTTGCTAAAAAATTGTAGCATAGAGAAAAAGCACAGAACTAAAAAGTTTCACTACTAAATTCGAATTTTCCGACTTCGGAAAACCAATATTACTTATTTTAAATACATTAAATCAATATTTTTTTATCAAGAAGGAAGATTAGAAACTAGATTATTGTATTTTATTAATTTTAATTAGGAAAGCTAAGCACGAATTTGGGCTCAATTTAAATTTTTTAATTTTAATTAAAAACATAAATGACAAAATTAATATTTACAAAAATGACCCAAAAATTGCAGGTGATGCGCCATCCCGACCATTACATTGGTTCGGGTACATTTTTCTGGGCACATCATGAAAAGCTGCTAATCATTGATCAGCTCATCGCCTTTGTTGGTGGCATCGATTTTTGCTATGGCCGATGGGATGATAGTCAACACGTGCTCACTGATTTGGGCTCAGTTCGTTTTTCGCCGCGTTCGGAACAATGCACAATTGCAAGTTTTATTTGTTTTAAATTTTAATAATTGATCGAGATTAATTGTAATTAATTTTCTTGGTGATCTAAATTTAATCAATGATCGGCAAACATGAATAAAAGACTTCATATAAGTGTTAATCAAAAAATTAAAAATATATTTTTCTATGGGGTAATTTTTTTATGATAAACACAAACCTAACCTTATTATATTCAATAATATTTCAGTAATATCTCAAAATTTGGAAGCCAATTTACTTGTTTGCTTACAATTAGATAATTACTATTGGAAAATACTTTTTAGAATAAAAATTTTTGTACATGAAAATGAAACTTTCTCTCCAATATTATTTATTTTTAAAAGTACGTATTAATCCAGCTTTAAAAAATATCCAGCACAATCTTTTTTAGATACTATAGGTTTCTCAATTTTGCTCTAGGATTAGGATTACTTCAAATCATCCTAAATTCAGGGATAGAATAGGATATCCACCCTATATGCGAAAGTACTCTTTGTCCTTGGGGATGATCAAAATTTTAATTTGTGCCCATATAACATATTTAAATACCCATAAAAATTAAAAAAAATAAAATTTTAATTTCCTTATTTAAGGAAAAGAATGCGGCTGCAAATTTACAAGGCAAAATAATTGGTGAAAAAGACCAGCATCCAGCAGAGGCTGAAATTTTGCAAGAAGTCCATCGAATCACCGAGGACATCATCGACGAGGAAACGGGCAAAAAAATTGGCGAGAAAATCACCTCAACAATAAATCCAATTAAAAACGATGAAATCGATGCTGCAAATGCAAAAACACCGGTGAATACAACAAAAGAATGTAAGTTGATTTGAAGGGCAATAATTTAGAAAATTAAAAAGTTGAATTGGCTAAAAAATAATTAATTTGATAAAAGTGATTATAAGACTTGGTGCTAATAAGGAATATATAGGAAACAGAGGATTATAAGTCACAATTTAATTAAAATTTTATTGAACCACCCGGACAGATTAAAAATTTTCATCAACCGGAGGCCATTTAGATTAAAAGGTTAACAATAAAAGCCCCTGAAGCCTAATCAAAAATCAATCACATTTTATGATGACCTAAAAATATTGATTTTGCGGACAGGGAAAACTTTTTTATACTTTTCTTCACGAAATTAAATGGGTTTGGAAAGAACGGTTTTTAAAAATGAAGAAACAATGGTGTCGAAAAAATTTAGATTTTACAACTAATTAGTGAAAAGATATAAATATAATTTATCAAATGACTCATCCGAACAGTCATTTGGTCAAATGGTTTAGTGCTTAGTTTAAAAAATAAAAAGGTTGACGGTTCAATTCCTTCTGTAGTAGGCGCATTTGAAACACGCCACATTAGATCCCAAATTGGTCTTCATGTTCAAAAAATGCGAAAATAATGTTGGCATCATCCGGGAGTTCCTCTTCCTATCTTAGATAGCTCTTATGATGGGGTTATCCTCAAAGATGATGGCACAAAAAAATTTTTTAACCAATTTATTTAATTTTTATCATCAAAAAATGTTATTTAAAATGATTAATTTTTTTTGCAAGAATCAGCAAAAATTATTAAAATTGGGCCAAAATTCTTTAAATTATTTTCAAATTTATAGTGAATGGTCCAACTCTAAAATTGCAATGGACGACACCAAAACAACAACAACCAAAATTGCGGGATGTAATGCAAAAAGCAATGGGTCGAGTCCGTTCATCCGTTGGCCCAAAACGCGAAATGATGATCACCCCGGAGAGGACGCCGAATACAAGCAACACAAACACAACAATGGGCGAAGAGGGAATGGAAAGGACGGAAATGTTGTCGAGCGAAGATGGCAAACCAATGATTCGTTTCATGAATTTCACCAGCAATTTGTCGGCACTGGAGGAACATGACACAACCGCAATTACAAATACGACAACGGAGGGATCGCCTCCAATGGGGTCAGTTTTGAAGACTTATTTGTGTTCAAAAAATTGATTTTCCAAATTATGATTGGCTTAATTCGAAAAAAAGAATTTTTATTTGGGTATTTGGAATCAGAAATGCTAAACATAGATGTTGACTTTCAGATAATTTCCTAATTTATTGTTTATTCCCAATCTTGGTAGCCAAATGTCTAAAAAGTTAATCGTTAAATCTTTTAAACAAAACTTTTCCAAAGTACAAATTTCGGCCTTTATTGACCCCCTACTTTATTTGATCAAAAAATACATTTTACTTCCTTCTGCTGTTTTGACTTGGACTTTTCACAATAGAAATTTAGGGCATTAAATATTATTAATTCAATTCCTCCCTCAACCCCTAGCTTCGGATATACTAAGACCAAGATACTCAAATATGAATAAAATAAGGTCAAATTCATGTTTAATAAAATCCCCAATTATGCAATGTTTGTTTTTTAATATAATAAGATAATCGACAATTTTTTTTATTCTAATTTTTAGATATCCAAAATCGGGAAGCGTGCCAATTCCATCATCAGCAACGGCAGCAATACCAATGGAGCCAAAGCAGCGGACATTGATGCGCCGAGTTGTGACAAATTTGAGACCAGAACGGGCAAAAAGACGTTGGAGATTGGCATTACAGCCATCGGAAGAGGCCCAGGATGAATACATTGTCAAGTGAGTGGAAACTGTGGAAACAAAGAACGTTTTACCTCCTTTTTAGCACATTCTCATACCTCATAGTTATTAATTATATAAGGTATATTTTACATGCTTGGTTCCATATTTTGAACACTATTAGAAACACATCCTCCTTTATAGTTCCCTCAAAATAGCCACTGGAGTTAAAAAATGTAGGCGACCATTTAATACAATTATTACAATGCCAATTTCAACAAGTCAACACCGGGCACGATCCCTTTAATAAAAAAATTACTTTGTTTTTTTGTGCCATCATCTTTAAGGTCCCCCATTTTAAGGGAATCCATCATAACCGATGATGCTAACATTATTATCTCATTTTTTTCCCACATAAAGCCCTAAATTCGAGTTTCATGTGCGAGTAAAATGCATTTTCTCTCGGAATTAAAGGTTCAACCCTCTGAAATTACATAGGAACTTAAACGTAACCATTTAACTAAATGATTGTGCGGATGAGTCACTAATAAATTGAATTATATATATATTTTTTTAAATTAGTCGGAGATTTAAATTTATTGATCCTTAATTTGGTGGTATTTAAAATTTGGATCCAGCTAAAACTTATGTACATGCACATAAAAGTTTCTAGGATAGGGTAAGAGTAAACGTCAAAATGGTTTTTCAGAGAATTAAAAACCACAGATAGATCAGAGTCAGCCCATATAATCTGAGATTTTCTGGATTAATCTACCTAATCAATATTTAAAGAGCAGAAAAATGTAGTAACCAAATTGATAGCCATATTAAATTCCAGTACAAAATTAATAGAAATAAATTTCAACAAATATAAATAAGCAATAAATAAAATTTATTTCCCATTTCATCACAGTTATTGTCGACTGCAAGAGACCAAAGTGGATATGTCCGGGTTGCAGGGTGCTGGAAAATTGTGGCCTGGCAAAGATTATGTCAATTTCATTCACAAAGATTTCGTGGATGTGGACATTGCATACAGCGGTAAATTTAAGGGGAGCTTATAAACAACAAAAATTGTTCAGTTTTTACAAAAACCAGTTTCAAAAAATAAGCGCTTACATTTCAATTTTAAGCAATAACATTGATTTTTTTGTAAAAATGTTTTAACTACCTTTTGAGAAAAACACACAAATATTGGAAAAATATTCCAGAATTTTTTTAAATTAGTGCTTTTTGACATAGCTAAATTACTGATAATTCGGAATCAAAAATAATTTTTTTATTTCCACAGATTTTATCAATCGATATGACACTCCGCGAATGCCTTGGCATGACATTCATTCCCTTGTGTACGGATCGGCTGCCCGTGACGTTGCCCGGCATTTCATTCAACGTTGGAATGCAACAAAGGTATTTTTTACTTTTTACCACACATATTTTGGTGAAGCAAAAATAGTATTTAATTTCCCAAAATAAACACTGAATAAAAAAAGTATTGAAAATGCAAAAAAGGTCATAAATAGAATACAAAAAAATCCTCTCAGTTTGGTTTTTATAACATTTAAACCAACAATTTGGTTTTTTCTGAACAACTGCGACGTAATACATCATTGAGGATTCGAACCACATCATTTTTAAACATTTTCCAATGTCCTTATCCATTCGGCTATTGATGTGCTGCGGGGATTCATAGATTTATTTTTAATTTAAGTTCGACGCATCTTGATGAAATCAAATATGGTTTGGGGATTTAGGATAATTTCAATATTTGTTTTCCACCAATTTTTTTTTCGTCAAATTAATAGCATATTTACTGTTAGAGAATAATAAAAATTTACATTTTTGCAGACCGAAAAACTCAAGGACGACGTTGCCTACCCATATTTGCTGCCAAAATCCTACAATTCTGTGCGAGTACCAAAAATATTCTTCAGCCCTGACACACAAAGGGTTGAGGTTCAAGTGCTTCGCTCGGTCGCCCATTGGTCATCACTGATCGACAAAACCGAGGATAGCATTCAACAAGCCTACCTTTCATTGATAGCTAATGCCCGCCATTATGTGAGTTTTTATTTTTAGATTAATTGTAATCCATAATTAACATTACATTGCTATATAAGCCCAAATTTTAGCTAATAATGCGAGTGGATAGAGCACATAAATTCTTTATTAAATGCAAACATTGATAGAATTATTATTCAAAGACTAAAATCACCACCCAAGTTCTTAAGATTTAAGCACATCCTAACCTTTATAAATAATATTTTCATGTTTGATAGAGAATTACTTGCCCCATATTCAATAAAAAAATTAAAAATATTTAAATGATTGAAGCCTAAGCCTAAATTATATATTTCAACCATTTAACCGTCAGCATTCTACTTCCTCTTTATAGTTTCGCAAAAAACATATCAGGGATAAGGATAACAAAAAATAATAGTTTGAATTTATGACTAATCACTATTTTAGTCTTAAAATGAGCATAAATAGGATAATTTGATATGTAATCCATATTAATATGAAAAAAGCTAAAACACTCATTTTTCTTTATCTTTATTCACCATCTTATAGGTCTACATTGAAAATCAATTCTTCGTTTCAATGATTGGCAGTTCCGAAGTGCATAATGGTAAATTTGAAAATTATATTGCTTTATTTAATTTAATGTTGTAAAAATTTATAGAAATTTGCCGAGTCCTTCACGATCGCATTTTACGTGCACATCAGTGAGTAAATACAAATTATTATTTTTATATTTAAGTTGATAAATTGAAATTTTATGAGATGTAGTCTAAAATAACAAATATTATTTTTTCAAATAAAAATATTTCAAAATGATTTTAAGGGGCCTAAAAATTAAATTCCATGAAAATTTTTGTAGATCAAACAAACCGACCATCTTTCTAATTGATTTGATATTTTTTACTTTCACCAATCAGCACTAATAAGCCATAAAATCGGTTTTGGAGCCTAAAGTTTCCAGTTTTTATTTTTGGTGGTTTGATTAATAATTTTGATTGATAATAAACTTTCGATTAAACTGATCCAAAAAAGAGACGACAAAATAATAAGATTTTATTGAATTAAATCTCTAAATTTTACTCCTATTTATTTTACATTTTTGCATAGGAAAAAGGAAACATTCCGTGTTTTTGTGCTCATCCCGCTTCTGCCCGGCTTCGAAGGCGACATCGGCGCCACCTCATATTCAGCCCTGTTGGCCGTCCTCCATTGGACAATGCTTTCAATTGCCAAAGGCGAACATTCCCTGGTGGAACAATTGCGCAAATCCGGCGTCACAAATGTCCACGATTACATTTCATTTTGCTCACTTCGAACTTGGGATGAACTGTGCGACAAATTGGTCACCGAATTGGTCTACATTCATTCAAAGTTGATGATTGTGGACGATTTGTACACAATCATTGGCAGTGCAAACATCAATGACCGGTCGCAGAGTGGAAATCGGGATTCAGAGGTGGGTAGAAATTAATAAAATCTTTACTTTTCAAAAATTCCAATCACACAAATTATTTAATATAACGCAAAGGAGACACTCTAAAAGGAAATTATAGTGAATTTATCATTTTTTTGCATATTTTCTTAAACCTAAGCTTCAAATTTAAATCAAACTAAAATTCTATGCTTCTCTTTTGAATCCATTCCGAATTATTAAAAAAAATTTTAAAAAATTGGCAAAATATAATTTAATTTTTCGCTTAATCTAAGTTGGTTGATAATCGTAATATTAAATTTACACCTGTTGACAATTTTATGTCCACAAAATGAACCAATTTTTCGAATGCAAAAAGTTTTCCTTAAGAGTTAATTGATGTTGCCAAAAATATGCAAAACAATTCATTTCCATTAAACGATGAATCATCGTGGCAGGTTTAGTTGAATCGGTTAAGTGATTGACCAAAAAGCTCTTTCAGCAAAGTTCGACTCCTCTTAGGAGGAATTAATAAAAAAATAAAGGGGAAATGACGAGCAATATGTCGATTTCTGAATTGATGGTAAAAAGGCCTTCAATATGATAAAAATTGAATCCGACTTTCCGATCCCCTTTTTTGAATTTTTAAATTATAGTAACGATCCGCATTAAAAGGAAAAAAGGAAATTTAATTTTAAAAAATTTTTAGAAAAATATTTTTAAATATTCCAACAATAAATTTAAGGTTTGTCTGTTGATCACGGATCATGAATTTGTGCAAAGTCGAATGAATGGATTGCCCTACACTGCCGGCAAATTTGCCCATTCCCTTCGAAAACGCCTCATGATGGAACATCTTGGCCTGCTGGAGGACTCATTTCCACGCACAAAGGCCAAAGAACGCATCGATGTGGACGATCCAATTTGCCCTACATTTTACACGGACATTTGGTGCAGAATTGCTGAGACGAACACACGCATTTATGAGGAAATATTCCGATGCTATCCAACAAATTTGGTAAGTCATTTTTGGAGGATAAATCCATAAAAGAGTACCAATTACATTTCATAGATCCAAAAATAAGAAAATAAATTTTAACTAAAAATTGGCTGGCTATTCCCCAACGATTAAGCTTATGGAAATTTTTATCTCCGCTTGGAATTATCAAAAATTTAGATAATCCTTTTAGTTTTCCTTTAACCATAAAATTTTTATAATTCCATCCATATTTTCTCAAAAATTTGCTCTCAGGAAATAATTATTCACATTTTAAAGCAAAAAATTCCCAATTCATAAGAAAAAACTCTCAGGGAAGGATTAAAACGAAAATTTTGAAAGATGAATAAAAATAGAATTATTAGAAGTCCCCCATAGGCCATAAATAATCAATTATTCCAAAATTTAATTTATTTTCATTCACAGGTTGAAACCTTTGACGAACTGCTTGCCTGGAGATCGGAGAAGAAAATTGCAGAAAATGAGCCGGAAAAGGCGCGAGGGGAATTGGCAAAATTGGTTGGCTCATTGGTGGAATTCCCAATACATTTCTTGCGCAATGAGAATCTTTCGCCAACATTTGCCTCCAAGGAAGGATTGGTGTCCAGCTCCATATTCGTTTGATGAACAAAATTTGACTGCTAAAGGCAAAAGAATACTTTGTTTGAACCCATTCAATTTTTCCCCATTCATTTGTCACAAATTATTATTTTTTTTCAATCTTCATTCCCATAACTCCAAGCCTCATAATGAAATTTATTAAGTTTAAAAATGGACCAAAATCAATTTTAAAAATATGTAATTTTATTTTATATTAATAAAAAAGAAAAAAAATTCGATCATTTAAACTTAATAATTTCCATCGCCCAATTTAATTAATTTTTTTTCAAGCCATCATCCCATTGTGACATTTTATTCTCTTATAAAAAACATTTGCCAAATGAGAACATTGAGACTTAATCCTTCCAATCCACAGCCAAAAATAATAATCATTCATTCATTGAGACAATATTTTCTTTTAATTTTAAATGCCACTATTCTAGTATTAAATTGTTCCCTGTGAGACTAGAAATTGATATTCATTTCCTTTATTAATTTTATAAATAAATTTTAATAAAAATGGTTTAAAAATTTAAAATAAATTACAATTATACTATTATTCTATCAATAAAATTGAGTAAAATGCGCATTCACAAATCTAATTTAATGAAGGGGGATTTGAAAGAATTAAAAATCGGAACATGCGGAATTATTCTAAGAACAGGCGGAATTATTCTAACCAGGCGGAATTATTCTAAGAATAGGCGGAATTATTCTAACCAGGCGGAATTATTCTAAGAACAGGCGGAATTATTCTAACCAGGCGGAATTATTCTAAGAACAGGCGGAATTATTCTAACCAGGCGGAATTATTCTAAGAACAGGCGGAATTATTCTAAGAAGCTTAACCCGCTGGTTCTTTAGGTCTATATATTTTCTTTTTGTACTATTTTTTATTGAAGCCGGCCCAGAAGAAAGATATTGACGAAAAAATATATTTGTTATATTTGAATAATTTTCTTTGATTTTTTCGTTATTTTATAAAAAATTATTTTTATTGCCTTTTTTCAAAAAATTATAAAACAGAAACCGAGAAATTTTCATAAATCCAAATTGAGATTGTCAAACTTGCCAAAACCGAGGATCTCGATTTAAAACCGACTTTAGACTAATCTCTATTTCCTACACAATACTCAATTATCCTTAAGTGGATTAAATTAAAAATATTAAAGAAGTAAGCAACTTCAAAACTCAATTAGAAATGGACTTTTTATGTTAGCAAAATACTGAATATATTTTATTTTTGATATCTAATAATTTTCTGTGAAGAAAGTGATTTCACTTATCTCGCAATAAAATTCCACATAATCATTGAGAAATTCATCTTTCTCGCCTGCTGAGTTTGCATCTCATAAAATAAATCCAAAAAAATGTATAATTATTGTGAATAAACAGTCATAATTTAAAATTTGTGTACAACTTCTCGTCGAAAATTATATAAATAAAAAATATTAAATCATCCAAAAAATCATTTTTTGCACCCATGGGTTGCAACACATAAATTAAATCGTATAAAAATTGAATAAATATTGTGAATAAACAATAATAATTAAAAATTCGTTCACACATGCGATACAAAAAAATATAAATTAAATCAAAATATTAAAATAAAAATAGAAATAAATTTTTTTAACAAGAAAATTATAAAATTCCTTCAAGTTTTGTATTTGTGATACGGGAAGAAAAATTACAATTTTGACCAATTGTTTCAAAGTAAATAAACCAATATATAACTAACTAAATTCTTAAAATTCCACTCATCAAATTTGCCTCCCACATTAATCATAGGCGAATGGATGCCTGAATCCATCTTTGAATGAATATACAAGTTGGACCCAATTGTGTTTTGCGTCAGGATATGCCCGATGGCTTTTGCCCGACAACCTTCTGCATTAAATCCCCGTTCATTCATATATTAATTTAAAATAATAGAAATTTTGTTGAATCGGAATTTGTCATAAATTTGAGCTATAAAATAAAAGTCAAAGTTAGTCATAATTAAATGAGAATAAATAGTATTTACTATTTATTTGTTTTTTTCCATTTATGTAATTTTTTATTCATATCAAGATTTAAGCTAAATTTATAAAATAGTTTGTCAAGCATTACACTGATTTTGAACTATAAACAGATTTAGTATTCATCAGAGATATTTTAAAAATGATTATCTTAAGCAATTCTAGCAATTGAGAAATTTTTATGTCTTCATATAATCCTCAAGACAATATCACAATTCTCATTTTTTTCCTTTTATAAAATTTCTATCAATAGTAGAGAAAATACAAAAACACAATTCTGATTCTGTTTACAAAATTCTAAATTCACAATTTTAATTTATCATATTAAATTCAATTTTGTCAAATGAATAACAGGGAAATCAATGTATTTTATAAATATTTTCAAGCCCCTTTAATTCATAATTCTCTTTTCTCGTTATGTCCTCCTTTTTCCATGGCCTTCTCATATCTTAACGGCTTTCCATCTTCGTATTCAAATTTTATTCTATTTATAAATTTTGAACTACCATTCTAGGATTTTTGCCGATTAAATATATTAATCTTTTTAAAAATGTTTCCCTAACTCGATTCAATTTTCCAGAATGCAAAAAGAAGGTACTTTATCAAAAATGGTTTGTTATGTCAGATTATTAATTAAGTATTAATCGGATGAAAAAGATGAAGGAGAGAATATTGTCAAATTAAGTAGGCTTGAAAAGTGAGCAAAAGACAATTATATATTTCATCAGAACATTCGGGGTGAATATAATTGAGTTTGATGAGTGGTCATGGCTCATGGAACTGTGAGAAGGCAAAACAAAGTGAGAATGTTGCTTATAGGGAATTTAAAGGGAGGGGGGGGGGGGGGGGGGGATGGATGAAGTTTAGGAATTAGGAGAGCGAAAAATATTATATGAATTATGATTAAAAGTAGGCTTGGTAACAAATTAAGCAAAAGTATTGAAAATTAAAATTAAACAAATTAAATTAAAAGATTCATCTTAAATCGAGAGGATAGCAGAGTTTAGAAAGGTGAAAAAATTTTGTTGAAATTGAAATGATTTTAATTGGTTGTGGTTAGATGAAATCAACGAATGAGAGAGAAGAGGTTCAAATTCAAAAATCATTTAAAAACGTTCATCATCTGTCGCACATTTCAATTCATTCTTTTTGCCATTAAACACCAGGTCCACCACAGTAGACTTTGAATGATGCGCAAGCTTCGTAGGTAACAGGCAAGCGCTGGAAATGAGCCTTCATCTTCGGTGCGGGTCCTTTCACCGGTGGTCCTTCGGGATCTAATAAGAAAAGAATTAACCAAATATATTATTTGAAAAGAATATTATAAAATTTATGCTTCTTTTGGATCAACGAATTTTTTTAAATTAAATATAACTAATTTAATTTAATTCAAATTGCTTCTTAATTTCACTTTTTTATTGATTGAATTTTATTGCAATATTAGAGACAATATAGAATAACATTAATGTCTACTATTTCTTGCGATTGTAAAATATCAAAAAATTTTTTGGCTATAATTGTAATATTGTTTATTTATATTTTATTATATAGCTTATTCGATAAAGTATGAATTCTCTTGAAATATTTAACTAATAAATGCCGATTTGATATGATTTATAATTTTAAGTGATAATAAATTAGATTTTTAAATAAATATATTTGATGAGACTTTTTAAACCAATCAAAAATTAGTTATAAACAAAATGGTAGTCTTACAATACGATGAATCCTTGATGAAAACAAAAGAAAAAATTGGTAGCCTTCCAATACATTGAAAAATTGGTAGCCTTCCAATACATTGAAAAATTGGTAGCCTTCCAATACATTGAAAAATTGGTAGCCTTCCAATACATTGAAAAATTGGTAGCCTTCCAATACATTGAAAAATTGGTAGCCTTCCAATACGGTGAGTCTAGGAGTCCATGATGACTAAAAGTGATGGTTGATGGGTTAAACAATGAGCAATTTGCCATTAGCCAAAGTAAAAACTGAACTTCATTTGATTTAGGATTTTAAAACTTCTCAACTTTGACATCTACCAATCTAGGGTAAATTGACATAAAAATTTACGCTAAAAATTAATCCCCGATATCTTTTCATTCAAAAATAATTCTTTATTATTAGATAGATTTTAAATTATTTATAAAGGTAATTTTCTTTCTTTGGGCTTATTGATTGACTACCTATTAGATAAAAATTAATGAATGAATAGAAAGCTTAAATAAAAATATTTAAAAATTTTTCAAATATAATATCAAAATAATTAATCAACATATTCCTAAAAAGGCGAAAATACGTTTCCCTAAAATTTTAGAAAAATTTTCGAAAGAATATCCTAACTAAGTTTACATTTAGATATAATTTGTTGTTTACATAACAATGACTGATGGTGACAGATAATATTATTTACATCAAAACAGAACACCAATTAAAGCTTTTCTTGTTAAATAAAAGAAATTTTCTTTTAATATAAATATTTGACTTTATATTTATCTTGTTTTAGTTACCAAAATTTTGCGCCGCCGTTATAAAGTCTTAAATCAGTCTTAATTGATATCATTTACCCAATCAAGAATAGAAAATTAAAAAAAAACACTTTAATATAGGGTTGAAAATAAATAAAATTATGAACTGTTAATGATGAATGCTTGCAGTTGAAGAAATAGGCTAAGGAAGCAACTCTTGAGATTTGAGATTGAGAGGAATTGAACAAATTTAATCATTATTAAATCAACAGAACTTAACTTTCAAATAAATTAAATAATTGATGCAAACTTCAAGGGAAACAAATGCCTCATAAAAAGATAACGTGAGTTTAGATACAAAACCATTTTTAAATATAAAAATTCGTTACTCATTCAAAAGTTTGATTTACGCATTCTTCTGTTGTCCATTCAAAATCGCAATGATTTCCGCATTCTGTTCTTTGTAAGCCAAGTATTGCATGACTCCTAATTTCACTACGAGTTCTGCAATTGCTGCTGGTTCACAAATACCCCTTTCCATTGCTAATTTACGAAATTCCAGCCATTGTAATCGATGCAACTAAAAATAAATAAAAATTTAATTATTCTTATTTGAATGGTGCGGACTGCGGAGGAACAGTTGTTAAAAATAAATAACTTTACTAATATAATACAAATCCACATAATTTTGTTTTGGGTCAAATTTTTGGCGAATATTATATGGCAAACTTAAAAAGATTAATTTTGTTTACTAGCGTAAAACATTAATTTTTTTTAACACTCCCAATATTTAGAGCTTATCCATCATAACACAACTCATCAAATTCAGAATTTGTTGAAATCATTTTATTACTTATTGATGAGGTAGCGATAGCCGAGAGGCAAACCAAAAATAGAAAAAGGGCCACGGAAAAGATGATGGTGAATCAACAACAATTTTCCACCTAAGATCTTCACCCAATTTTTCGCTATTTCAGTTCAATTTCAATGACATAAAACAAATAAAAAAATTTATACCCCTAGTTAACATCGATAAAATAGCAAAATTCATTCCAATAATTTTTGAGATGGGTCTGAAATTTTAGTAAAATATACTTGCCTTAAGAAAGTCGATATAATCCATTAATGCGTTCAATCGATTTGTAACATCTCTTTCTTTTACATATTTCATTTTTAGATAATATAACAGTTCGGCCACAATCAAATGCTCCCTTTTCTTCAAAAGAGTTGTCCCTCCATAAAGTGCAATAATTGGATCTTTGGAAAAAGCATTTGTTGCATTATATTATATACGATAAAAACATTTATTACCTGTCAACATGAGGCGGATGCATAATAACAGATGAACAGCCATAATTTCTGGCCATTGTGGCTTATCCATGTCCATGTCCAAATCCAAATTCATATCCTTCCACTTGTCAACTGTTGATTTGTCTATATTTGCCCAAGAATTGATTATTTTGCTGAAATTAAGAAACAAATTAGTTGACAATGGAAAAACAAATAAAAAATGATAATTTTTGCGATATAGTAGTCAATATCAATACTTAAGATTGTATATAAATTTTTTAATGATAATCAAAAAATAAAAGAACAAATCGATTTGATTACAAAATAATTAAATTGGCAAAGAAGCTGGTTTTAGGAAAAAATTTTGTATTTAAAAAATCACATTTATAAAATAAAAATTTGCAAGGATGGTCTCCACTTTATCCCTGCTTATGAATAATTTGAAACCTAATTTATAAAATATTTCAAATCCATTTTTTCCCTTAATACATAATTGATAATTCTTATAAACTTTTAAATGTTAAGAAAAATTTTAATATTATACATTTTCCCTATTCTCACCTGATTATCTGTTTTAATTTCGGACCCGCATCTAAAACATATCTTTGAACAACAGCTATAGCATCTTCATTCGTCAGAATTCTTCCATCCAACTCTTGAATTTCTTTTTTATTGTTTTTCCTTCGCGTTAAATTCCCAGCGTTAATGTCCTGTACGATGAATATTAAATTGTAGGTTTTTAAGCATTGCGCCTATAATATAAAGTAATGAATTACCACAGCAAATTTTAAAATTTTAAATCCCATTTACTTTAGAATTAAAAAAGGCTCCATTTTATTTAAATTTCTATCATTAAGATTTTAAATCCATTTTTTAAAGTTATTTCATTTTTCGATTTGTTTTGCAAATTTCAATCAAAGTATGATCAAACTAATTAATCACTTGCTCATCATAGGTGAATTTTTTTTTCAAATTTATATTTTTTATCTTTATGATACTAATATTTTAATAAATTTTTCACACATATGAGCAATTCATTTAATACCTGAACTTCTTTAGGTATTTGATCAACGGAACATATGGAGTCGAATATGTTTGTTACAGCCAAAGCATCTCTTAAATTAAAATTGTCATCCCATTAGAATTTCTCTAAATTTTTTCATAATTTTCAATTATACATTCCTATACGCAATTAATTTCAATTTTTAGATTGACACATAAAACTTATTTATTTTACAATCGATCTACTTGGAAATATTATCAAATACAGATATAATAATTAAAAATTTTAAATTCAGGCATCGGTATTCAACATATATTTTGAAAATTTTATAGGATTCATAACATTTTAATAATTTTTTTTTCGTTTATTTATTAAAATAGAAATTTATTTTCTTTTTTAATATTTTTAAAATAAGCTAATACGGTAAACAAATAAGATTTTTGCAGCAGCAATAATTGTTTTTCCCAGAAATTTGGACTTACAATAAATAGTTAGTTATATTCTTGTTGGGTTGCTTCAGCAAAATCGAATGATGTATCACTTTGTATATTTTATAGTCATATCGTGCATTTGCAATAATTTGAGTAGCCGGATGTAACTGTTTTTTCTCCATATATGGGTTTGCACCGGCTTTAATGCATAGTTGGAAACGGCAAAACTTACAAGGATCTTTCCCTTTGCGAGATGGCCTTACTAAAATTAAAAAAAATAATGTTGTAGATTTGGAAAAATTTATAATTCTATTTATATTAGGATTTACATCTCCGACCCACTCGTCAATTTATTTTAATCTAAAATTTCTACTATTTTGGTTTGTTATCAGTAATAGCATAACTATAAGGAAAAAATTATATTTGCATTTATAATTTAAAATAAATAAAATCACCATTTAGGTAAAATTTCGAATATAGAAAAAAATTAAATTATATTTTTTAACATTAAAACTGAAAGAAATGCGATTTTATTCAATAAATCAGTATATAAATCTTTAATTTAATTTTTATAAATTTATATATTCACTATTAATCTATAAATTTGGTAGGAAAAATATCGGATCTGTTTTTCTGCGATTTTTCTTTATTAGTGAATAGTGATCTAAATTAATTAAATTCAAGATTTGAATTAATACAGATATTTTTTATGATTGCATTGAATTCAATTATTTTTCATTCACCTTTAATATCACAATTTTTGTAGCAAACATTCACATTCGGTTTCCACCAAGTGTTTGTTTTCATGTCCAAATCCAAATCCAAGTCTTCATTGCATCTATATCTAAAGAAATTAGAACACGATTTGCACATAGCAACAATGCCATTTTGTCGTTTGCAAGCTTTTCCTTTACTCGGACAAATTTCACAAAGAAGGGACATTGAAAATCTGCTATTGATCATTAAATTAAATAACATAAAAATAATATTTATCAATAGAATCCATATTGATCTACTGGTCAGGTTTTGCGGAGAAATATTATATTTCTTTATTATGATTTTGAAGGAAATAGATAGTCAGAATTTGTAAAATTCAATAAAAATTAAAATCATTTATAATATTGGGTATTGCTTTTGTTTAGTATAATTATAGCTAGAGTCCGGAATTTCAAAATTTCCGGGCCCGGCAAAAAAAAGCCGGTTTTGGCCGGTTTTCGGAAAATTACAAAAAAATTGGCGGACCGGCTTCCGGGCCCGGTTGTATTTTAAAATGTACCGGGATCCGGGCACAAAAAAATGGCCCAAAAATCGCCGGGTTTTTCCGGGCCCGACTCGGTTCCGGACTCTAATTAAATTATAGCATATGGTATGGAGAAGAGGTGTGATTTTGGAGTAGCCAATAATTGGAAGCTCAATTATAACTCTTTTAATCATAAAATGCTTTGTAAAAGTTTTAATAGAGCTGAAAAATTTTTATCACCTTATATAAAATCATTTAATTATTTTATTAAATATTCAATTTTTTTTAACTTTTTTATTCAAATATTTAATATTAAATTTTATAATTTCTCTATCATTTGAATAAGATTGTCAATTCATTGTCTTATCCAATTAATGTAATAACTTTTGAAAAAATTCAGTCTACTAGTTCTAGTTCTGGGATGAGTTATACATAAAGGCAAAACTACTGCGCAGAACTTAATTCTTTTGAAGCATATTTGCGCGAAAAAAGGTGCTAATTTTGAATAGAATATGCGTAGTTCGAAAATTTCTGTGTCTTTTCGGGATAAAACTTTTTCAATTTAATGAATTATAATGAGAGTAAAATTTTTGGGTATTCAGCATCTACCTAATAATCAATGGCTGTAAAATGTCACGGATTACCATCGAATCGTAAAGTCGCAGATTAATCAGAAGAAAAGAAATTGGGACTTGGGATGGGAGAGGCATTTCTAAATACTCGAAAAAGTTCTCCATAATAAAATGTTCTTATGTTTTGTCAAATAAAGTCAATACGTAAGTCATCCATTAGATTAAAAATGGTATTTAAGAAACTAAATGTATTATATTTTATTATTATTAAAAGCGATGCTGCTAACAATCTCCTTTTTAAAATTAGTTTGAATGGGCAAAACAAAAAATTTCGATATCTTTGTAAAATTTTTAAACCGAGGCCATAAATTTTCGAGTTTATTTCATTCAAAGTTATAGTATAAAATTTTTAATGGACACTTAGAATTTCTGAATGTTATATCGCTTCCAAAAGTTGGAACTAATGGATTCAAAACCAACAAATTTACCGAAATGTCGATATCAGTTTTCGACTAATTTTTTTGATAGATATCATTGTGAATAGACGAGGTTGGTAAGTAGATAGATAAGATAGCGAAAACTACCTAGAAAAGATTCCACAATCTACATTAATATAAGGAACTTTTAACTTTTATTTTAACAATGGAAAAAAAAAGTAAAATTCAATAATAAATTTTTTTTTCACTTTTATTTTCATTCTTCTTCTTCCATAATTCTTGTTTACATTAATTTAATAAAAATATTCAAAACAATTAATATGCTATGCTAACAAAATATTTCCATTTCCTTTCTCTTAAAATGCACATTCCTCATCCATCTTCCTCAACTGATGCTGTTCTTTGAATTCATTTTCCAATGGATGTTTTGATGGAGGCCGGATAATATCGATGAAGCTGGGCAATTCTTCATCCAATGCTTTTAATTCGTTTTGAGTAAAAATTCGCTCCAAAAAGGACATACGAACGAAGACGGTAAATAATAACTAAACATTTATAAAATTTAATAATTTTTTTTTGTTCCAAAAAGTTAAAATTTTCTCTCAATTTTTGTAAATATTTTGAACCAGACTAATGTTTGAGCTAAATTGGATTAAAACAATACTAATCTAATATAATTCGTTTATTTATCAACAGAGAAATAGATATATACTGATATTAATTTCATTAAATTTTAATTGCTTTAGTTTAGTGAAACAAAAATATAGCTACTTTTTTGCCATTATGGATAAATTGTTAAAAGAATTTTGAGATTTTAAATAATAATGTCATTTAAAAGTAAAACTCTTGGATATGGGTATAATAAAATTCGAGTTTGAATTCAATTATCTAAAGTTAGATTCAGCAGAAATTTATTGGATGATTAGAATTTAACAAAATAAAATTGAACTGACCATCATTGGAAGAAAAATCATGCACAAAATGCTGGACGAATATTTCATTGCCAAAAGGCTGACTATGATGAACAATTGGATGCTAAAATATAATTTTAATAATTAATGGATCTTTTTATTATTTTAACAGCTTTATTCAAGTTTTATGAATTTATAATTCTTTTACAGAAAACCGAAAAAATTGATAGAATTCATAAAAATCATTTTTGATTTTTCAGTTAATATTATTTTTACAATGTGGTTTAATTTTGATTAAAAGAATTATATTGCATAATTTATATTCATAAAATGTTTAACCCTTTAAAAATCGATTTTTTCATAAAATTTAAATTAAAAACAAACAAATACCAAGTGAAAAAATGGACTCGTTTGATGGAAACACTTTGCAACCACACATAGTCCGGTTGGTATTTGGCCGGCATGAACAAAAGACCAATTCGTTGCACAAATTGTTGGTCCCACAATGAAGTGAAGCCCATGTAGAAGAATATACCGATTAGCACGGGCACTGGTACAATTTTAATGATGGGCGTCAGAAAGACGGAACATCCAATGAGAATATGCGCAAATATTGCTGTGAGACGTTGTTCCCTTTTAAGAGAAGTTGATTTTTTTTATTGGTCAATTTCCATTAAAGTTAAACTATACTTGACGCCCAAAAACATTGACGGTTGTCCTGGCATCGAATAGCCAGCATATTGTTTCAGCGACTGCAAAATTAAATATTTGAAAATTTTAATGACCGGATGAAAAAAAATTTTTCAATATCAATGAAAATTTATAATTTACACTTGTTCATAAATCACAACTCATTGATTTAATAAATGAATGCTTTTTTGCATTGTCTATCGAACATATCATATTCTATTCATTAATTACCATTGATATTCATTTTTCATTGATTCAAATTTAGTTAAGATAAGATAAAAGAAATTAGAATAAAAATATTTCAAAAGTGTTTAGATTCTTTGATACTAAATAAAATTTATTTAAAAAATAAACGAAATATTGTTTGATAAATTTTAACTAATATTTCATGATTTGGCCTAAAGAATTTCAATTCTTTATTTTTGTTTAACAAAAAACAAAAGCATGAAATATATATTTGGAAAAAATTAAATTATTCTTTATAACTTAATTAGACTTTACAAAAAAATTATTCAAATTTATTGCTCATCAAAATTCGGACATAAAATAAAAAAAATATTACTTGTACATGCATAACTGAAAGCACGGTGGAAGCAACATAAAAGGGCAATCCAAGAAAGGAACAAATCAGTACAAGAATGGCAATGACAAGCATGTCCAGATGATAGCCGCATCCCTTCTACCAAATTTAAAATTTATGCGCGAAAACTCTAACACTCCATCCAACCTTCAATTTGTTGTCTTTACGATTGACGATAACTGCTGTAATTTGCTGATCCATTACCACAAGTATTGTATAGAACATGGCCGGTATTGCGGCAATCTAGGGAGAAGAAAATTTTTTTCTGATTTATTATCAAAAAAATTTCTAACAAATGCCACTTTTGGATTCTCAATATTGTCAAAGTCCACAAGCCAATTTCGATCCATTGTGGGCTATAAATGATTAAAGAAAATTATTCTCATTAAAATTATATTAATACAATAATTTCCATCATTAAATAATGAGCAGATTTACTACATTTTTTTAAAAACGTAAAATATTTAAATAAATATTGACAAAAAAGTGCAAAATACTGACAGAATATTAAAATAAAATTTCTTTAAAATTTTAAATTCAGAAAAAAAATTTTTATCAAAAAATAAAATATTTTCACCAAAAAGACTTTTTATAGATATTTTTTCCAAAGTCCTTTTATATTAAAAGATTTCTCTCAAAAAAATTTTCCTTCCCTTCAAAAATTCCTCAAAAAGTTTTTTTTGCCCTCTTATAATTATGAAAATTCCTTAAAAAATTGACAAAATTGCTTTAAATCAAAAAATTTCTTCAATAAAATACTTTATTTTTGATCTATTTTCATCAGCTATGATTTAGAAAAAATATTTTATAAAAATATAAATCCGCTTTCTACATATTGATGATTGATGAGTGAGAAAATTTAAAGTTCTAATTAAATAATTAATTTTTTGTTCAAATTGAATGATCCAAAAATAATTCCTTAAAATATATAAAAATTAGAAATGATTATAAATTCATTTTTAGTTCAATTAACAATAAGCTGTTATCTTTTTCTCTTAATTTTTTTTAAAAATTTTTTTCATTATTTAGCATATATTATTATAAATAACTAACCCTAATGCTTGTGGGCATTTTCAGACTAGGCACATTCCATTTAAAAAAATTACTGATCAACGTGAGCGATACAATGGCAATGAGCACACCAAAATCAGAAAGCAAATTTCGAATCTGCAAAAATTTTCTTTTTTTTTAATGAAAGAAAAACAAAAATACCCTAAGGGAAAAGTAATTAGAACTACGCAAACGATTCAGAGAATAGGCAATCAAAAAAGTGCCAACAGAAAGAAAAAGGCACACAAGGGGTAATATTTCTAAAAATGATATCAAATTACTGTATATTATTTATTTTATTGTTAATGTTACATTGGAATTTTAATTTCTATTTAATTTCCTTTTATTTATTTTATTATCAAAATTGTTTCTGATTTATTTAAATATATTGGCAAATTAAATATATTTTACGCTCTGACGGAGATTGACCCGCAGGCGCCTCATATGCAATTTTATAGAGTTTCTCGAATGCTTGGAGTATGAAAATGGCGGAAACGAGTGTGGCGAAGACTTCCTCAGTAAATCGAGTGATGCATGCAACCAATGCCATTGCATCGGTGGCCACAAGAAGAAGCAAGAAAAGAGCCTGAAAGAATTTTTTTAAATTTGATTTTCTCTTCTTCCTCTCCCACCATCCATAAGCCAACATAGAAGCGGAAAGGCAAAAATTCCCATTGGTTGGCGATGCAAAGGTCAAAGAGGATTTTTTCAAAAATCAAGGTTGGCCCAGTAGCAGAAAGAATGCTTAATGGCTGACCAGAAATCAGGCCAAAAATTATTCCTGAAATTGCACCACAAATGATATTCTCAATTGATGCCATTTGATGGTCCAAAGAATGCTACAATTTTAAATTCTTTTCAAAATTTGTTTAAATTCTGTTTACCTCCATTACGGCACTAAAAGTGATAATATTGGAAAGATTGGCGAAAAACAAGAGCAGTGTGGAGACCATCGAAATGGAGAGACGACCACGGAAAAAATCGCCAAAATCAGAAGGAAACCAGAGTAATTTTCGTCTGAAATGGAAAAATTTTTAATTAATTTTCAAATTTTTATTAATTTTTTGCCTAATATCTTGTAGTAGACCGCCGAAAAGTCGTTCACTTCTTAACGGCTGTTCATCCAGATTCAGATGGAGCAAATCGAGAAGTTTGACTGCGTCTGTATTCAATTCTTGTTGTACAGGGGCCAATTCGCATGTTCCATAATTTGCATAAAACATTTTAACTTGAGCTGGAATGAAAAGAAATTAAAACGAATAATATTTAGCAAAAATAGCCCAATTTCAAAAGAATTGGAAAAGGCGTTATAAGTTTTTGAAATTTTTAACAAAAAAAATATTTTTCTTGGAAATCATTGTAATAAAATACTGTATAACCTCTTTTTAATTTAATTCCCCGCAATTAAGGTTATACGGTAATCAGATTTATAAAAATCAAAGAATACTATTATGAAAAAGGGTAAAAATAAAAATTCATATTATTATTCATTCATTATGAGCTAAAATATTCTCATTAGAATACAAGAGATATATATATATATATATATTAGAAAAAATTCTGCTGAAAAATTTATCCCCGATAATATCCAGATAAAAAGAACTCAATTTTATTTATTTGCTCAATTTAACTTCTTTATTCTTTTATAAAATAACCAGAAGCATTTTAGCGGAAAATTAGTGTCAAATTTGATTGAAAAACTCTTCTGTATTATGTTAGCATTTAGCAAATGAGAATATATATATTATTTAAATAAAATTGCCTTAAGAGGGTACAATATTTTTTTGGATGATAGCCTTTGGCAATATATTTTAGGAAAACAAAGAGGGTACAATAAATGATTGACAATCATTATTTAATATTCCCTGAGAAGAAAGGAAAGAGGATACAATTATTTGATTTATGTTGAGAATTGAAATGAAAGGACAGTTGTGGGAGTGGCAATGAACGTTTTGCATTCCTATACCGTATTTTACTTCATAACTTTTTAGTAGTGGGAATGCATAAATTGCCCAATAGGAAAATTAATTTGTACCCACTAAAATAAAAGTTTATCAAATTGCCCTTTCCAAATTACGCCTACCAAAACCTGATTTATATTGCTAATATTTTCTTTTCATTCATTTTTTTGCAAGTTCACCAATTCATTTTACCCTCTCTATTAACTGTATAATTACAATTCGTAAAAAATGAACCGAACTTGTTAAAATTAAAAGCCGAGAACAACCCCATCCATTTCCCACTTTTTATTTTGCATATTGTTATAACCAAATTTTCTCTTTCCTAATTAAAACAAGGAAAAATATTCATTCAGTTTAAAAACTTGATAGGTAGAATTATTATGCAGAGACCAGCAGAGAGCACACAGCTGGTATTATTTTTAGAATAAATTTATAATTTCTCTAACAAAACGGTGTTTATTGAACCAGGGAAAGCTCTTTAATTTATTTGATTTTAGCTAAGAAAAATGGATCAAATCTTATAAAATATTTTTTATTCTGTTTTATATAATTCCTTTCCAAAATCATTGGTACCCGAGCAAAATTTTAAGCATCTCGACGAGTTCCTATATACATTTTTTAAAATTAAAATTTGCAATTAAAAATGATATTTAGAATTTATCGAGATTTTAAATATATGGTTAACATCGCGTTTTCCATCCAGCAGATTTTAATTCAAAGAATGAACCGTTCGGATGCTTCACCACCTCGTGGCGTGCCAGAGAGGCAAAGGCAACCTTATGGAAATTCGGATGCTTCGCCACCTCGTGGTGTGCCTGAGAGAGACAGAATGCCATATGGAACGAACCGTCCGGATTCACCACCTCGTGGCGTGCCAGAAAGGGAAAGGATGCCATATGGACATTCCAATTCACCACATCAAGGCGTACCAGAAAGGCAAAGAATGCCTTATGGAACGAACCATTCGGATGCTTCGCCACCTTCTTACGGCATACCAGAAAGACAAAGAATGCCTTATGGAGGTGCAGATGCTTCACAACCTAAAGGCATGCCAGAAAGGCAAAGAATGCCTTATGGAATGAGTCATTCGAATGGAAAAAAGGGTAAATCAAAATGAAATTTAACACTTTCTAGTCAGGGATGGGTTCGATGTATCAAAAAAATTTTCGAAATTGAAAATCTAAATTTCGGTATGTAAAAATTTCTCGAAAACGAAAAACGAAAATTCGTAGGGACAAAAAATTTTTAAAACGAAAATCGGCAAACGGCAATTCCGGAGAATTATGGTTTCTTCAAAAAAAATTTTTTTTAAATTCGGAACACACATTTATAAGGGTAATCGAGGGACTAGAACACGAATCTGACATGCATTTTTCGATATCTTGCCATCTTGATATAATGTCAACTTTTATCATGAAAAAGCAAAGGGGGGACCAAAGGAATTTTTAGTAAAAATTTATAACATAGCCATATAAAAGCTCATTCAACGCAGCTCGTCGAAAGGAATCGAATAGTACCATTTTTATTGAATAATATTGCAATATAGACAAGTTATTGCCAAAAGAATTATTAGTCTTGGTAAGATATTTTCACTTCTAACTTGCCTATGACATTATCTTACCAAGATGGCAAGATATCAAAAAAAGCATGTCAGATTCGTGTTCTAGGCCCTCGATTACCCTTAAGAAATGTGTGTTCCGAAACCATAATTCTCTGATTGCCCGAAAATCGACATTTCGGTCTCAAAAATGACAAAAAATAGATATCGAATCGAAAAAAAATAAAAAAAATTTAATAGAATTTTCTAAAATTTTTATTTTATAGTAAAAATTGAGCTTGAATAAATTTATTGGTCAAAAAATGCAAATTTATGGTCACAAGATAATCCAAAAATGATAATGGGAATGCAAAAGTGACTTTTCTTTAATTATTGAAAGAAATTTGTTTCAAAAATCATTTATGGATTGTAATTGATTTTCGATTTTTTGCCGAAATTTTTCGAAATCGAAAAAGATATTTCTTTGTCAAAAATGACCGAAAATCGACAATTAATCGAAAAAATCGAACATCGGACCCTTCCCTGATTCTGGTGATTTAAGACCGAAAGTGGACCTCATCAAATGGAGTGAAAGAAAAGAATTCAGCAGAAATACTCGATGAATTGGTGCAAATGAATAATAAGAATCCATGCGCGATTCAAATTGATCGTTTTTCTTTGGAACTAATGCTAAAGAATGTTAAAAAGGAAATCAATGCAGTTTCTGCTTGGGGAAGCTCAAAGCTAGAAAGCTGGGCTCGAGAAATGCGCTCAAACAGTTCATATTCTGCCGATTTATTGCCAAAATTTATTGCAATTGTTTCACGAGCCAATTTCTTGGCTATGGGTATAAAACAAATTCGATATTTTTGTAATTTAAAAATTAAGACAAAATACCCCGTGATGTGCAAATTTTGACTTTGCTCATCAAATTGTTGCCAGCAGATCAAAGCCGAGGCGTCGTATCGCAAGTTGCAACCGGCGAAGGCAAATCCACCATAACCGCGCTTCTGGCAGCAATTCTGGCATTGAAAGGCCCAAAAGAATGTGTGGACATTGTCACTAGTTCTCCTGTATTGGCTCGACGTGATGCAACTGATGAAAAACGCCGGAAATTTTTTGCAATGTTGGGACTCAATGTTGATCACAACACCACTTTTGTGACTGGCGAAGATGCGAAGAAGCTGCATCCATGTTACAAAAGTGATATTCTATATGGCGATCTGAGTTCTTTTCAAGGAGACATGTTGCGCCAGGAATTCAAGAGCTGGGTAAATAAATGGCTTTTTATATTTTAATTTTCAATGACATTTTAATTTTACATTGAAAAAGAATATAGAATAAAAAAACTAAATATAATTAAAAATAACTTTTTAAAAGTTTATAATAAAATATAATGAGAATAATTTTTTATCCCACCTATTTTATTTTTTTATACTCTTTACTTAATTTTTTAGTTTTATCATTTCATAAATATAAAACTATTTGAAACGCCTTGATTGATAATTTAATGTCATCATTTAAGTTAACTCAAACAATCTTGTTACGCTAAAATTATGTCAACGAATTTTTGTTTAAAATTCATTGATTTTGAGCTAAATTTTTTAAATTATTTAATAATCGATAAATCTCGGTAAATTCTATAAATCACAATATTAAATTTGAAGGATGAAAATTTTTTTTTAATTTTTCAAAAATACTTGACATGGGAGAAAAATGAAAATTTTATATAGAAAAAGTAAAATAAAGCATAAAAATCGGCATATAAATAATTTATTTATTTTCCTCATCATAGAATGTGCGTGGTGATCGTCCCTATAGAAATGTCATTGTTGATGAATTTGACCATTCTTGTGTGGATGAGAACAAGGCTGGAAAAATCTTAATGCTTTCGCATGAAGTGCCTCAAATGGAATATCTACAGGTTTCTTCTTTTAAGCTATATTATAAAGAATAAAATTTTTTGTTTTTTTAGAAAAAATATTATTTATCAAAAATATTTTTTGAAAAAGATATTTATAATTGCGTAGTATTTTCAAATCTAATAAATCATTTAAAATATCATTTTTTAAACTAATATTAAAATTAAAATCGATTCATGGTTTGAATGTTTAATTAATTTTTAAATTTGTTTATTTAATTAAAGTTTTTTAAAATAAAATATCCTCTATATTGAATTAAATATTCAAAGTTCGTTATCTTCAATTGACCCTCCTTCTTCATTGAATGATCAAGAGTCTGAGTTATTTTTACTATTTATCAGATTAAAAAAGATTTTTTGATAGTTTTTATAATTTTTAGAAAAAAAAATAGAAATTTTTATTTTGAAAAAAGTTAATCAAATTTAATATAGATATCATATTTTAAAAATAATAATGAAATTTTATTCAAAAATATTTCAAATTTAAAAATTTAGCCTACCTACCATTTTTCGAATTAAAATATACATAATAATTAAGTAAAATATGGATCGATTTAATGAAATTTTATATAGGGTCTTCTCATTGCTGGCTGGAAACAATGGCAGCAAATCCAATGGATTACAGCTAAAGCAAAATATTGTCCAAGTAAAGGGATATATGAATTGCGCGGAAAAGATTCGGATGATGCCACCGATGTTGTTCAAACTTTCAATGATAAGAACAAATTTGCTCAAGATCTTCTTGCCGATTGGTTCAAAATGAGCATTGAGAACACAGAAGAAGTAAGATTGACAAGATGAATTAAAAAATATTTTAAATTCTATTTTAGGTGGGGCTAATCTTGCCCAAACATTTGAAGGAATATGCACTTAGCCAAGTGCAAAACTGGGCAAAATCGGCTAGCACAGCAAGCTATGTTGAAGAAGGCAAAGATTATCTTGTCGAAAAAGATGCCAATGGCCATACACGAGCAAAATTAATTGACCAAGATACGGGCACTGTGAGCGAAAATACACATTGGAGTGATGGGGTGAGTAAATTACATTTTTTTTTAAATTAATCGGGTGAAGCGACTATTTATTTATTTGAATGTTTTTTTTTTCAAAAATTACATTTAAAAGGGCGAAAAATTGGCATTTGACGAATAATGAAACTTATTTTTAATTTATATTATACTTATAATTATAATGCATTTATTAATATAGGTTCACGAGTTCCTGCAAATAAAGCATGGGTTGAAACTTGGAAAGGAAAGCCTCACAACATGCTTTAGCACCAATATTTCATATTTTCGGCATTATGGCTCGAATATTTATGGGCTTACCGGCACACTTGGCTGTGTTGAAACCCAACAATTCTTGAGGGCATTGTATCGCATCAATATGGTTTTCATACCGACCTATAAGCCAAAGCAATTTCGTGAAAAAGAGGGCATACTTGCAGGATCAAGACAAAGTTGGAAGGAGGAAATTGCCAGAGCGGTAAAATTTTTATTATATATTTTAATAAATAATTGATCATAGCGCAAAATTTATCCATTTAGAAATTTGTAAAAAATAATAATTTCATTAAAAGAAAGAATTATATTTTCACACTTTAAATATTTTATATTTTTTATTAAAAATTTTTATTTGGCCATTAAGTGAAGAATGAATTGGAAGAGAAAATAATTTTATTAGCTGATTTTAACCGTTTAACCCACGGGCTTTATTTAAAAAGCTGCTGGTTTTAAAATTATAAAAAGAAAAATCTTTGAATAAATTATTTCAGAACCCTACAAAAGTGGAATAAATTTTAAAAATTAATTTTCTTTATTCTTTAAAAATGTAAAATTTGTAATTTATAAACAAATTTAAGCAATTTACACTATTATTATTCCAGATAAAAAAGAAGCTGCAAAAAAATCGTTCTGTTTTGGTTATCAATGAATCAATAAATGTTGTTGATGAGTTGCATCAATTTCTTCGGCAATCGTTGAGCGGAATCAAAATTAGACTTTACAGACGGGATGAGACGGACAAATCAGCAATTGAAATACCTTTGGGCACAAAGGAAGTCATATTAGCAACAAATTTGGGCGGTCGCGGCACCGATATACAAATAAAAAAGGATTTGGAAGAAAGTGGTGGAATGCATGTGATCGTCTCGTTCCTTCCAGATAATTTGCGCATTCAATATCAAGCCTATGGCCGAACATCAAGACAAGTAGGAAAATACTTAAAAAAATAATATATGATTTGAATTTGAATACAAAACAAATTAATACATATTCATATCTTTATTGGAAACAATCTAATTTTGCAGTGTGCTAATTTGGCTTTTTTTTAATATGCTAATAATAACTGGGCATTTTTTTATAGATTTTCTTATTAAATTAAAGACCAGATTTTTGACTATTGAATATTAATTCTTTTATTAAATTGATTAAGAATTAATACGTTTTTGCCAAAAAAATCACAGAAAATTTGTCTTTTTTTGCATTTATATGCTACAGCGAAAATTGGAAATCTGTGTATTTCCAGAAATTTGAAGGCAATTGGGTTAGCGAATTTTGGAAATCTCAGCTTCTAGGAATTTTACAGACTTGAGAGTAGGCTCATTCAACTTGCCATAATCGATTTACTTTATGAAATTTTAATTACAGACTGGTATATTCCTAATCTCTACATATCCTTAGCCCTTAGCCCCTAATCCCATGCCATTCCTATCCTAATCCTAATCCCTAGATCGGTCTTTAATTGAAATTTCCTATAGTAAATTGACCATGCCGAGTCGATTGAGCCTACTCTCGACCCTGTACGTAGCCCAGAAGCAGTGATTTCTAAAATACACTAACCCAAATTCCTAGCGAATTCCGGACAATATTAGCTCTAACATATATATAAGTCCATAATCTTGAATTAATTTAATTATAATTATGTTAGTATAGCCAATAGTTTGCTTTAAAATTAAAATGTCCCAAATTTGATGAGCTATTTATAAACAGTACCAATGCCAAATTGGTCGGTAAAGTGGGCGTACCTATTTCCAATGTAAATAAAAAACTAAAATTATGATGATCAAAATTATTTCTTTTTATTTCTTTATTATTATCGGTTAATAAATTAGGGTCAGCCTGGCAGTGCACAAATGATATTGGACCGTACTGAATTGTATGGCGGCTTGCAATATGCCAAAAATTTTAAACATTTGATTGAAATGAGAGATTCGATGGAAGCGAATTCTTTAAAAAAATGTTTAACCGAAGTTGTGCCGAAAATGGAGTCTAAAAGCAAATTATTTGATGTAAGTCAATTTGGTAGAAAAAACAATTTGCATAATAATAAAATTAATTTTAGTATTTCGAGGAAACACTTAGAGAGATTCGCCAAAATCATAATGAAAAAGAACATTATTGGCTTTTGAAACAATTAGAGGAAACATGGGGATTTTGGCTGAAAAAACAGTTTTCAATTTTATAATATTTGATAAATAAAATATTGATATTACAGACAATCAAAATTGGATAATTATGAAAATTTAATGCCAGAACTAGAGCGTCTCAGTAACAATTTGAAGCAGCAATGTGCTAATTATAAAGAGGACATTTTCTTGCAGCTTCATCCAAAACATTTCATTTCGAATTTGAAAAATAAGCCTGCTAATGATAAAAAGGAGACACCTTTTCAAAATCCCAGCTATATGGTGCTGACAGCCAGGAGTGAAATTTTTCGAGGCCAGCGGGGCATAGCAAGAAATCGGCTCGATGAAGCTATCAAGAGGGATGAAGTCTTCGCCTTTGCCGCTTATTATTATCGGTATTTTTGAAAATTATTATTATTAATATTAAAAATTAATAATATTACAGAGCACTTGCTAATGTAGAAATGGCCCATATTCGCTTCATTAATGAAAAGAAACGCGATTCAGCTGTGTCAGAATATGAACAGAAGGCAATTGCAGATTTACAAGCTTGTTCTGAATTAATCGAAAAAGTCATAATTCCACGACTCACAGCACAGCAAGTAATCATAAAGGTAAAAAAATAAATAATAAAATAAACTGCTGCTGGAAAAGCAAGATAATAACAAAAATAAAATTGTTTATATTGCTAAATAAGGCTAGATTATTATTTTCAAAAATCATTTTTTCCAGATTACCCTCATTATATTTTTTGCTTAGAATGATTATTCGAATATTTATATTGAGAAAATAGAATTTCATGAATCATAGAGAAAATTATTTTTATTTACTATTTTGAATCAGATTGTATTTTACTAAAGAATTTAAAATTTGATTTTTTGAAACTTAATCCAATAATTTGGAAATGAAATGAAAATAATTATTTGAATGATTTAAAAAGTGATTTTACTTTTTATAAAATATTTTCATTTTTCAAATGATTTAATTTTAGATTGGGGATGAAAAACAGAAGCTTGATAGTGAACTTTCCATGCAACAAACCCTTAAAATTGAACTGCTTCGAAAACAGCAGCAATATATTGATAAGGCCATTTCGGTTATTCAAAATTGCCCATCCAATCGTGGTGTGAAGCTATTAAATGTATGATTTTTAATTTTAATTAAAATGAAATTAATTGAGCTTTTTATATCTTAATTTATAATTTTTTATAATCCAATTTTCAGACAGTCGATCCTGAAACAACCTATCCAACGGGAACAACTGTGCCTGAGGAGGAGATCCAAGAGTTGTTTTTGTTCGGTGTGGCAGAGTTTTATGAGTTGGGTTACGCTAAACCAAAGCGTTCCTGGTGGACCATAATTGGGTTGGCTCTGATTGGTGCCGCACAAATTGGACTTGGAGTATTTTCCGCTGTCGCCTCGATGGGTGCTTCATCAAAATGGAGCTACAAATTGATTACCCAAGGCATCAATGACATCAAAACAGCAATAAGAGTGGCAATGAGAGAGGAAACTTTCTCTTGGAAAAATTGGTTAATATAAAATTTTGTAATAACGAAAAAAAGTTTTCACCACTTTTCAATTAAAGGTGGATTGAAAAGGCAATTGATTATGGTATGCAATTGTTGAGCTCCTTTGGCGAATGGCTTGGGAAAAAATGTCCAAAATTGCAAAAAATCATGGATTGGTTTTCAAAAAAGGAGGCCACACCAGCAGTAAAAGATTCAACTGCTGGAGAAATTGTCAGGAATTGCTTACAATCCGAAGTTGTTGGACAAATTAAAAGTATTTTTTATTAAAAAAATAAAAATTAAAATTAAGTATAAAATTAAATTAAATTTGCCATAAATAAGGCATCCTTTCTCTTCTATAATGAAAGGATTTTTTGCTAGGAATGTGTTTTAAATGAGAATGTATAAAATTAAATTCCAATTAGCTCATTCTCAATAATCATAATTTAATCCAGTGATGGATATTTTTCTAAAAATAACATTTCTTCGCATTTCGCCTGCACAGTTAAGAAATGCAATTAAAAGTGTATTAAAGAGATCTAAAATATAAAAAATAAGGAATTAGGTTCCCTTTATCTATATTTTTTTTAACATTTCATTTAAAATTGAGTGAGATTATAAATGAAATAAAACGGCCAAAAAGCATTAGGTATTTAATTTTCTATAAAATCTTGACCTACATTTATATAAGAATATTTAATATATTCATAAATCAATATTATCCTCTATATTTTACATTTATTTTACAGAAAGAGTGTCCCAAGCCATTAATATGTGCTTTCCGGAGGTCGCTGAAAAACTCAGATCGGCACTCAACACTTTGATGGGCGAATATTTTGGAAGCCCCAAATTACGCCAAAAAATGACCAATTTATTGCGATATCTCAGCAATTTTGCCAAAGCTATCATTTCGCATACAGCAACTTTCCTGAAAGAGATTGCTGAAATTTTGCACAATTTCTGCAATAAATTGATTGATAAGGTAGGGAAAAATATTTTTTATCCTAAAAATTGACCATTTTTTAAACAATATTTTTGAATTTTTATGGAAAAGCAATCAGAAGGAAAAATTTAAATTTATATTAAATTGTTCGCAATCGTAATTAAAAATAAAAATTTTTAAATTAAATTACCAAATTAGCATTTATTTATTTAATTCGATTATCATGAGAAAATAAATAGATGACTATGAAAAATTTTTATAAATTTTTTAAAAATAATATTCATAGAAAACATATGTGTGAAATTTTATTTAAATTAAGGCCAAATGATTATTTTAAAATTGAAAATCAGAAATATTCTGAAATTTCTATTTATTTTAATCTAAAAAGAATATTATCGGCAAACTATGATAAATAAGCTATATTGGTCATATTAACATTTTCAACAATGTCCTGATTATTTCTGAATTTTTTGTTTTATTTTACAAACTCTACTTTTGGATCCTAGCTAAATGGCATTACAATAAAATTTAATTGATTTTTAAAATAAATTTACATTTATCTAATATATTAAATAAAATTTATCATAATATTTTGAGGTGCAAAATTTATTCCGTAACAATGCCCTAATGAGTTGGCTTTGTTCTATTGGAAGAGATTATTGGAATCAAGCTGGTTTGCATTTGGTGGTGAAGAATTTTTGCGAAAAAGTCGAGAAAAAAATTGATGAATGGATTGACAAATATATTCCAAAAGCGTCGGAATATCTCAATAAAGTGTATGTTCATTCAATAAAATTAAATTAATAATTATTAAAATATATAATTTATAACAATTTTTGATTACTGATGAAATCTACATTAATAGGGAAAATTAAAAAATTGTTAGATATTAGATTAGGAATTAGTATGAATAATCAAATCAATTTAAAAAATTTATTATTTAATAAATAAATAAGAAATTTGATAAATGACTATTTGCTCTAAATTCTAATTAAAACAAATTATTCGTAAATTGTTTATTAATACTTTTTCAAAATTAATAAAATTAGAAAAAATATTTTAAAAAATATTATATAAATATATATATATATATTTATATTATATTTAGCATTTCGAATATGCCAGCTGGAATGGCAGAAAAATTGGAAAGACGCTTAGAAAAGAGTGGAATTGTGGAGAAAACAAGGATATGGACCAAAAATGCGGCACAGAAAGTGAAGCAAGTTAATTTGGACATACAAGAAAATTTGCAAACCGCATTGGATACGGTGATCACCCATATTGACCGGGAGAATCAAAACAATGAATCGGAAGTGGACTCAGTTGTAGAGGACTTGCAAAATGTGCTCTTCAATGCCGTGCAAAATATCATTGAACAGAATGGCTCCTTCAAACCAAAACCAAATGATGTTTCAAGGTTGGCATCGGCATTCATTGGATTGGCAATTTAATTATTTTTCGATTGTAATATTAATTGTTTTCATTTCTAATTTTCAATTAGCATTTTCGATTATTATATTTTATTCTCTTAATTATTATTTCTCATTTTATTTTTGATATTTATTTAATAATTTTATTACAATAATTTTTCTCTTTTGTTTTTAATTATTTAATTCCTATGCAACAATTTTCACATGTATTGAATAAAAATTTATAAAATAATTTGAAAATTCTATGGGAATTTAATTGATGAGGCCAATATTACTGATGCAAAATTTATGAAAATTAATATTTAATACCCCCCATCGCCCATCAAAATTTTGACGAGAAAGATTCCCTTCTTGACTCATACGAGAACTTTTATACAGACGGTAATAAGATATATAAAATTATTGAGAGAAGAAATAAAAGAAGCATTTTTGCGCACTGCGCAAGTCTTTAAGAAATAATTAAAAATAAAAATTAAATTTTAGATAGATTTCACGTTAATTTAAACAGTTTCTTCTATTTCAAATCTCCAAATCTTTCCAAATGCTATTCAAATCAATTTTCATTTTTGCGTTTCAATTATTAACCAACAATATGTTTAACTTTAATAGAAGAAAATGGTAAAATTTTATATGTTTGCCTCTCGCTTTTCTGTTGTCGTAATGGATGGAGAAGAAAGAATATTTGAAATCGCTGGGGAATGGCATTGTTATTTCTGACTCATTTGTTGATGAAGAATGGGACAAAATGAGGGAAGATGAGGAAAAATTCCATATAAAAAATGTTACCTTCGGAAACATTTTTATATGCTTACTATTTCATCGAAAATTTCGTTTAAAACAAATCCATATTTTGTTAGTTGATTTTAAAACTGTGTCTTAAAATTGGTTTTAAGAATTTGTAATAAAAGTAAATTAAGAACCATAATTGATTTTTGATCCTTGTAAATAGTCGGAAACAGGTACGGATAAAATATTTTAAAGTAGAGATCGGCGCGAGGCGAGATATTGCGAGAAATTTTACGATATCTCGTGAGAGATTTTTGCGAGATCTCGCTCGCACTTTTCTCAAAATTTAATCTCGCAAAAAAAATCTCGCACCAACAAAATTTTTCGCTGCGCGGGCGTTTTCAACTGAAATTTTTTGCTGCCCGGCTTTTTAAGCTTAAAATTTTATCCTTCTGGACCATTTTTGACTAAAATTTTCCTACTTGTTGATTTTTTGGTTTAATTTTTTACTGCATATTATTCTTTGTTAAAATTTACGTTTATGATTCGAAAAATGTAAATATTTTTTCAATGGCATGTGAAATTTATGATTATTGAAGATCGACAATCCGTAACCGTTAAGTAGAAAGATTATTTATTCATTAAAAAATTGATTTCTTTTGTTGGAAATAAAGTTGAAAAAATTTTTTTTTAAATTATGATCTCGCTCTCGCATCTTGAACATTTTTTTGCGAGATTTTGCGAGTGCGAGAGATTTGCGAGATCTCACTCGAGCATCCTTGCCGATCTCTATTTTAAAGAGCTATTTGATTGCAAAAATTTTATGCGTTGAATAGAATAAATATAAACTTGGATTTTTGGTATCTTATATCTAGTTAAAAAAATATTGTCAATTTACATGATTAGAAGGGTGTGGATAAAAAATTTGAATACATAGTGTAATTATATTATGGCTCATTCGAGAATGTGAAGGTGTCATTTTTATTCCAAATTACGATCAAAAAATTCCTCATTGACTTACCCTAATCTATCCAAATTTATTTAGGCTTGCTTAAGAATCGTCGTATAAATCGGTGAGTAAATTTCAGCCTTTAATCAATTTTGATAATTTAATTCATTTGGTTTAAAAAACATTTTAATTTTTTTAATTATTTTAATTTTTATGTTGGGTGGTGCATCAACATTTTATCGTAAAATAATATTTTTACAGTTTATAATTTCAAACAATATAAATAAATTTATGTGATGCAAAAAAATCTTAAAAAAATATATAAAAAATCAAAATTAATTCGATGAATCACACATAATTTATTGTGCAAATATTTCGATTATTATATCCAAAAGAAATTTTGATAATTTAATGGGAAGGAATTTGTGAATGGAAATAGAAGAGGGGCCCATTGTTCTATTAAAAATGCCTTTCCTTGCTTTAATTTTGGTTAAAATTCCTTTTATAGATTGTTAAATCATTTTTAAAATGTTTTAATTTTCCATCATGACAATTCACATATTAATTTGAATGAGTTTATTTTATCTTTTTTTTTTAAATTTCAAATTTTGTTGTTTTTAAATATAATAATATGATTTTCTTTTAACAATTGGCATAAGAGAAAAAATTATATTGAGGAGTCTAAAATCATTCTCGAAATAAAATTTATTTGGATGCATTTTTATAACATAATTTAAGATGTTTTTTGCTTATATTAATAAAACACCAAACCAACGACATTCTTTAACCTTATAAAACTGTCCAAATTTAGGCAAATAAATATGCATAAGAAAATTAGGTACTTTTCCGTTTTGTTACATCCCCCCCCCCCCCCCCAATGAAAATGATGAAAATCACGTATGGTAATTTTCGGCGAAGAACGCGAATCTGATATCCATTTCAACATATTTTGTCATCTTGTTAGGGTTATGCCGACTAGTACCAAGAAAATGTAAAGGGAGGATCAAGGTATTTTTGGTGAAAATTTTTATATGGCCAATATATAGCTCCTTTCCCCATCGAGCACTACACATACACATACACATCATCTTCAGTCGATGATGGGAATCTGGGAATCTTTGCAATTTGATGGCAGCCAATTTCATTGGATGAAGGAAATCTCATTTATCAAATTATGAAGGGAAATTTATTATTTTCAATTCAAAATATCCCACAAATTTCTACATATCCGCTTTTAGAAATTTGTCTCAATTTCCATCTTTCGAATTATTTTTGTACACTTTTTGTCTTTTGAAGATTAAATAAGTTAAAATAGACAAAATTGAAAATTCAATAAAATAATTATCCATAAATTATGCTCAATATTTTTTTTCTTACTTAGAAAAATTAAAATATTTTTGAAAAATAAAAATAATAGAGGCTGAAATATATCAAATTCGAATTCTCGACCAAGAGTTTTTCTATTTTGATTAAAAAAACAATTCTCAAATTATTTAATAAATTTTAAGTAATAAATGTAAAATTTTTTGCAACACATAAATTTTTTATTCTTAATTTTTATAAATTCTTAAATAAATAAATAATAAAATAATTTTGACTAATTCACGCTCCACAAATATCCAATGAAAAAAATTTTATAAAATAAAATTAATATCTTTATTTCCATAGGAAAGATTCCACATCCATTTACATAATATTTTTATCGTTTAATTTTTTGAAATTTAAAAATTTGTAAAACAGCATTTCATACCTCAATAAATTCCCCAATTTTTTGCTTAGTTTTATAGCGGAAATGGCTTTAAAGATTTAAGAAATTGTCAAAAATACTGGTCTAAAATGAATTTGCAATAATGGAAAAATTTATAAAAATATAGTTGTTGTTGTTGATCTGATTAAGAAACTTGTACATATTTTTATTTATTAATTTGCCAATATTGAAATTATTTTATATTTTATTTTTTTATAATTTTCACTTTTCAATAAGTAATTTTTCCAAAAAAAAATTATTGAAAGAAAATGGGATAACTTCCTACAATTTGCATGGTAGAAAAAGAATTTTTCATGTGCAAAATTGTATTCAAATAAATGAAAGGTGTTCAGAAATTATCAAAATATAATAAAAAGGTAAATTAATTCCATTTCAAAGAGTCATAGTCTAAATTATTAATTTAATTAAATATTTAATAATATAAATAAGCGAAGAATTATTAAGAAAACAGAATTGGTTGATTTTTAAACAATTACATAAAGGATTAAATTTATTCAAAAAAGTTTATTCGATTGATTCATGCGCCGAGAGGAATTGTTTTAAAAATTGAATATAATAGAAAATAATGGCTTAAGAAAATATCGTTTTTTTTTCAAACAAATTCATCAAATTGTTCCCAATTTCCATATTTTTAGCATATTTTTCATCTTACAAAAGAAGTTGGCCGAATTGCTTGAATTGCCATTCTTCCTTCCCAAAATTTGCTCGGATACATTCGTCTTTAAAACCTAAGGTGACAGCAGGGTGCAACTGTAGATTGCAAAATTTTTCTGGCAATTGAAGTTTTCCTGAATTCGAATAATTAAAAAATATAATAATTTCAATTATAAATTTAATTAATATTTTTTGTAATTTTTTTACCCAATAATTGGCCGTTACATGTAGAAAAGAATTCGATCGGTGTACCGTTCGGAAAATGGACTATGCCAAGGCCAATAACATCCCCATTCTTGAAATGTCCATAGACATTTTCGAATCGGGTCCAGCGTCTATCCATCCACATTCCTCCTTTCCAATTAATGCCAAATGAATTTTCCTTGTATTCCAGATATTTGTCTAATGTATATGTAGAAGATCCTCCACAATAAAATTCAACGCATATGCTGTCACGTCTAAATATTAAATAAAGCATGATTAATGATGGATAATTAAAATTAATTTTCGAAATTTAATTTATATTGCCTGAGTGCTTTCTATAGCGACCAGATTTTTAGGCCGCAAAATAGGTGCCCATTTTTAAGCTTCTTTTTTGAAAATTCACTCAAAATTTTAGGTTTAAGAATCACAAAATAAATTTTTTGCCTTTTTATTGCATTTTTTACAAAATTTTCCTTCGAAAAATACTACATAAAATAAATAAGTCAAAAAAATTTGTCAAAAATGTGAAAAAAATGCTCAAAAACACTATTTTTGTACTTTTATCATCAAATAAAAGTAAAAAAATAGATCAAAACTAAAAATCTGATTAAAAAATATAATAAAAAATTTAAAAACTCATTAAGGTGAATCTTATATACAGAATTTCACAACAAAAATTTTTACATTTAATTAATTAATTTATAATATGACAAAATCATTAATAAGGACTTAAGTTAATAATAGCTTTTAAGCATATGTTTAACTACTTTTATGGTTTAAAAAATTATTTTTCTATATTTTATTATTATATTCCTTGATTTTATGCGAAAATATTTAACTTTGCAAAAAATTTAAAATAAAATTATCAACTTGATTAAAAAAATACCCAATTTTGTTGAGAATTTCTACTTCAAAATAGAAGCGAATTGTCGGTTTACTGGCATATGAATCTGCTGATGAGTATGAATAAAATAATGGAATCGATGAAATTGTACGGACAGTATTCCAACCTGAATATTTTTTTTTGATTATATAATGTTTTATAATCGAAAATAAAGTGAAATTATTGAACAATTAATTCGATATAATAATTTATAGTATTTATTTGGAGTATAAAAAAATAATAAATAATATTTACTTGGATATTTCCAGTGACCGGTGTGCGTTACTGTGAGTCCATCATCCGAAATTGACAATCCTGGCCTACAGTCATTTATTCCATTATTAAATTTAATCGTCTTCTGCCGTTGCATTATTGTATTCAATGTCTTAAATATGAAGAAATTATTTTTTTATAATATATTTATATTTATAAATTGACATTTAATTTAAAAAATTTTTATCATTCGGATATTTATACATTTTTTCCTTTAATTCCATTAAATTACCATAAGTATATGCTCTTTGCTCTTTTAATTTCTAATGGGGATGTATTTTTCAACCTTGCCAACAGGTAGCAATTATTAGAAATGCGGAATTATTTTATAGTAAAAATAATCAAAAAATTACTTCTTTAACATCCTCGTTCAAATCTAGTAATTTTTGTTGCAATTCTGCATCTTTTTCCTTCACAATTCTACCAACATCACAATCATCACAATCTTCTTCCAATTCTGCAGTATTTTTTTCAGAAACAATTTGTGCCTTTAATTCTGCCAATTCCTTTTCTATTTCATTTAATTTTCGATCCTTTTCTGTCATTTCTTCTTTTAATTCATCAAATGCGCGATTTCCATCTGTTGATTTCTGTGCTTCTTCCATTTCTTTCTGCTTGTTCCGGCACATTTCTGGTGCATTTTCTTTGTTCATTTTCCCAAATTCTTTCTCGAATCGATCCATTCTTTCCTTCAATTCACCGAGTTCTTTGCCAAATTGGAATGCTGTTTGCATCATTGCCGCAGCAAATTGTTCTCCATTGTTTTTATCATTCGCCATTTTCATGAGCAGATCCTATATTTAAACTTAAATATTAATTTTTCTATTTAAAATTACTTCCAATTTTTGAATTTTTTCGCCCATTTGCTTCCAGTCCATTCCAATTTGTGTAAGATTAGATTCATTTAACGTATTTTCCTCAAAAGTGAGTCCAGAGCTATTCGGATTCATTTTAAATTAAGATTTCGGAAGAAATAAAATAAATTTGAATGTTTAATTGTTCTGAATTTTGAAAAAATTAAAAAAATATTTTTATAGCTTCTTCAATGTCATTCATAGTTGAATTCAGCCATTTTAAAATGACCTGAAATTTAATATTTAATCCCAATCACAATAATACAAATCAAAAAGCAATGATTTGATATTTGAATGATTAAATTACATTTTTTCCGCAGAAAAACCAAAGGTCAATCTGCAATGAGAAAAAGGGGCATTATTTACTGTGTCTATGACTGGAAACTAGTAATGTAATTATGCTGTGCTCTATTGGTTACCATCGAAGAGATTGAGTAAAATTACCATTTATCATGAATCTAAGTTATCATATTCAAAAAATTGCCCAAGGAAATTTCCCAGTAAATCAGAATCCAAGCCATAAATATTCAAAAAGTTACCCAAGGCAATTTCCCAGCAATTTAATTAATGTATTAATTATGGCATAAAATTGATGATGAAACAGAAAGAATCATCGATTTGGATTGTTTTCATGAATGGATGAGATTGATAATAAAATGTGGAAATTGTTGCTTTTTTCTTCCAAATAATAATTTTCGACTATCATGAATAATTTTAGAAATAAATAAATCAATAAAAAATTTAATTTTTTTAAACAAAAAAATTTTTCGAAAAATTTCACATTCCCCTTAAAATGAAAATAGTCCAATTAAGGTAAATTTATGGCTTTAATAATTGTAATTAACTTTTTTTTGGTATTTAAAAAATATTTTTAAAATTATTACAATCCCAGTTAAAAAAATAAAATGTTTTTGCAGCCTTCTTTTGATGTGAATGCCTCTCGAATAATCGAAAAATTGAATGAAAATTGCGTTTCATCTTCTCCTCACTACACGAATATAATTTCTTTCCCTCTACATTATTATAGCTATATTTGGCTAGTTGGCAGAATTGCGCATCACTCATACACCTTTGGGTTTGGGGACCCCCTCAATCCTCATTCATATTCTTTCGCCAATCCCAATTCCCAACCTCACGAGTCAAATTCCCTATTCCCATTTCAATTGCTTTTTTCCCTTTTCCCAAAATGCATTTTACAAACTAAAAAGATCAGCCGTTTCACAAAAGAGTTAAAGCAAAGGTGCATGCATGAATGGGCAATTTTGGGACCAAAAAAGGAAAAAAATTATTCTCCTCACCGATGGAAGGCAATAAGGAAAGAAAAGTCTTGCAAAAAATTATGGATAATTTTCACTGACTGACTGAGGGAAATTTTGCTAAATAAAATCACAAGAGAGCGAGATACAATTTCAGGGAAAATTCCGTCTACTTTTGAGGGGATTTAGCTGATATAAAGACTTGCACTTTTGCCAACTTGACAAATGGATGAAATGGGATATGGGAATAATTTACATTGAAATTAGTATCGCCTATCGCGCGCAATCTTTTATTTCTCCCATAGATAAGTCTCACTTAATACACGCACCCCTATAGAAATCCAGCAAAATTCTCAACCTTTTTTTTTAAATTTTATTATATATTTTTTTTATTTAAATTATAAAAATTGAATAATTTAGCAATAAAAATGGGAATTTTAAGGCCATAAAACATGACTAAATTTGATCTATTTTGATTGAATATAAATTCCTTTTTTAGAATAAATTTATTTTATTTAAAAATGAAATGTTTTTTATTTCCAAAAAATTTTTGCCTAATTTTTATTATTTGTTTTATGCCGCCATGCATAAATTCCATTATAGAATGTGTTGGAAATATCATTGATATGTTTTGCGAGCCTTTTTTCGACAGAGATCGCATATTGGAAAGAAAAAGTAAATTAAAAATATGTAAAAAATAAAATTGTCAAAAATTAAAAATTTTTTTAAAACTTTTATTCGAGAAAAGTGATCATTATATGTAGTGATTATAATAGCAAAATAAAACAGCTTTAGTATACATTCATTCCGACGAAATTGTATTATAGTGAATTTTATCAAAATATATATGTTACAACGATTCTTAGAAATTAGTAACAATTTCCAGAAATCGGCGTTGACGAATTTTGGAAATATCGGTTTCTAGGCATCGTATAGACTCGAGAGTAGGCTCATTCGATTCGGCATGATCGATTTACTATAAGAATTTTAAATTTCAGGCATCCCTAACTCCTAGCCCTAGCCGTATCCTAACCCTAGAACCCATGCCGGCCCTATCATAACCCTCCCTAACCCTAGACCCTAGATCCAACCAGTTTCTAATTGAAATTTCATAGACTAAATCGACCAAATCAAATGAGCCTACTCTCAATTCTGTATGACGCCAAGAAGTCGAGAATGCCGATTTCCGAAAATAGTCAATTTCCAAGATTCGACGTAACATATACAATATTATACGAAATCCTTAATTCAATCACTAAAAGATTTTAAATTAATTCCAAATTGAGAAATTAGTGCCCAAATTGCAATTAATCCGATGGAATTGGATCAAAACAAAAAAATTTTCTAATAAATTGCCAAAAATTTTTTTTCCCTTTTCAGCGCATTTACATGAAATTGAATGCGTTTTAGAATATATTTTGGAGACTCGAATTGTGCAAACCGAATTAATTGCAGAGCGAATTTGGTTCTTAAAATGGTCAAGATGGTTAACATTTCGACGGATTTTTCCAAATGATGAGATGAAAATTTTAAAAATACATAAAAAAGAATTAGCAAATTATTTTTTTGAAAAATTAAAAAATGAGGATGAGGCCAAGGAGAAAACGGAAAAATGTTTTTCGATGAATAAAAAGGCCCATAATGGCGATGGAAATTTTTTGCTGATGAAAGAATTGTTCAACCTGACTAATAATCAATTGATTTTGTCAAAAGAATTGGAGAAAAAATTGGGTAAGAAAAATTTTTTTGCTAAATTGCTCAATTTATCCATTATTTTCTGTTAAAAAAAATTTATATTTTAAAAATTAAATATTATAAATTTATTTACAAATAGTATAATATTATTTAAAAAATGATGAAAAATGAATCACTTACACATTGATCAAACTAGGAAAGAGCCAATTTAAAAAAAGTTGTTAAAAATATTTCAGAATCAGATTTATGAACTTTTTTTTCGTCATTCAAAATAATTATAAAAATTTTTTCCCTAAAGGTTATTTTTCGGTCGAATCTTTTTTTAAAGGTTAATTTTTGCTTTTATTAGCCAACTGTTTTTCGGAATGAAAATTGTATCGTATTCATTTTATTTTTGCTTACTTTATTTATATCGATCTCAACATTTCTATTCTGAAAAAAATGTAATTAAATATATAAAAATTAATTTCATCGTATTTCTCTTAAAATAATAATTCGTGAGCGTTCAGCATAATTATGTGTATAATTCGCCATTAAAAAATTCACTTTTTTTCTTTGACATTTCTTCAATTAAAACAAATTTTTTATGTCCAGATTCTCTGCAAAACTGCATTTTTAATTTCGTTGTAAATTCCAAATTAAATAAATTTGGAATCATCAACGAAATTTTCTTGGGTAGTAAAATTTTAATGCTGGAAAAAACTGAAGAAGAAATAGCAATATTGAATGAATATAAACTTGAAGGAAATAAAATATTTGCTTGGAAATGGAAAAAAGAAGAAAAACCAAATGTGGCAATTTATGAAGAGGGCGATTATGGATTTCAGGCTTTGAAGAAATGTGAACAAATGAAATTGGTTATCAACAAGAATAATGGGTAAATTCTGAATAAAAAAGAAAAAATTTATTTATTAAAGTTAATAATTAAATTTAATTGATTTCCATAAAAAATTTGGCCTTTTTTCCTTGATTTTTTAGAAAAAGCAAAATGCTGGCAAATGAAAAGGAAAAAATTGATGTGATGGAATTGCTCAAATATTTCAACGAGGAACAATTATTTTTGCGCGATTTCACAAAAAGTATGAAAACACATTTTAATATATACAAAAGCAATATTTTATTTTTGAAATTTTTTTGAAATTTGGAAATTTTTTATAATAATTTTTAATAACTCTAAAAATTTATTGTTGAGATGTTTTTTTTATTTACATTTTTATGGGAAAAGAAAAATGTTTTAAAAACTTTTGTTAGAATTTTATGATAATTTTATTACTGAAATAAATCAAATAAAAAAATTGAGAGAATTCATATAATCGTTTTCAGCGCATTCACATGAAATTGATTGCATTTTGGAATACATTTTTGGGACTCGAATTGTGCAAACCGAATTAATTTTCGAATATTTTCCAATCATAAATTGGCAAATTTTTCGACGAATTGTGCCGAATGATGAGATAAAAAATTTGAAAATTCACAAAAATAAAATGGAAAAATTTTATTATAAAAAATTGGAAAATAAGGATGAGGCCAATAAAAAAACAAAAGAATGTTTTTTGATGAATGAAAAAGCCATAGACACGCAGGGAAATTATTTGTCGATTCAAAAATTATTAAGCCTTACAGAGAATCAGCTTATTTTGCCCAAAGAATGGATGGAAAAATTGGGTAAAAAAAAGAATTTTCCCATTTGAAATAAATTTTTTGGCACTTTTTAGATTTGTTGGAAAAATGTTTACTTGATTTTTTGGTTAATTCCAAATTTTTCACATTTAAACGCAAACATATCGTATCAATTTTGTGGGGTGATTTAGGGGAGAGCGAAAGGGCAGTGTTAGTGGAATATAAAAATGAAAACCATCCAAATGTTATTTTACAATGGGAATGGGGAGAAAAAATACCAAAACCGGCGGAGACCATTTATGCAGAAGGCGATGATGGATTTGAGGCATTGAAGAAATGTGATCAATATGAATTGGTCATCAGGGAGAATGGGTAAAATAAAATTTCAAATTTATATATATTTTATTTGAGCATATATTTTTTAAAGAGAAAGCAAAGGCAAAATGCTGGCAAATGTAAAAGAAAAAATTGATTTGATGAAATTGCTCAAATATTTCAGCGAGGAACAATTGCTATTTAAGGAATTCCCGAATGGTATTTTTCTAAATTTAATTTTTCATATTTAATTTAAATCAGTTGTATATTATGAAGGAAACAAAGATATACCGGAAAAACATTGTGCAATTTGCTTAGAAAATTTTTTGAAAAATGAAAAATTGGAGCGACTTTATTGTGGCGTGCGTCAAATAATTAATTAATTTCATGGTAATCCTTCGGAATTGGGGTCCCAAAAAAATTTTTTTTTGGTTTTTCAAAAATTGGTTTCTGGGGGTATTCGTGGGCGTAGAACACGAATCTAGCATCGATTTTTATCATCTCATATCATCTTGGTAAGATAATGCCGACTTTTATCAAGAAAATGTCAATGAGGACTAAGGCAATTTTCAAAATATTTTTAATATGGGCATATTATAGCTTAATCGAAGCGGCTCATCGAGCTGAATCTAATGGTACTATTTTTATTACATAATATTGCGATTGGCTCAAGTTAGATGTCTAAATAGCCTACCAAGATAAATTTTTCTTTTGGTCATAATTTGTCTATATATCATTATTACATTATAAAAGTAGTACCATTAGATTCAGCTCGCAGAGCTGCGTTGATTGAGCTATAATATGCCCATATTAAAAATATTTTGAAAATTGGCCTTGGCCCTTGGTCACCCCTTGACATTTTCTTGAAAAGAGTCGGCATTATCTTCAGATGATAAGATATGACAAAATGGACGTCAGATTCGTGATTAGTGCCATAAATTATCTTTAAATCGAATTTTTGAAAAATTTTAAAAAATGAAAATTTTTGGGACCCCAATTCCGAAGGATTACCGATTTCATTAATAATTTATAAAAAATTGACACTAAAATTAATATTTTTTTAGCATTATTTCCATTGGGATTGTATGCAAGAAAGCAGGTAAGAAAAGTTAAATTTGGAAATATGAATAATTTTTCTCAGGAAAAAAGTAAAATCAGAATGTCCAATTTGTCGCGCCAAATTGTAAATTTTAATTTGGAAAAATTTATATTTAAAAGGTAATGAAATGATAATGAATAATACTAGTTATTAGGGCTGAATCTTTATAGAATTTTTAAAATTTTTATCCGATTTCATAATTATTCATCTCCCATTAATTTTACTGCGGTCTATCTTCAGCGATAATGATGAATGATGATGCAAATTATAAATGAATTTTACATAATTTTCATAAACATTTTGAAAATGCATATTTATATTTTTTTTAATTAATGTCTTTTAAATTTTATATTATTATTCATAATTGTTGGCAAATATTCTAATCTAAATGAATGCTATCATTTTTTCAAAAAAATGGATTTTAAATTGATTCACCGCTTTTATAATCCATCATCAAAATTATAGATAGATTATTTTACCCTAAATTTACAATGATGAGAAAATTTTCTCCCTCCCCCCTCCTTCCTTACAAGCTGGCACCATCATAGAAACTTGACCAAAATTAGATAGTAAATTTCTTATTAGACAGAGAAAGAAGCAATGTGAATACTGAATACAGAATAGAATAGAATAGAATAGAATAGAATAGAATAGAATAGAATAGAATAGAATAGAATAGAATAGAATAGAATAGAATAGAATAGAATAGAATAGAATAGAATAGAATAGAATAGAATAGAATAGAATAGAATAGAATAGAATAGAATAGAATAGAATAGAATAGAATAGAATGAAGAGAATTTGGATTAGTTAAATCGAAAAGATTTTTTTGGTTATCTCAATTTTTTTCCGAGTATTGGTTTCTTTTTTAATTGTTGGAATTGGAAATTAAAGCTGAAATTGGGGAATTTTGTTCATCAAAACACAAAATAGAAGAAATTGAAAATTGGCATTTTTAAAAATCGAAAAACCGGGTTTTAAAAACGACAACGGATTATTGCTAATCAACCGTTTTGAAACCAAAATTCAAGTTCCAAATATTTCGGTTTAACCAAATAATTAAAAATTTTATTTAAGTTTAGCGGATTTTAACCCTCCAAGAAATAATTAGCATTTTAAAATAATATTTGATGATTTAATAATATAATATAAATGGAATAAATTTATACTATCTTTCTCTTATAATAATACTGCAAGCACTCTGATTGCTGCATTTACAATACTTAGGCTTAGATTTGGAAAATTTAATTGCTAACTAATTTATTTAAATTTGAATAATCGTAGGCCATATTGCCATATATCTACAAATCTGTCACTTTTATTATATGTCATGGATTAATAAATAGTATTGCATATTGTATAATGTTTCTAAATACTCTTGAAGTTGTAATTTATTCATAAAGTTTTTTATATTTAAAAAAAATCAGTAGCCAATCAACAAATGCCGTTAAAAATCTACAAACGTGATATTGAAAAAGCATATTAATTTAATATTTCTTTTAAGCAGACAGTATTTGTTAATCATTTAATTAGCTTTTCAATTCCATTTCGCTAATTTATATTTTATGCATGGATATAGTTAAAAAATTTCTATTAAATTAAAATTTCATATGCACAAAAAAACAAATAAAGAATTATTTTGGACGGAGATTTATTTAATGTTCGTTTATTTTTTATTTCATTGCCTTTGTACTTCTCACTGCAATAATTTTCACTTGGCCCGTTGTTGAAACGGCACCGATCTGTTGTCGTGGTGCGACTAGCATGAAAATCCAATTGTAATAGAGCACACAGAGAGTCAAATTCAATGTAGCCATTACAGTGGAAAAATTGGCGGCAAAAAGTTTCAATATATCGGGCATTATCTAAAAATGACAAATTATGCAGAAATAAATATTTTATTATTTTATAATATTTTATCCATACTGGGTAGATTTTTTATATTTTTTCCCCAATCTAATTCTTCATACTTACTTTGGTTAAATTTACAATCTGCAAAATAAATGCAGGCAATACTTCCAGAAGAATTTCGCAAATAACAGTAAATTTAACGACTCGATTTTTCTGAAATTTTTCGTATTATTTATATATAATTTTTTAAATAAATTATTCATAAATACAATTCATTAAAATAGTTTGTTTTATACACATAATATCATACAATGTTTTTTCCCATTTCCTTTTTTAAGTACATAAAGAAAAAAGCGCTACAAAAAATGTCCAATCCTCCAAAGGTCAATTTCAAAGCAGTATGAGGAATATAATTAAATTTTGGCGAAGTGTTGATTAAAGGTGGTGATTTGAGAGCTGTTAAATTTGAAAATGTAATTTTTTTTAAATAAATTAATTTTATTAAACCAGTTCTGATTTTTTCATTAATTCTGATTTTTTTTTGATTTCATTAATTCTGATTGCTTTGTGTTTTCATAAATTCTGATTTTTTGTGTTTTCATAAATTCTGATTTTTTGTATATTCATTAATTCTGATTATTTTGAGTTTTCTTTAATTATGATTTTTTGTGTTTTCAGCAATTCTGATTTTTTGTATATTCATTAATTCTGATTTTTTGTGTTTTTTGCCCAATTCTGATTTTTTGTGTTTACCCCATTCTGATTTTTTGTGTTTTTACCCAATTCTGATTTTTTGTGTTTACCCCATTCTGATTTTTGTGTTTTGCACTATTCTGATTTTTCGTGTTTTTGTACTATTCTGATTTTTCGTGTTTTTGCACTATTCTGATTTTTTATGTTTTTGCACTATTCTGATTTTTTTTTTTGTGTTTTTGCCTTATTCTGATTTTTTGTGTTTTTGCACTATTCTGATTTTTCGTGTTTTTGTACTATTCTGATTTTTTTGTGTTTTGCACTATTCTGATTTTTCGTGTTTTTGCACTATTCTGGTTTTGTTTTTGCACTATTCTGATTTTTTGTGAATTTGCACTATTCTGATTTTTGTATTTTTGCACTATTCTGATTTTTTGTATAAATTCTGTTTTCTATTTTCATTAATTCTTTTTTTGTGTTTTCATAAATTCTGATTTTATTTTCATTAATTCTGATTTTTTATGTTTTCATTAATTTTCATTAATTCTGATTTTTTTGTGTTATCATTAATCCTCTGGTCCAAAATTATTTAAAAAATTATAAAAATTTTATATCTATTGTATATAAATTTTACCAATGGCCGGGTCCAATGGCATCTCAAGAAAATACCAAAAAATTGTTAAAATATAAACCAAAGGTGTCAAAATTGCCGCTCCGCAAATGTAATGTTTTCGGTAGCGCATAAAAGTAATCGGGAACCGGATGATCAAAATGCGCTCTAATGTCAGAATCAATGACAAATATGGCTGTATGAAATTGTATGGGCCCGCGATGTCGTAGATACAAACTACCAAGTAAAGATTAGTGCGCGGATCAAACAGCCCGAATGCCTTGAAATGAGAATTTATTAACAAAATGTAAAATTTATTACTAGGGCTAAGAAAAAAGTTGCATAAATCGCAAAAAATTAGACAAAAACTAATAAATTTCCAAAAAAGTTACATAAATCCTAAAAAAATGGGAAAAATTTTTTCAAGAAAATTTTTTCGATTAAAAAGGCGTTTCATATTTTTTTGAACAAAATATTATCTAAAGGTGAAAATCTTTGAAGAAAAATGGTCCAATGTTAAAAATTAAAAAAAAATTATTATTAAACGAATAAATCTTTTTTTTTTCGAAAAATGTCAAAAATTTCCAATAAGCTGACAAAAAATGATCAAAAAGAATGAAAAGGTGAAATAAAAGTTATATATAAAATGAAAAAAATTATCATAAGTCTAAAATATTTTTAACTGCCAAAAAAATTTACTCACTTTCTGCACATAAGTAGGCAAGCCAAAGGCCAGCAGTAGAGCATGCAAGCTGAGATACAATTTTATAATAGCCGAAATTTTCACAGGGATGTGTCCAAATAATGGCACAAAAATTAGCAAATTCCCAATCAGTAAAAGAGAAATTATTTGAAGACTGAGCACAATGCCAATCTGCACATTGCTGACTGCCATTGTAAGTGTGTCGTTTGTGGATGTATAATAGTGGTTCGGGTTTGGAGAAAATGTGAGAAGGGGAATTGGTGCGGATTGTTGCATCTTTTGTCAACAGAATACGATTATTTTTCTATCTTTAAAATTCACGCAAGATATATAAATTAATTATGTTTTATATATACATATATATTGTAGCCGATATAGAAGATCTAAAGTAATTTTTCGATGGGGTATAGTATAGTCGATTTTATTTAAGAAGTTTTAATTTAAAACAAAAAAAACTATTTAAAATATTAACAGTTGTGAAATAAGAAATTTTGAATTTTTTGCTGGTCATTGAAAATCAGAATCAGTATAATATAAATACCCTGACAGTTGACTAGAAGGAATAATTATTTGCATACACATTTTTCCCCAATTAAAAATACAATTTCAGTGAAAAAGAAAATGAGCAAAAATTTTTGGAAAATTTAAGACACGCAATACATCGGAATTATTCAAAAATTATCACAATAAAAAATTAAATGAAATGCCATAAATACAAACAAAAGGACAAAAACATTCATTCTCATTATTAAATTTTAGCCAAGCAAATACAATACAATTTAATTTTTTATGTGGGCGTTACATGAATTTTGACAGAAAATGAGTGGATAATTTTCTTTTTAATGTGAAAATATAATTTACAAACAAAAATAATTGTCGTAATCTTCAACTTGTAAGCGCTATTTAGTACTGATATTTTGTGTTGGATTTTATTATTCCAATAATTTACAAAATTTACAAGAGTGGCATGACTAGGATTTTATTATTCACAGAAGTCGTATTTTTAATTGAAAAAATTAAAATGAAAAATAATTTTATCTGTTTATAGAACAAGCTGTTGATTTGAGGCGGATTTAAATTAACTAGGCGGAATTAAAAATCAGAACAGGCGGAATTATTCTAACCAGGCGGAATAAACCAGGCGGATATTAAAAATCAGAACAGGCGGAATTATTCTAACCAGGCGGAATAAACCAGGCGGAATTATAAATCAGAACAGACGGAATTATTCTAACCAGAGGCGGAATTATAAATTAACACCGGCACAAAATCGATTTGCAGCTTTTCTTCCTTCTCCGCACAAAAACTGCCATCCTGATTCACCTTGACCAAGCCAAAGCCCTCCTCCGGAACAGCAAATCCATTTATGGAGAATATTAAATGAATTAAAGAGAATATGAATATGCAGTAAATTTATAGGCAAAAAAGGAGTCGACAGTTGATTGAGTTTTGGGATTTACAATGTTTAATTTTCAATTATAACATTTAAATTCTATATAGCTATATTCAAGCACGCACCAGTGTTTTCCTTTTTTTTAATGATATAAAATTTATAATTTTTTATACGCGAAAATTTTTAAATTTATATGTAATTTTATATGTGAATTTTAAAAAGATGAAATAAATTTAAAAGTTTATACAGTATTTATTATGTGGATGGCTAATGCCTTGGGATTAAATCGACATGAATTATAGGATCGTTGGAAGCTATTTTATATTTTTCCGATTTGAAAACTCTCTAGTATTCCAAATTTGCTGATAAAGTGCATGAACATTTCAAAGAGAAAAAATCGGAATCCAATGTGATAAATCAGCTATGTTATGTTATGGTTGCGATAATCAAAAAAATTGAAAATAAATTTGAATTTAAAATTTTTTGGAACAAATGTAAGTTTTTATCATCATGCATTTCAGTGTTGAAAAAACAAAAAAATGGAATTAATTAATCAACAATTTTTTCTTCCATTCTTCTTTTCCGAATCATATTGCAAATTTTATAATTCCTTAATTTTTTAAATGTTCAAAAAATAATTTTTCTTTTATAAACCTCCATTTCCATTGGCTCATTTTCGGTGCGCACTATATTATGTTATGGTTGCGATAATCAAAAAAATTGAAAATAAATTTGAATTGGAACAAATGTAAGTTTTTATTATCATGCATTTCAGTGTTGAAAAAACAAAAAAATGGAATTAATTAATCAACAATTTTTTCTTCCATTCTTCTTTTCCGAATCATATTGCAAATTTTATAATTCCTTAATTTTTTAAATCTTCAAAAAAATAATTTTTCTTTTATAAACCTCCATTTCCATTGGCTCATTTTCGGTGCGTTGATCGACCAAATTTCCTTCTCTATCGATTAATTGTATAAACATTTTACGGCTACCGCTACTTGGCCAAGCCATATTTTTCATCACAATTGATGAGGGGGAATCTTCGCCAAAACCATTCGAATAAACCTAATATTTTAAAAAGCTTTCAATTTTTGCAAAAATAACTAATTTACTATAAATGAACTTTTGGCCAATATTTTTGTTTTCACTGGAAAGTTCCAAATAACTAGGCGTTTGCCCATAGTTGATTGAAGACGCCAAAGGCCGATACAAATTTCATCATCCAGTTCGTTTTTGATTCCGATAAATCTTCCGCCCAAGTCCACTTCATTTATAAACAATTGGCCGGAAAAAGGACTTGACTAAAAAATAAGAAAAATTAATAATGCTAAAAGGGAATGTGGATGTGGACCAGGGATGGGTTCGATGGCCCAAAATAAAAAATCGAAATCGAAATTTCGGAGGGTTAAAAATTTTTCGAAACCGAAAAATGAAATTTCGGAGGGTCAAAAATTTTTCGAAACCGAAAAATCGAAATTTCGGGGGGTCAAAAAATTTTTCGAAACGGAAAAACGAAATTTCGATGCCAAAAATGACCGAAAATCGACATCGAAACGAATAAATCGAAACATCGAACCCATCCCCAATGTGGACTGGGGAATATAGTAAAATTTTTTATTATTGAATAAAGGAGCTCTTTCTAGATTAAAGATATAAATTTCATGATGACTTTCTCTTTGCCAAAAAAGAACGAATGGTACATAAAAATTTCGCATCCGATCTTAAATGATTTTATAAATAATGGCAATGTGCTATGTCGATTCCTGAATAGTACAAATGGATAAAATTGAATTTAAAAATAAAAATAATACAAATAAATTTATTAAATTATTACTAATAAAATTTTCTATTTAAATGAACAACTTAAATAATAATTTGAAAAATATTATTTTTTTGAAATATAAAAAATTTTTTGCAGAATAAAAAGGTTTGGACTTATAATAAATTAGAAATCGAATCATTTTGTAGATCCCATCGAGACGAATCTAATAATATATGAAAAATATCAACTTTTGGCCAAAAATTAAAGAGTTTTAAACTAAAAATCGGAAGATGGTTTAATACTCTTCAATTTTGGGCCAACCGTATTCAATTATACACCAATCGATGCTTCTCGTTGAGATCTATAATTTGTTTTATTGTTTGAAAAGTCTTCTGATTTATAAACAAAAAAATTTTCTTCAAAAAAATATTTTTCTTATCATTTCCAGATTGTGAATTTAAATAGAATTTGAAAACATTTATTAATAATAATTTAATAAATTTATTTTTATTTTTTTAAACATTTATTAATAATAATTTAATAATTTTATTTTTATTTTTTTTAATTCTATTTTTTTCCATTTGCACTATATACACAGGAATCGCACACATTTGCACGGCCCTTTCCCCATATTCAGAAATCGACTCCGTACATAAATGGCTTTTCTTACTTCGCCGCTCGTATAAGGAGGCATCATCACGGCATTATCTGAATGAAAAAATTTTTTATAAAACATTTATTTCTACTTTTGCACATTTCAAGATATATCATATTTTTAGACTGATGAATATTGAAAATTTTTGACAATATTTATATATTTTTTAGAATTGAAGCATGAGAATGCCAGGATTTTTAGTTTTAGAGATGGAAACCCGGATTAAAAATAATAAAACATATTTTATTTTCCTGAACTAATATGACATCACATTAGTTTTTTTAAAAATAAATTATAAAAATTGGATCGAAAACACGAAATAAATATTTAAAAATATTATCATTCTTTTCCTCACCGAATTCAATAAACAAGCAGATACACAACATGAAGATCAAAATTCGAATCATAATTAATTAACAAAATTAGACGTAGAATAATTCAATTTAAATAATTGATGTTCTGAACAAATTAATAATTTTATTTAACAATATCGATATATTCAATTTTTGTTGGGTTAAATTTGAAATCTTTATTTTTAACTTTGTTTTTAATGTAATATAGCCGATTAGGGGGATTACGGTGGATATAGGGGGATTAAGTAGGATTAAGCCCCGAAATAGATGGGAAATTGTCCGGAGGGCCACTAGAAGGTCGATAAAGTAGGCCAAAAGCCCTGAGAGTGCCCCGGGATTAAGCCAGATAGAGGGGGATTAAAGTAGATATAGGGGGATTAAGCCGGATTAAGCATAGTTAGGGCCTAGGGATTAGGGTTGGGGATAATAGTGTCGTTCGTTCCCCCTTTTTTCCAAAAAAATTATTTTATTTTTGATTTTATTTTTGACAAAAAATCCTATTTGCCGTACTCTATTTGCCATTTTTAATAATTTATTTACCAAATTAAATACCATCCAGAAAAAAGTATATTGGACTAGAAAAAAAGATTTTGATGTCAAAAAATATTTTCGTTTTAAGCTAATATAAATTGATTAATAATTTTCCTATTTGGTTTTTATCATAAAAGTACAACCGGGGATCATCCAGGACTAAGATTACGATTTTTTGAGAAGAAATTTTTACAATTTTTCGAGCCGCACGCGAAAAATTTAAGCCAAAAATGGTCGAGCAACGAAAAATTTAGGCCAAAAATGGTAAATCAACGAACAAATTTCATTAAAAAAAAAATCAATTTTTTGAAATTAAATTAAAACAATTTTCATTGTATTTTTGCGTTTTTTTGCGTTAATTTTCCCATTTTTACGCAAAAAGCAAAACGAAACGCAACAGCTAAAAAAATGGACGCAAAAACGGAAAACGCAATTGCGCCCATCCCTGTTCCCATTGGCATATCGTATTTTTAAAAAAATTTGGATGATGCGCACAATAATTCAATACATGGAGCATATAATAAAGTGCATTTGGGAAAAAGTTTTTATATTCTCCATCTCCAAATTGCTATATTCCAATTTCCCCTTTTCCTAATAAATAAAGATAAAGGCATTCAAATGTTTTGCCTGATGAGAAAATTTTCCCAAACTTATTCCGATTCAAATTCCCCTCATTCACCATATTTTGCCTCATCAAATTGAGTCAACTAAAAAGAACAAAGAAGAGAAAATATTTATAAATTTTGCCTCAATCCAAATTTTTGACCACTAGCTTTTTTCATTGTCTTTTTTCTAAATAATTACGATTGAATTCTCTGAAGCCAAATGCCAATAAATTGTTTTTATTATTTTTATAAGATCGGTTGGGAATTTCCCATTACTCCCGGTTTCCAATGGAGCGTTTTCCCGCAGCGGGATGGAAAAATAGTGTTATACCAAGATGGTGAGATATGACAAAATACATGTAAGATTCGTGTTCTACACCCCCGATTACCCTTAAAAATGTGTTTTTGAAAAATTTTTATTTTGTGGCCGGATTCTTTACGATTGCCGAATAAAGATTCATATTTTTTAATTTAAAAAAGATAAGATAGCAAAAAGTGCAAAATTCGGATTGAAATATCACATTCTTGCTATTAATAAAATGTATTATTTTTTATATTTTCCTCTCGTTTTTGAATGCAGAAAAAATATTTAGTAAATTGAGGTCTATAATTCATCTCAAAATTGAATAGATAGTAGAAAAATATAAAATAAACTGATGAAAATTTATTATTATTATTTACATAAAAAATTTTTTACCCCCCAAAAAATTGACTCACTTTTGCAAATAAACAATAGCCCAACACCATAAGTAGAGCATGAAGCTGAGGAACAATTTTAAAACAGCCGAAATTTTCACAGAGAATTTTCCAGGCATAAAAATTAGCAAATTCCCTATCAGTAAAATAGAAATTTTCGGGAAAATGTTCGCCAAGTTTTATTCCTTTCCGGAAAATATTTGTCAAGTTTTATTTCTTTCCGAAAAATGTTCGCCAAGTTTTTATTTCTTTCCGGAAAATATTCGCCAAGTTTTTCCGGAAAATGTTCGCCAAGTTTTTATTTCTTTCCGAAAAATGTTCGCCAAGTTTTTATTTCTTTCCGGAAAATATTCGCCAAGTTTTTCCGGAAAATGTTCGCCAAGTTTTTATTTCTTTCCGGAAAATGTTCGCCAAGTTTTATTTCTTTCCGGAAAATGTTCGCCAAGTTTTATTTCTTTCCGTTAAATGTCCGCCAAGTTTTATTTCTTTCCGGAAAATGTTCGCCAAGTTTTATTTCTTTCCGGAAAATGTTCGCCAAGTTTTATTATTTCTTTCCGGAAAATGTTCGCCAAGTTTTATTTCTTTCCGGAAAATGTTCGCCAAGTTTTATTTCTTTCCGGAAAATGTTCGCCAAGTTTTATTTCTTTCCGGAAAATGTTCGCCAAGTTTTTATTTCTTTCCGGAAAATGTTCGCCAAGTTTTATTATTTCTTTCCGGAAAATGTTCGCCAAGTTTTATTTCTTTCCGGAATGTTCGCCAAGTTTTATTATTTCTTTCCGGAAAATGTTCGCCAAGTTTTATTTCTTTCCGGAAAATGTTCGCCAAGTTTTTATTTCTTTCCGGAAAATGTTCGCCAAGTTTTTATTTCTTTCCGGAAAATGTTCGCCAAGTTTTATTTCTTTCCGGAAAATGTTCGCCAAGTTTTTATTTCTTTCCGGAAAATGTTCGCCAAGTTTTTATTTCTTTCCGGAAAATGTTCGCCAAGTTTTATTATTTCTTTCCGGAAAATGTTCGCCAAGTTTTATTTCTTTCCGGAATGTTCGCCAAGTTTTATTATTTCTTTCCGGAAAATGTTCGCCAAGTTTTATTTCTTTCCGGAATGTTCGCCAAGTTTTATTATTATTTTAAAATTTACCTTTAAATTCCTAAATTCTTTTAGCATATTTTCTTGGCAAATCAAATCCGGCCTCAAATCAATTAAATCATCCGAAAGATGAGAAATATTTTCGTTATTCATAATAAATTAAAAATCACTTTAGGTTGGATGATCTAAAAAATGGATTTTGAATTTTTATATTATTTTGAAAAATGAGAATATTAAATTTTAAGAAAGAGACTTTTGCGTATAATTTACTATGTTTTTTTTTAAGAAAAATTACTTTTATTTTACATTTTTTTTTAATTTTCAAAAAAATTATTTAGGCACTTTTTATAGGATATTATCGAATTTATTACCGTCCGTGGTCATCTCCACAAAAGACAAAGGGCTCTGCAAATATGGGCATGTCCACAAATTCTGCAAATATAAGTTTTTGACTTCTAATAAATCAGAAACCGGTTTTTAACCCTACAAACCTTATACCAATTTGTAGATCTCATCGAGACGCATCGATTGGTATATATTTTGTCATGGTTTGGTCCAAAATTAAAGAGTTTTAAACCAAAAACGTAAAATATGGTTTAAATGGTTTAACTCTTTAACTTCTGGAATATTTTCTATACCATTCGATGCGTCTCGATGAGATCTACAAAATCGTATAAGGTTTGTTGGGTCTAAAACCGGTTTCTGATTAATTAGAAGTCAAAAAACTTATATTTGCAGAATTTGTGGACATGCCCATATTTGCAGAATTGTGGAGATGACCTAGCACCATTTATTACTCATCCTCATTGAATTATGGCTAAAAGAACGACCCAATTTTAAAGTTTTTCGAAAATTTAAATGAAAAAATGAATGCTGAAATGACTATTTATATTATATTAATAAATAATAAATATATTCCAAAGATTTTTCCCATATTTTTTTAGTTTTTAATCCCTCATAGAGAGTTTAAAAATTTTAAAAAATATTTTGCCTGATGAAATTTCCCAGGCAATCAAAAAAATGTTTCTAATAAATCCTCAATAAGTTTTATGAAGCTATTCAAAATTATAATTTTATTCTACATTTCAATGCCATTCCACGTTGGCTCCCACAAATTTACAATCGCATTCAATTTAATTTGCAATTTTAATTAATATTATCTGTTTAAAAATGATGGACAACTTTTAAGTTAGATGCAAATTTCCTTGAAATTTACAATCTTTTCCTAATCCCAATTTCAAAATTAAATAAAATTTGAGAAAATAAATTTATTGAAATGATTTTTTATTGATACATTTTTTAGCGAGACTATTTTCAATATTTTCAATTTTTTGGGAATTCACAAATAAATTACAAAAAATGGCTCCATTATTAACTTTACAATGTTCGGTGCATCCCGAATCAAGGGCTCTTCAAATTGGCAAATGCGACCTATTCCCATCGACTTTGTGGCAATTGTTGGGCTGAAGCATTCAAATCTTTGAAATGCCATTGTTGCGGAGATTTGCTCCGAGAATCAATGCTGAAACCAATTTGGGAATATCGCACTGATCGATACAGTCAGTTATGAAGGAATTCCATATCATTTTGTCTAATTATTTTTATTCACTTCTATATTAAATAATTTTTTTATAAAATGTATTAATATTTTTTAATGGTCAATTTTATTCAGATTTTTATTTAAATATTTTTTTGATATTATTAATTAATTAATTAATCTATCATTTTGGTCAAGACTTTTGCATTTTGCTTCCATTTTTCCAATTTTAATGAAAACATCCAAAAATGACAAATAAGGAATTACTTTTTGCAATGTCTCAAAATATTTAATAAATTTTACGCATTATTTATTATTCCTCAAATTTATGAAAACCATGGATTTGTGTCCAATTTTGATGAATGATGGATCAAAATAAAAAGTTTTATGATTAGAAGAAATACTGAAAAATTTGGGGAAATTTTGAATCCCATTTTCTTTACAGTAATAAGATGAGAATGACCTAATTTTTAAAATCTTATTCTTATCTAAAGTCGGCATTCCCATTTTCTTGTCCAATATTTTTGCCCAATTTGCCCTGAAGGCTAATTCCCACATTTTTAAATATCTTTTTATGCAAAAATTTGCCTTTCATCATCCCCAATTTTTGCTCTGGGCCATTTTCCCATTGTATTTTTTATTATTTTTTGAATTCATCATTTGCGCGCCATTCACCCCATCCCATTTTAGTTTGTTCTTCAGCAAACCTAAGTCCATTTTTGTTCATCAACATTTTCCCCTCGGCCAATTCTTCCCCCATTTCCCCACCTTTACGTATTCATATTCCCTCAACCCCACCATTTTGCCCCGTTCCCCAATTTTCCCTGTTTTAGTGCATTTATCTTACATTCGGGGCAAAAATCCTCAAACCATCATCCACATTTTACCCCATTTTTGTCCAACAATCATCCCAACCAATCCCGAACCATCACCCCGCCCATTACATAAAAATATAAAATGTGCCATTTTTGGTGCCTTATTGGTCATTTACAGTTCTAAATTTCAACAAAATTAATAATTTACTTTCCTATAATTTTAATTTCCTTTCCTATCAATATTTTTTCCTTCCCGGAAATTCCCTTTTTAATCTAGGTATTGGATGGTTAGGCAAATGCCTATTTTCCTGGTCTTATAATGCTATAATACGCATACAAAAGTGTTTTTAACAAAATGGTTTGTAAGTTAAAAAATGGATTTTTAAAAATTGCCTTTTTTGCCTAATTTCGGCGGGTTTCGACTTTTCATGCCTTTTCAGCTATTTTGGATTTTTTCCTTCTAATTTATCTATTTTGCCATTTTTTGATAAATTTTTAACCAAAAATGCAATAAAAGGGAAAATTTTTGAATTAAAATTTGATAAATAGGAAAGAAATGAACATGTCGGGATTTCATCGGAAACATAATTTCTGGTAGAAATCCCATGAAAATGGAAATTTAATCAGGAATTCTAACAGAATCACACTTTTCCCCCGAAATTCCGAAGAAGAAGAAAAAATTTACCCTTCTGAATTCAGAATTGATTTTGATGTAAATCCTAATGAATATTCCGTCGAATTTCAAATAAAATTAAAATTTAAGAAGAAATAAATACTTATTGAAAGCAAGTTCCCATTTCCCTAAGCATTTTTTTACCCAAATTGCCTGCCCTTCATTTTCAATATACATTGTTCAGAGTCCATCAAATCCAATTGAAAATTTCTATTTTTAGCATAATATCAATTTAATTAATAATTATACTAAAATGAATTCTCTTCCAATTGTCGTCATCTTTTTATTGTGCATTGGATTGGCAAATTCTTTACCAATATATATGCTCAATAATCTGGATCTGGATGAAACTACAACCATTGCAACAAGTGAGTTTATTATATAAAATGGAAAATGATAAAAGTAAAATTTATCGTTATCAATAAAGAAGGGGGAATAAAAAGCACAAAATATGCAATTCTTTAAAAAAAATTAATAAAATTTGCAAATTTCCTAAAAATTTTATCAAAAATCATTAAAATATTTAATTTTGATTTTTTTATTTTATGCTAAAAAAAAATGCAAAAACATGCAAAATATTATCATTCTAAAATTATAAATTTTCATTGAAATCAAAGTCCTAATTATTTATTTCCGTTTTTAGCTCCCGATCCCGAAGATGATCTGGGCCCAGCTCATAAATTGCCCACGAATTCAGTATCCTTTTTAGCTCCCGATCCCGAAGATGATCTGGTGGGCCCTGCTTACAAATTGGCCACGGATTCACCAACCGAAAATGTAAGATCTTTGGGAAAAAATTGTATTTTACCGTAAATGCTTTTTATTCACCATGGGTTTTAAGCCCTTCAAAAATTGGGAAAATTTGGGGACTAACTCTAAAATTTGTGAACGGGATTTTATAGAGCTTTAGGAATCTAAGAAAATGCCTTAAAAATTAATTTTTAAAACACTGTATCATTGAGCTATGGGTCTTCAAAATTTTATGGTGGGGAATTATTAGAGAGTAAGGAATTAAAAGTGCATTTACGCTAATTGATAGTTAATTGTCTCCCGATATAAAAAACACAAATATTTCTTCTGAAATAATAGGGTGATTTTATGCCTTTACTTTTGCCCTTAAATTGATCATGTTTGAAATATATGGTAGTAGATCTTAACCAATCTTAAGGAAAATTTTTTTTGGGTCCTTTCACTTTAGGTATGTTTAAAATTTGAAGACAAATAATTGACAAAAATTGATTAAAGCAAAAATTCTTTAAGATTGTGCCTACTCAATACCGTACGAACAGTTTGCATAAACGTGGAGCTGCAAATTTTGAGGACATATTAGAAGGCATTGATTGCTTCTTTTTTTCTGGGAAGTTATTGAAGAGTGCTGATTGCTGATTCAACTTCCTCAATGGAAAATACTAAATGATTTTTTTTGAATTTAATTAGGTATTCGGAAAATTCTTGGCCTTTTTTATTAAAAAATATGAAGAAATAAATTATTCTAAATTTGCAGATTTTATATTTTAAAAACATTTATTTTTTGTTTGATTTTTGAGAGCTTCTTAATTCAAAAAATTATTTTTTCCTTAACTAAATTTATAATCAAATATGGCCAAGAACTTTCTGAACATCATTTAAATTTCATCCCCCATTCTCCTATGATGATTTCTTAATTTCTTTTATTTAATTTTGAATAATTCATCTCCATTTATTTAATATTTTAAATATCCTCTTATAAAATGAATTTTGGACACAATAAATAATTTTTTTTAATTTTATTGTTTATTCAAAAGAATACAAATTTTCATGAGTTGCAATGAAAATGCCAATAATTCATTAAGGGGCAAAAAATTAAAATTGATTTAAAAAATGTTCTTGAGGTAAAAATCCTAAATTCCTTGTTTATAATCTTAGAAATTCTTAATAAGTTTAATATAAAAAAAAGACAAAATTTTTATGAAGAAATTTAATCAAAAGAGTTGTTTTTGAAGTTCAACTGAATGTGGAAAAAAATCAAAGTTTAATTTAACATAATTATAAAAGGTTAAAATAATTTTTAATTAGGCTTGGATTAAGGTTGAAAGATGACTATTTAGTGAGAAGAAAAAAAACAGGAATCAAGATTATAAAATAGTAGGAGAAAAATAAAAAAAAACAAGAAAAATGTAGGTCAAAATTCGAAATATTAGAAATTCCATACTCCTCCTTAGTTGATTTAACAGCTTAAAAATTTCCAGTTAAACCGAGAATGGTCGCGTAAAGATAGGTCTGTTAAACTGTAATTGAGCCAAAAATTTAAGTCGGCAATAATCGAAAAAATTGGAGAATTTGAATTGGAAATAATTGAAATGAAATATAATATATACAGTGAAATTAATTGTGGGAATAAACTAATCATTTTTCACAAGAACTTCCCATCAATTATTGCGGCTCAACAAATGGTATAAAAATTAAACCGTGAAAAATTAAAATTTTATTAAATTTTAATTAGGAATTAATTGTGCACAAGCAATTTAGTTTTGAATATATCATTTTGAATAAATAATGAATCGTTAATATTCATCTTAATTCAATTGCCATATAAAAAAATAAGTTCATCGTCATAAATGGATGGTAGCAAATTATATTTTTTTTTCTAAAATTAATTCTTCTTCATTGCTATGCTACAAACATTTGAATTTTCCCAGAAATCAAAGCCTCTTAAAACCGACAATGAATTGAATTTTGACCCCAAATGAATGAATGAAAAAATTATTCAAAAATAGTTTTGCCTAATGGGAATTTCCCAGCCAACAAAATTAAGTCCTTTGTTTTAGGGTTATTGTTTTAGAAAAGGACAATGAAATAAAAAAGACCAAATACAATAGGAAAATCCAATTCAAAAATTCAGCTAAGGGCAAAATTCATCAATTGGCCTTATTCTTTCGCTTTTGACTTTTTTGGTGGCAAAAAATGATGGATGGAGGAATTTAATTTGCCCTGAAAATTGTTTGGGAAAATGCTTATTAGGGCAGGGCAAAACTTTTGAATTGTCTTTGGAGGAAAAATGGTAATTTGAATTTGGGCAAATTCGAATGAAATAAAAATAATTCCCAATAATGAATTGCATTTTCCATTGTATTTTATTTTGCCTTTTTATTTCATTGTCTTTTTCTAAACAATTTCCCTTCAGCAAAACCCTTTTTTATAATTGGCTGGGAAATTCTTATTAGGCAAAACAATATTTGAATTATTTTTCATTCATTCATTCATTTTGGGCGAAATTCAGTTCATCAGCAGTGGATTTGATTTTTAAATTCAATGACTTATTGAAAATCATCCACATCATTCATTTAAATTTTTATATTTTATTATTAGCATTCATATAATCCTCTTTAAACTCTATTAAAAATAATATTTTACAATATAAAAAATGGCCTCGGCATTTTCCAAGCAATTCCCAGTGCTCTTCTTTTTGGTGCTTTCATTTGTGGAAATCTCAATGTTAATTATGTTACAATTAGTTGAGAATATGAATCGAAAATTGTCTGGGGCAAATTTTTGAATATTTAATATCAATTTAAAATAAATAAAATGCCCATTTATTTTTAACCATTACATTCATTTCTCAATAAAAATTTCATTAATTAACTCAAAAAAATGCAACCAATTTTAAATAGTGCCCATTTCGCTTTCATATAATTCATCCAAAAAACTTAATCTATTATAATTTTAATTTTGGTTATTTTCGTAAGAAAAAACCACATTGATTTAATCTGACACAAATCCATGGTAAATGTTGGGCATTTGTTTTAACATGATTGGCTCATAAATTAATCATTCATAACAATATGTTTAAAGATAATCCGAATATTCAATTTCCAAAAAATTTTTTAACTCATAAAATTGTTTTTGCCACAAATTCCTATAGAAGATTTAATAAACCAAACAAAGGAGTGCTCAAATAAAATTAAAAAAAAAATCAAAATTAATGTTAAATTAAATTATTTTTAGTGAATAAATTTCACTTTTGTGTGTTAAATTCAAATCTTATAAATAGAATATTTTTATTATAACAAATATATAATCTTTTTCTTTTATCCTTTGTTGGTTGCTTTCCATAAATTAATTGAATTTACCTTTACCTATAATGGGAATTTCCCAGCGATTCATACTAAAAAAAGGATTTAAGGTAATTATTTAGACAATGAAATAAAAAAGGCAAACTAAAAAAGTACAATGGGTCATCAAATATTTGAATCGGGGCAAAATGCTGACTCAATTTGTTTAGGCAAAAAAGTGGTTGCTGGGGAAATTTTGGAATATTTCTTGGGAAAATTGCCGCGCGCAAAATATTTGAATTTTCTTTGTCTTTGGGAGGGAAAAATGACAATTTGAGCAATTTTGGATGGTATAAAAAGATGTCCCAATGAACATTTTTTTATACTTCAACGGGTTAATTGAAGATGTGCATTATCCAAAATTCTAGATCCATTTTTATACAAAAAAATGTCCTCAATAACCATTAATTGAAAATAACGCCTATATAGCATAGTTGCCGCAATTACCCTTAACTCGAACCAGAAACTCGAGGTTTTTGATTAAAAATGGTCATTAAAGAGGCCATATTTAGGCAAAATTCTTCCTTACCGGTCCTCTTTGGGCTAAATTTTGCCATTTTTGGACTAAATTTTTCTCAACCGGGATTGGGCGGACAAAATTTTATTCAAATTCTGAAAGAAAATTTACAATTTTTATTCATTTAAAATTGGAAAAATATCCCCTACCTAATATTTAAAAAGAATATATTCGATAGATTAAATCAATTGAATTCAGGAATAGGATAGATTGGTGGCATCCAACTCATAATTCATCAAAAAATGGAGGGTGATTAATGAATGGCATCAATAAGTCCTTACTAGCCAAAAAAATCGCCAAAAATGGAAATAAAATTAGGAGAAAAACATTTGTGAATTCATTAAAGGCATATTTCTCAAAAAATGTAATATTTATTAAAAAATCAAAAAAGGAGATAGTAAAAGAAAATAGGAACTGCTTTGGTATAATGTGAAGAGGAAAAAATATACAGTATTCCAAAAGTGCGTCCTCGATTGTCCTCCATGTTTGCTCCAAATAAATTAATCCATATTTATTGCCCCTAATAAATTAATTTTGAAATTATCCTATGTATTAACTTAAACCTATAAGATCCAACGGCTCAAAATTTTATATAAAATATTTAATTAAATATGGCAAATCGTGGAGACAAGCGGCGCCTAAATGGCAATGCCAATGATGACCAAAATGAGAATGAGCGCAATCCACCTGCTGTCAAGAAGTTCAAATACAAATGCAAGTAAGTATGGGAAATTTTATATTTGTTAAATGAGATCTATAATAAGCATAGTTGTTTAAAGGATTAATTTAAAATATTAATTAATTGCTAATTGAAAAAGGAAAATAATTGCATTAATTTTTATTTTTCAGTATTTGTTCGTACGGTACCAATGAAAAAGTCTCCTTTGAAAAACACCAAGGAATGCACGGCCATAGTAAGTTTAACCCCATAATTTTTTAATAACAATAATAAAAATCTTTTAGATGGAAAATACAAGTGTAAATACTGCAATGCAGCTTTCGACAGTGCCAGGGCTCTATCACCGCACGAACAGCTTCATAAAAGAGTAAGAGATAAAATTATTTTAAACTATTATATAACATGTCCTATTTTAATTTGTGTTTGTCAAAATATGGTCAAATATGATAGCCAATCGACCCCATTACTTTCGATCTGAGAAGTTTATTTATTGTTCCAGCTAATATTGGAAAATAGCCAATTCTGAAATTAGAAAAATAAATTTGAAAAAAGCAATAAAATAAATAAATTTTTAATTAAAAATTGATAAATAATTAAATAATAATTCTTTTAGGAAGAATTAAAATTAATAATTTATTAAAATTTTTTTATTAAAAATTAATTTTACAAACAAATATTTCGTTAAAAAGCAAATAAGAATCCACTAAAATAAAATCAGAACATACGGAAATAAAAATCAGAATATACTTAGAGCAAAATTTCGGATGTCTGATGGCAAAAAATTTCTAAATAATTATTATTTTTAAATTCTTTTTTAATAAAAAATTAGCAATTTGCGCGCTAAATACATTCCTAAAATGGCATTTTCAGAGGGAAAAAACATTTAATTTTTTTAAAATTTGAAGAATTTTGGTCAAAATTTGGCCAAAATTTTTCATTATCAGCTATCAGGGCTATTTTTGATCAAAATTTTCCTTAAAATGACCTTTTTGGATAAAATTTTATTTTTTTTTTTTTTTTTGATAATATTTTCATCCGTACTGCGACACTTGCGGACCCGACACTTGCGGACGAAATGGTCTGAAGCCTAGGATGGTAGAGCTGGAATGGCATTGTTTATAGGATATTATTAGGTATAAAATTAGCTACAAAATGACATCAAATGCATTTGCCAATGTTAAATATTCACCGAGCTATGGCCAAAAAACCATTGATTTAATTAAAATTGCGATTTTGAAGGTTTTTTTGGCCATAACTCGGTGAATACTCAAAATTTGCCAAACCTTTTGATGTCATTTTGTAGCTAATTTTATACCTAATTATATCCTATAAACAATGCCATTCCAGCTTTACCACCTTGGGCTCCAGACCGTTTCGTCCGCAAGTGTCGGGTCCGCAAGTGTCGGCCAACCATTTTCATCCGCAGTCTAAAATCAATAAAATATTCCAATTTCTGCGATAATTAGATTTTAAATGCATAAAAATTAAAAAACAATACCCAAAATTAGAATATCGTCGTCAATTTTTTAAACTCCAAAGTATATCCTATCGCTTATCTCTTTTTATTTTATGATTTTTCCCTTCCCTTGTAACCAAACTTATAAATCTAGTCCAAACTTTGGCAATAGCATGCGAAATTTTACAGGATATTATGGGTTATATTAAAGATTTTAAAGTGTTTTATTGACAAAATTTTAATCCAATACCGAATTTTGCTATAAAATTTACTTTACAGGCACTTGCGCGCGATCTGGGCCATGATGGTGCCGCTCTTCATGGCCAAAATGGTGCCATTCATCATGGCCAAATTGGTGCCGTTCCACATGGCCTAAATGTTGCTGTACCTCATGGCCAAAATGGTGCCATTCATCATGGCCAAATTGGTGCCGTTCCACATGGCCTAAATGTTGCCGTACCACATGGCCTAAATGGTACCATTCATCATGGCCAAGTTGGTGCCGTTCCACATGGCCTAAATGTTGCCGTACCTCATGGCCTAAATGTTGCCGTACCTCATGGCCTAAATGTTGCCGTTCCTCGTGGCCAATATGGTGCCATTTCTGGCTTCCGCACTAACAATTTCGTTTTTGGCACTGACCAACCGAGGGAAGATGAGCGACAAATCGTTATCCCAATTCATGATGTAGATTATCGAAAAAAGGTAAGATAATTTTTAAAAACATTGCCGAAAAATTAATATCTACTTTAGAATTTTGCTATATATAAAATTTTAATGCTTTTTTTGAGCTATAATATTGAAAAATGTTTCCTTTGAAATACGAAGTTTTTTTTATAATTTTTATCGCATTTTTTCACCCAATACTTTTGACCAATTTTAAATAATCCAAATTATTCTTTAGGATTTTATCATCAAATCATTCTCTACTTGACTTTTTTTAATCACTAAATCATAATATCTTTTTATCAATTTATGGCTCTATGGCCTTTTAATAATTGCCCAAAAATATTTCCAAAAAAAAATCGAAAAAAAAGCAAAACTTTTTATACATAAGAAATAAAATTGATGTAATTTTCGATTATATTTATGGAATTATACTTTAAATTATCATTTTCTTAGAAGCAATTGGCTTCCCAGCCAAGGACATTAACAACAATTCCATCGGCAAAAATCATCAATTCGGAAAATTCTTTGCCGACAAATTCTACTTCTACCGCAGATGGAACTGCCCAACACAACACCAGCATGTCAGCAATTCCACATTTTTTGGCCCCGCAATTTGAACAACCATGTAGCAGCAGCAGCAGCAGCAGCAGCAACAACCGTTCTCAAAATTTTCCAGCACAAAATTTGGATATTATCGAAGTGGAGGTCAAAGTAAAAAAGTTGAAATTAACAAAAATATTTTTTTAAAACTATTTTTAAAAAATATATCCAATTTTAGAGCCAAAAAATTTTTTCTGGGAAAAACTCGCATAATGGTTATAAAACAAGGATTATTCGAACTTTATTATTTAAATTTTTCCTTTATGTTAATTTCAAATATTTTCAACCCTAAAATTTTATATAGCGAATTTTGATTTTTTAATTTTTTCAAATTATTATGATAATTTTAATTTAACATCTTCAATACCTAAAAATAAATATTGGATTTAATAAATATTTTCTTTATATAACTTACGATTATTAATAATTTATAGAACCCGGGACGCTCACGTGAATTGTTGCGGCGTAAATCGATTGGTGAATTGAATTTTGGCGCTATTCTTCGGCAAAGAACTTTGGTAAATTTGAATTAATTTAACATCTAAATTGAAACCATCAAAACCACTGAGGAATTCACTAAAAATTCTTACACAATTTTTTATTTATTAAATTAATATTTTTGGTTTAAATTAGCATAAAATATCAATAAATTATTGGTATTTATTTTAAAATATTTTAGTTTTTTATAAAAAATCAAAGTAAAAATGCCCAATTCCTAAATCAAAAAAATTTTTTTGTTATTATAAATCGAGAATAGTAAATAAAAAATTATTATTACTTCGCAGATATTGCTAAATAGGCTTAAGAATTTTCTGAAATTTTTTGATAAAAATAATATGTATAAAATGGTGGGAGTTCAGCGAAATATTTGATGAAAAAATTATGCCGGCCAATAAAGAAAATTTTGAAATTTTCATTAAAAAATGAATTTTTAATCAAAATTTCTCTGGAATTTTATTATCATTTTTGTTGAGTTTAAAAATGACTCTTTTCCTTTGAAAATCCTCAAAATTCATCTTGGTTTTAAATTTGAATTTATACAGATTTTTGAGAATGTTAAAACAACACCGGATGGAACTACGATCGACAAGATTACTGTATTCAATTGCAATGAATGCCGCGGGGAATATGGAATATTCCCGTGCTCTATCCGCAGAGGTTACTGTATAACATGCTGTGGCCATCCAGAATGCAACTGAAAATCAAACGTCGAATTTTGGTGATTAATCTCTTTAAGATTTTCAATATTTTTTTAAATATTTTTTAAATTAATTTTGTCAAATTATTTATTTTCTAATTTTCTTATCTTTTTTCTTTTATAGCATTTTCGAAATATTACCTCCATTATCAAATAAGTATTTTAAAATATGATTTTGTATTTGTTTCCTTATATGTGTATTTCTTTCCCCTTCGTTCCAATCCTTTTGTAAAATTATTTAAGAATAATTCATTCCAATTTTCCACCTTCACAAACATATATCCACAATATACTTCACATCTAATTAATTAAACTTAAACCATTTATTTATTTATTATATTAAATAAAATTTTTTTGGAAAAATACTCAATCTTTTATTTGATAAAAGGATTAGAAGGGCATTCAAGGAATTTTTATAAGAAAAAGGAAAAAAATTTAAAATGAAGAAAAATGCCTTATTCTGATTAATGGAATTTATAAATATTTTACAAATTTTATTTATCCAAATTTAAAAATAAATGAACTTATAAAGAGAGATTAATAAAATTTAGAAGAATTACAGTGATTGAACAAAATTCAAAAATAAAAATGAATCCAATCAAATTAATGGAAAAATTGAAAATTTTTTAACAAGAGCCTTCTCTATTGATGAATGAAATTTTAGATTATTGAATAAAAATCGCATACAAACGAACCATTTATTTTTTGGATTCTTTCTTTTTAATGGTATTTCTCGGCTTTTTCGTAGGCATTGGCGATTCGTAATATTTTGATTCTTTGCATACTTTGGAAAGTTTGCTTGGAGAATTTGGAAAAATGTCTCATAAAAATTCAAAATCAACCAAAGAAACACCATCGGAAATCAATGATATTAAAAAAAAGTAAAATTAATATTGGCTATCGTTTTTAAATAAATTAACATTTTTCAGCTAATTTTTAGAATTTTATTCATTAAATTTGATTTAATAAGGAAAAAGGAAATTGCGGCATTAAAATAAGTTGCGTTATTTTATTCAAAAAGATTAAATGAATTGAAAAATTAAGTAAATTAATAATTTGATCCACAAATAAGGGAATTATTAAATACAAAAAAACTTGAATTATATCGATGCTTGTATTGTCTTTATTTTCTGCTTCTTCTCTTAATCTGCTGGCTGATTCTGATCTTTTAGAATTTCTTTAAATTTTAAAATATTATAAAATTATTTAAACAATTTTTACTCCGATTCCTTTGATATCTATATAGACATGAGGCAATTTAGTATATAACTGCTGCAATTGTTCCTCCCAATCTTGTCGTAAATATTCTTGGCCTTTAGGATGTCGAATAAGAAATTGGCGATAATCATAAAAAGATTGTTGATTTGGATTTGTGTAAAGAGCAAGTACTTCGCCAGTTTTTTCATTTCCCAAACTAAAATTTGGATAATCTCGTTCAAATCCATTGTATGATATTAAAAAATTGGATGATTGAGTTGAACCAATGAATTGCTAAAATATAAAAAATAATTTATTCATAAAAAAATTCAATTACTTCCTTGATTTGGTCAATAAAAATGGATTTCTTGTTCACATCCTCTTCATCTCTCTCTCGGAAAAATACGAGCAATTTTGGCTTCTGATCAGGAAGTGATTTGCTCAACCAGTTGATCAAAAAATTAGCTTCCCATTCATTCGGTCTGTTAACCCTTCTTATTGATTTAACTCGTTCGATTAAATCAAGCCCATTCGGATTATATCGCAAGATATCAAAGAAATTTTCATAATCAAATGAAGAAGTTTTCTTTGTCAACAATTCGAATAAACGACGAATTTGACCAAATTGTTCCATGGAGAAACAAATTTTAAAATGACCATAATCTAATGAAATTTCATTTAATTGTGAATATATGCATTCGATGAATTTCATAACTTGAGCATCCAAAAAACTGTAAAATTACAAAAACATTTTTTTAATTATTTTTAATTAATAGTTTTCTTACAATATATTGATTCCTTTGAATCCAATTATGTATTTTGGCGGCGAGATAGAAGTTATGGGAATTTTCATTTCATTGAATTTTCCAAATTTTTTCAACTTGGCTTGATAAATGCCGGATTCTTTGTGTTCACTATCAAATTTCAAAAAATAATCGATATTGTGTGGTTTCATATTTCCATGCAATTTTGACCAACACAATTGCTTGAAAGTCCAGCTTGATGTGCTCAATTTGGAGTCAGCCATTTCAATTCGCTTGATCCAAGCCAAAACTTCGATCAACCAATTTGGCACACTGAATAATAAAAAAACAATTTTTAGTTAAATTTACCATTTTCCCGCAGACATTTTTGCTCTTTTTTCATCCGTTTTCTCTTCCATATCGCTGAGCTTTTCTTCAAGTTTTCTTTTCATTTGTTGTGAATTTGAGACGACTCGTTTTGTTTTATCACACTGAAGTAATAGGAAAATTATATATTAGTATATAAATTTTTTAGATTTAAAAATTAATTAATATAAATAGAATATTATAAAAAATGAAAACTTGAATTTGTTCCGATTTTATTGCTTCAATTTCTTCAATCAATTTGGTAATTTGTTCCTTCATTTCGGTGTTTTCTTTCATTAATACAGCATTTTGCCCTTCAACTTTCTCTAATTTTTCCTTCAACGCAATGATTTCGCTGATAAATTTTGAATTTTCTTCAGACATTTAGATTTATTTTAGGGTTGCGCCCCCGCAGTGCGGGGGCGGGTTGTGCGGGGGTCGGGGTTTGCGGTAAAGAATTAATCTTGGTCCTCTTGATTTCATTAAAATTTGATACTAAAATGATAAGTTATAAAAAATGGATGCAAGTTTTGTGTTTTGCATTTTGCCATTAAATTTATTATAATTTATATTAAAAGGGAAGTAAATTTTTTAGATGATGATCTACTGATTATTTTAATTAATATTCCGAAAAATAATTATTCAAAATAAATTCAAAAAATTTCATTCTTCATCCCATTCAGCAGCAGCAATAGAATTTGAATTCTTTTAAATTCATCATTGAATTTTCACAATGAGCAATGAATAATGAAAATTCAAAAATTATTTTGCCTAATGGGAATTTCCCAGTGCCAATCATAAATCATTCATCCCACCATTCCAAGCTTTTGCATTCCTTTTATCTATATACTCATTCCTAAATCATCTATTGTTAGGCGAATTGCCTTTTAATTCAAATAATTTTGCTCAAAGTGGAACGTGGAATGCCCGACTCGACCTTTTGTATGGTAGGTATTCAGCAACTCAACAGCATTGAATATGAAATATCTTTATTTTGTCCAACCATCAAAAGAACAAAGTCCATTACCACTCTAACAAAAAAATTCTATAATTAGCTTGAGGCAATTTTCCCAAGTTTTATTCAACAGGCTGAAGGATTTGACTATTATTATTCATTCTTTATTTGAATCCTTCAAAAAAGAGGCCTTCATTGTTTGATGTAATGCTTTGGAAAATTGCCCTGGGCAAATTTATTTGAATATTTTTTATTCTCAAAATTTTATGGCGAATTTGATTTGAGGAAATTTCCCATCAGTCTTTTAATCTGGGACCAGATTTAGCTATAAGCTATAACTTAAAATCGAAAAGACATCTTTTTTAGCATCAAACAACACGGTTGTTTGTGGCCATTTTTTCCTTTTATTAAGGGGACTGGGATGAAAATTTGAATTATGTATTTTGCCTTTTTCATAGAGGAATATAAATAAGGGATGAATATTGCGAATCTTTGTTCACTTCTTCCCATTTACACAAAATACAAAATTTTACAATTATGAAAATTTGACCTACTTAAATAAACTTTAAAATTTTATTTAAAAATAAATTATTTAGATTGTTAGATCAAAATTATTCTGATAAAAAAAATTTTGAAAATTTGGAAAAATGTCTCTCGACAATACGAAATTTGCTGACCAAATCATTGCTTTGGGGGGAAAATTCAAGAAGCTTGAAGGACCAAATCAAGAGGTACTATAAAATTAAGCTGTATTCAATATTAATCCAAATCTATAATAACAGAAGAATCTGCCCAAACTGCTGAATGTCAAAATGGATTTTAAATTGTTCTACGATCGACCGATCCGCGATGAGACAGGCCAATTAATGGAAATTGGCACAAACTATTGCAAAGCTCATCATCGAGACATTACCATGAAGGTTGAGGAGGGCCTGCAAGTATCAGAATTGGGCCAACTTGTTGTGGAGCGAACACTTCGTTTACAACCGGTTTGTATTTTTTAAATTTTTAAACAATCTGGAAAATTTTCAGAATAAACAAAATAAATAAATTTATTAATTGGATAAAAATAAAAAACGCAAATAGACATTGCGAAATGCTTAAACATTAATCAAGAAAGAAAATAATTCGTTTCGAATCACTTTGAATTCTTTTATTCATTTAAATTGAAAAAAAATATTTTCATTTAAAAATTAATTCTAAAAATATTAAAAATTTTTAAATTCTAAAATTTTTAAATTTAACTATTTTCCCATTTTTATTCTAATTCTTTTCTTTTCAAATGTTTGGGTCTATTATGAGATATATAAATTATAAACCAAAATTATATTATGTCCTGACTAAACTGGTGTATAATGATAGTGGGAATTTAAATGTTTATTAAAAATTATCACTTAAATTTTACAAATATTTGATCCAGAATTTTTTGACGATACAATAAATATCATTTTAAGGCTTCCCATTACGCGGTGGATTCAGCCAATATCCTTAATCATCAGCCACATGAAAGCCGACTCGTAAAGATCAATTTGGAAGATGCTTCGGTGGTCGATGGCACACATTACAATTTAGTTCTCTATCGAATCTGATGAATGAATAAGAAACATTAAAGCACAGATGAAGTGTGAATCTGTGAATATTGTTGCGGGGGCCAAATGAAATTTTTCAATCCCATCGTTTTATAATATTTTTTGACATTATAAATATTTAAATATTGATAAATTCTTTTTTAATTAAAATTGACATCAAATGAATAAATAAATTTCAAAAGAGTTTATTCTCGAGATAAAAAAAATTGTAGAAAATTTATCGTAAAATATTTTAAACTGCAATAACTTGGTGTAATAATATTGGCATTAAACATTTTTCGAACTTATAAAATTCTTTTTAGTTTGTCCATTTTTCTACACTTTTACATTTTTCTGACGAACCAATTTCTTCTGGTGACCGAATCAATCTTAAAATTATAAGTCATTTTAAATTCGCGCACAATAAATTTTAGGTTCGAATTAAATTAATGCTGTCGAAGACAAATTTTGAATTTGAATAAGAAAATGTTCTTTTAAATCAAAGATCTACCACCTTTAGAATTAACTGGTAAAAATTTTATTTAACGATAAATTTATTCTTTTTTAATAACAAACGAAGTAACAAGGAAGTCGCAAAATCAGAATTTTAATTTATTTAAATATTAAATGTTTCAGTCAATTCGTCAATCAATTTCCGCATTTTTCACATCCAATCGCTTCTTCAAATTGTTTAAAACGCCATTTTTCCTTTCCAAAATTGGTTCGAACAGACTCGCCAGCACTGCAAAAAATGATTGCCGGAAAAAGTTGGAGTTTGGCAAATATTGGTGGCAATTCAACTTTTCCTGTGAATTTAATCATTTTTAAATATATAAATTAATTTTTACCCAATAATTTGCCATTGCACGTGGCAAAACATTTTATCGGCGATTTTGCCGACGGACAATTAATAATGCCGAGTCCAATCACTTCACCTTGCCGTAAATATTGAGCAGCATTTTCAATCAATCTATGCTTGGTTCCATTAATCCATATGCTTCTTTTGTGTGAAATTCGAATTGAGTTTTGTCCTTTTTCATCATTTTTGTCATTGACTTCAAATCCAATGTTAATATGGCCCCCGCCCCTATAAAATTAATAAATTAATTATAAAATAATAATTTTATATATTTATATATAAAAAAAACATCTTTTCGTAATTATTTTTTAAATTTAAGGCAATAAATTTTTTTAATTGCAATTTTGATATTATATTTATATAAACATATGTGTTTGCCTCTCATGTTATTTTTTACCCATCCATTTTGAGTTTTGAGTTTTGACTTTATTATTTTAACTATTAATAATCCAAAACAATAATTCTCTAATTCTTTATAATCTTTATGCAAATTTTTTGGTCTCTTCGTGATCAATTCATTTAAAAATTACTATGTTTTGCTCAAAATTTGTGAATTTTAAGATATTGTTTAAACGGTTTAACTCATTTGTTCTCCCATGAGTTCAATTTTTATTTCTAAAGAGAGCTACAAATTTTGATATGAATTTTTTCATGTAAAATTGAGTTCTGAATTGTTAAAAACCAAAATTCAAGAGAATAATTTAAAATATGAATATAAATTAAATTAAAAAAAGTTAATAAAGAATATTTTCCAATTAAATAGAAAATACCAGCGTTTGAGAATTTGCACCTCAAAATAGAGGGCTATTTGCGGTTTTATTGCAGCCAGATTTATCATCGGAACAGGCAAAGTAGCAAGAACACAATTCGTTCCTTAAATTTTTAATATTTTTTATTCCAAATTTTATATTTTTAATAAATTATTTATTGAAAAAAATTAAATAAAATACTATTTGGGCCGGAATAGGTTACATTCAATCCATCTTCCGAAGTGATCAAATTTGGTGAAAAATCATCCACATTCCATTTGTTGCCTTTCATTGCCTTTGTTTATGAATTAGAAAATAATTTAAAATAATTTTATATAAAAATTCCAACCATTTTAATGCAATTGACTATTTTTTGAACTTTTCTAGCCAAAAGGCCATTTGGCATTTTGGCTAGAAGGCAAATAACATTCTTCAATGGCAATGAGACGAACAATTCATTCATCAATTCGGCCGGCAATGGCCGACGATGAATTGATGATTTTGGACGCTAAAAATAATTTTTAAAATAATTTAATATAAATTTATTCTAAATTTTTCTTTACCTTCTTTCCAGAATTTTGTTTGGTCTCATCCATCAATTTCCTCTTTTTCCCAATTTTTTCATCATCTTCTACCATTTTAGCCATTTTTTCATTCAATTTGCGATTTTCTTCCTCCAATTTTGCATTTTTCTCTTTCAATTCAACAATTTCCTCATTCATTTTGGTCACTCCTTTATCCCTCTCTTCCTTCAATTTGGCAATTTCATTTTGCAATTCGATGATTTTTTGATGATCATTTTGTTGTTCCATTTTAATTTTTAAAATTGAAACTTATTTTATTTTTCTTAATTTAATAATTTAATAAATTTAAAAAATATAGCAAATTAGCAAAAAAAAATAATTTGTTAAAAAATTATTAGTCAAAAAAATTGGGAGTTTTAATGCCAAATTAATTTGGAAAAATCAGAATTTTTTATTCTGTTTAAACCAAGGCTTAAACCTTGGAGTAATAAGCCTAACGTTTCGCTATTGTCAATTTATATTGCTTTAAAAATTGTGCCAAATTAAATCATTTGTTATCAAAATTCATATTTTACTCTACAATTGAAAATGAGTAATTTGTTCAGTTATGGAATAATAAAAGTAAGAAATAATAATTGTGGTTGAAGTCAACCAATTGAATAAAATAAGAATGGAAAATGAAAGGAAATTCACCACTTTTTTATGTAGAAGTCCTTTGAGTACTCATGGAATATTTTCCCCCTCAAAGATTATCATTTGATGCAAATGCAAACAAATGCATCATTTTTACACAAATAAAGAGTCAGAAATTTTTACAAATTACATAAAATAACGGAGATAAAATATTAATTTAATCATATCAATTTAGTCTAAAAAAATTTCATGTGGGTAATCTTAAAAATTCAGCATTTTAAGAAAATATTATATCCAAGTTGAGGAAATTATTTCTCGGCATATATTCGTTTCTTCTCAATAATCAAGAGAGCAGCAGAAGATGAAGATTATTTTTATTCGTTATTTTTATTTCCCTCGACAAGGAGATTAAAAATACCATTAATGACAAAATTAAAATAGAAATGAAACTATATTTATAAATTTCTCTTAAAAATATCTATTTTTAAAAGATTTTTTCATTCACTTTTCAAACAAATCCAGCACTAAATTTGAGTTGATTGTGTGATTGGCATTCTACCAATAACAACCATATTATGAACAGAGAATAAGAATATTATGCAAAGCAACGGAATGAACAAATAAATTATCATTTTATTCAAATTTTTTACAATGAATAATATTCCACAAATTAGTCAATTTAAAGAAAAATAGGATAATTAAATTACATAAAAAATGATTGAATTTGGAAAAAAATTGTGTCGAAAAAATCATTTTTTGATATTAAGTTAGGAATTGGTGATTTGATCAAGTAATATGTTCTGAAAAAAGATTATTTTTCGATATATCAAACATTTTAATATTAATGTGGGTGAATGAGGAACATAATTGTTATTCTCTCTCAATTGGAATTGAGTCAAAACGTATTCCATTTTTTGAAGGGCTTGCTGTCACAATTAGCATGCCATTCTTCATCAATTTCCCTTTTTCAGGGTACAAATTATTCGCCTTTGGGAGTCGCTTTATTACTGTATATGAACATGGCTCCCGGCGTTTTTTAATTCGGATTTTGTTGCTGGAAAATGGGTCTTCTAGAAAGGAAACCTGCAGAAATAAGAAAATATAATAAAATTAAAAATATTATTTGTTTACCTCTAAATCTTCAACCAAGATTCCACTAACATTCTTCGTTATTGAGAAATACGGATAGTCGTTTGCCATAGCCGTCTCATTGACATTCGTAATTATGGGAATTTTGTGGATGCGGGATTCAGGCAATTTCTCCTAAAAATTAGAAAAATTTTGAATATAATTATGGAATGGACCCATTTTTAATGATATCAATATATTTTTTTTGCTAAAATATTAAATAAAATTATATTTTTATTACCTTTTCTTTATTTAAATTAACTTTATAATATCAATATTTTGCCATTTTTGATAATATAATAATGTTTTGATATCCTATAATTAATTTATCATATTTTAGAAAATTAAGAATTTGGAGAAAATTAATTTGATAATACATTATTTTATAATTATTGAAAAAATAATTTATGATTTAAAATTATTGATGGAGGATATTGACAGGAGTTTTCCAAAATTTGTTTAGGTTTCAGAATTTCGATAAAATTTAAAATTAAAATTAAGAATTTTTTAAACCGAAAATAGAGAAAAAGAAATTAAAAACAGACATTTTTACAAAAGAAAAATGTGCTTTAAACCGATACCTTTATAAACCGACTTTATTCTTAAGTGTAATTAATTCACAGTCAGTTTTACTTTTAAATCTAGATTCTTGGTTAAAATTTTGTTTGATTCAGCTATCTTTCTTTTTGTTTTTCCCTGTTCTCAGTTTTCAAAAAATGCGATTAAAAATGTTTTATGAAATTAAAAAATATTTCAAAATTTTTTTTACCGTTTCCTTTGATTCCCAGGCTGTGATTGTGAGGATTCCTTTCTCCATTTTTGCTTCTGGATTGGTGGCATCTTTCGCTACTGGATATTCCGAAATTACCGATAGTGGCAATTGTGTCGTATTTTCACAGTAATCGTATTCCCGTTTAATGATAACTGAAAAATTTAAAAGTTTAAAAAAATAAATATAAAATTTTAATTTTCATGCCTTCAGATCTCCAAAAGCGATATCGCTAACATTGAAGGTGTATTTTGAAGATCCATCGTTGCTAGTTGAAATTACTAAAATAAGTGATTAATATAAAAAATTTTAATTTACTTTTTTATTTTTATTAGCTTCTTATTAATTACAATTATTCAGAAGTATTTTAATTTATTTAATTCAATTTTATTCCTTTTATAAATAAAAAATATAGTAAAAAATAAAAATAATACAGCAAAAAATTTTAAAAGATAATTTTTTAAAAATATATTCCTCACCAAATTTGATGCCAATGAAAAATGCCAACCAAAAAAGCATGGTGATGATCTTATAATCTTAATAAAAAAAATCAAATTTATTCTAATAAAATATTGCGTTTTTTAAAATAAGTTTTTAATAGAAAGATTTGGCAACAATTTACAATTAAATAATATTGGACTACTTTAAGATCAGATTGCTATAAGCCTTGTGATCTATTTCTCGTTTAAGCCTTAATTTGGGCCTAAATCCTGACTTTAACTATGAAAATTAATAGATATTTTTTAATTTTTGAGTTTTATGCGATGTCATTAAATAGGTTTGTGATTATCTCATCATAATAGCCAATTTAGCTTTAAATTTCTGTCTATAAGACATATTTTATTTAGAAAAATTCCAAGAAATTAGAAAAATGGAATGATTAAAAAATGATGGGTTTGAATGATGGTGGGGAAATGTTGGTGAATCCGAAATAAATTCTTCAATTCTCCAAACTCTATTTTTAAGGGAGGGAAAAATAAAAATTGGGGAAATTACCATCAGGGCAGTCAATCATAAATATGAGGATGATGAATTCTTTGCGAAATTGCTGTAGGCAAGTACAGTATATTCGAAATGGCTTTGGATTGGCGGGTGATTGGACAAAAATGGGGGAAATGTGGGTGAAGAGATGGCAATTTTTGCCCTGAATGGAAGGTAAATGCAAAAAAGGAGAAAATGGAAATGGGCAAATGGTGGATTTGGGGGGATGAACAGGTAAAGTTGGGGGAATGGGGGAATTGACCGAGGGTAAAATGTTGATGAACAGATTGACTTTGGTCCGAATAAACTAAAAATAGAATGCGGGAATGACGCCTAAATGATGAATTCAAAAAATAATAAAAAAAAGACAATGGAAAATGGCTCAGGGACAAAAATTGGATGATGGAAGGCAATTTTTTGGACAAAGCGATAAAAAATATGGGAATTGGTCCCAGGGCAATTTGGGCAAATGAATGATGGACGGGATGCCGATTTTAGATAAGAAATAAGATTTAAAAAAAACTGGGTCATTCTCATCTTATTTATTACTGTAGGAACAAGTGAGATTTGAGATAAGTAATTTAAAATCAACTTGATTGAATTCAGATAATAAAATATTTATTTATTAATAAAATCCAAAAATGACTGAACAAGTTCAACAAAATTTCATCAAACAATGGAATGAAATTTGCAAAAGTGAAGAAGAGATTTCAACGAGAAAGCGCAAAATAATTGAGGAAATGAACATTGAAGAGAGTAAAGTGAAAAAGGAAATGGCCATAAAGAAGCAAAAAATGTTGGATGAAATTATGAAGGAAATGGTCAAAAAGGATGAGGAAAATGCCAAATTGAGAAAGGAAAATCGATCTTTGAAATTAAAAATGTCAAAAATTGAATTGGATTTGAACGGTTAATAGCCCACTTTTAAATAAAATGTTTAATTTTTAGCAAAATTTATCAATTCCTCGTCGACAATTGCCGGCCGAATTGATGAACGAATTATTCGCTTCATTGCCTCTGAAAAATGCATTTGTTCTTCTAGTCAAAATGCCGAATGGCCTTTTGGCAAAGAATGTACAAAAAATGTACAATGACTATAAAAATAACAAATTGGCTGAGAAAGCAATTAAAAGAGAAGTTAGTAATTTTATTTTCTTAAAATAAAGTACCCTAAAATTTATTATTCAGCGTCGACGACAACAAATCCAATTAGGCCATAATTTTTGCCTTGTTTGCGGGGATCGTGCCAGTGGTTTTAATTATGGGGTTTGACTTTGATATTTTGGGAACAATTTAGAGAAAAAAACATTGAATGAAATGCTGAAAAAAATAATTGAACATCAAATATTTATAATTGTTTGGTCAAAATTAAAGAGCATTAAACGGTTTAAAACAATTGATTATCCAAATACATAAATAAAAGATGTATTTTGATTAGTTAAATTTAATGAATTTAAGGATTAAAGGTTTAAAATAAGCAATTTAATTGCTAGATAATTTGCAGCATTTTTAATAATAATCGTTAGATTAATTTCTATCATGTGAATTTGAGTTTTTTAAATAATTTTTCCTCTATTTTTAGGCACAAAGTTGCGAAGGTTGCAAAGTAAGCACAAAAACATTAATAAACATCACACATTCCCCATTCACTTATATAGGGCTTCTTCCGCCGTTACGTCCTAGCCAATTTGCATTTCCATTGTAATAGAAATGGCAACTGTACAATTGGTCGGAATACTCGAAATCGATGCCAGAAATGTCGATTTGACAAGTAAATATCTAAATAAATAAAAAAATATTTGTAAAAAAATTTTAGTTATACCATTAGGACGTAAAAGTAATATATAAATTTTTTTATGATTTTTTAATGTAAGCGAAGCTTTAAATTATAATAAATTATTTTGACATTACGAGCTATTTTTTTAATTAAATAATCTTTACAATTTTTATTTTCAATTTTAAAATTATTTTCAAAATTTTCCTTATAGATGTGTTCAAGTTGGAATGCAGCCAACCCTTATTCCAAGCTACCGTTATGTACGGAATAAAAAACAGAATGATGATTTTGATGATAACTCTGATGAATGATTTAGAAATTGCTCATGAAAATGTTATTAATCCAATAAACAAATTAAAAAGAATGAAAAGCAAACATATAACGCTTTTTTAATTTGTTGATTATTACAAAGTTTATAATTACAAGAATTCAATATGCTACTGATGAGGTGATCGATGGCATTCCATTCTTCGAACAATTTTGACATCAAATTAAGGATGGATGCCTTCAGCATGAGGAGAGGAGAATGCTACCTGTACATCTCCAAAAACAATTTGGCATTCCCAATTCTTATAGTTAATGCCAAAACTGACTATCGGAATGAACAAATCTTCTCGATCGTGTTCGCCCGCCTTGATCAACATTTTCTCATTTTTTTTTATCCAACATCGATTTGACCAAATCAAAAATGTCGTTGATTTATAATTCGGGAATACATTGGATGGGCCTTTGAATTGTCCCCGTATAATTAATGTTTTGATGCTTTTTTTCCCATTTTAATTTATTTGTTGCCTTTAATAAGGCAATTTTTTGGTGAAAATTGTTCGGCTTATTTTTGAATTCATTCTAACTATTAATATAAAATGAACATCAACATGACAATATATCTAGTTATGTTTGAATGAATTGGACAAGAGTGAAGGTCCTCAAAACGAAGAATAATAAATTTTTAAGAAAATTATTTTAAAAAATGTTGTTTTCAATTCAACAAAGATTTATAATAATTTTGCCAATTTGAAATTAAATGTTTACAACTCTAATCAAATTTGAAGGAGAAATTCAATAAAACGCTTACATTTTCCATTGAATTCGAATATTGTTGAGTAAATCAAAATTAATCCTTAATCACGAAAATAAGCTGTCTTTTTCCAATTCAATGCTAAATTAATTTATATTTGGACGAATAATTTTTTTGGTTGGTTCATTGTTGAAATTATGCGGAATGCCGTCAGCAACAAAATTCAATGGAATTGTTCGGCATTCCACTTGATTTCAACTACGAATCACCGAAAAGGAATAATCAATTCATCTCAATTTTTGGCAATCAATTATTCAGACAGAAAAGATGCTGACAACAAGTAAACTTCTTTCTTTTTTTAAAAAATTAATTATGCTAATTCAGATTTGGCAAAATATTAATCGAACTTGAAGGAGGGCATAGGCATTGGAAAGATGAAATTAAAATAGTCAATTAAGAGTGAGCTCAAAAAATTGAACTCATTTTTTCACTTTATCATTATTTTGAAATTTTTGTCATTATTTTACTATTCTATTTCAGCCTTTTGGTAATTTTGTAAAAAATTCTACCAAAAAATCAAAATTTTCCTTCTTGGCAATTCGAGGCGTCGGTATTATGTTCCCTTTGTTTGCTATGAGTTTTAGAAGACTGAAATTGCCGGATTTTATAATTTAAATATACAAATTTACAGAGTTCATAAATAAAATAATTCACATTCATTTTTAAAAATTTATATTCATTCAAATTTTACATTTTAGAGATAAAATAGCTTATTAATTATTTTTAACTTATTTCCTGTTTTTAAAAGATATTATGGAATCAATTAAAAAAAATTTTGATGTTAAACTGTGCAATATTTTTATTTAATTTTTATATTATAAATGTTCATCATAGCCCTTCTTATTTTAAATTTCCTCAATTTTTTACTTTATTATTTAGAAATATCCCAAAAAAATTTATGAGATGGATTTTCAAAAATATTTCTCGCCAATACTTTTTCATTTTTTAATAAAAATTGAATGAATATTTGTAAACAATTTAATATTTATTTTTAAGTCATATCATAGTTTCCTTTCCAATCATTTTCACGTCGGCTTGGGAAGACATTTCCATATTGGGAATTTGGCAGAACCGATATTCACAGTTCTACAATGCTAAGACTCTTGTTGACATTGAACCAAGTCCAAGTCATAACAATCCGGCATGGGTTGATTCTGAGCATTATCAGCCTAAAAAATAATTTTGAATTGAGTTTTTAATTATTTTTTTTTAGAATGGAGTACACAATTTTTGTATATATTAAAAATAGACCAATATTAATCAAAAGATGAGAAAATTAAATTTAATTTTAAATATGACTAAATACAACCGAAATCTGCAAATCACCAAATACACTAATCCGAAATTTGTAAGAAAAATCAAAAATCTTTTTAAAAATTTCTACCTAATAAGAATTTTGTGTATTTGAATGAAAAGAATTTATGGATGTGCATCAACGATAAAAGCCTTCAAAAATATTAATTTTATTTAGTTTTTTTTTCAAAATTGCTTAAAATAAGTTTTAATCAAGCATAAATAACAGAATTATGAATTTCTTTATTTATTTAGAAAGTAAATATAAAATTTAAAAAAAAAAATTCTTTAGGGCAATTTATGGATTGCAAAAATGGGAATATTTAATTATAAAAATTCCAATCATTGTAGCAATTGTAGATGATTATGATTATATTCTATACACATTTTATGCCATATATTTGCATGCCTAAAATTAAAAATTCTTAAAAAATGAGTCTATTTAAAAAGAGCTCTCAAACTCATAGAAAATTCCAAAGGTAAAATATGTAAAAAAGTCCAAAAAAATTAACAAATTATTAATAACCAGTCATTCTTCAAACCATAAATTTTTGAAATTTCAAATAAAATTAATTAAATATATTTAATTAACTCTTAAGAACTAGGGTTATAAAATTTTAACAAATTGTCAAAAAAATTCGAATGCACAAAATTTATTAAAATAAAAATTCTGTTAACATTTTTCTGTGCTTTCTTTGCATGCATCCCACAAATGGATGATATTTATTGTGCATTGGCGGATAGTTGATTTTGTGCTCATATTAGTCAAATGTAATGAAATTAGTCAATTAGTCAATCTTTTTTCCATCCATGACCCAGCGGAAACGCGGCCTTTCTTCCTTGGACAATTTACAAATTTTATACTTCGAATTTTTTATGTGTTCGAATTTTGAAAGCTCATTTTAAAATAAACTTATATTTGATAATTTTAGAATAGTAGATATGCAAATAAATTATAATAAAAAATAAGAATTTCTTCTGAATAATTTTTCACCCCATTAAAAATACAAAATTAAATAAATATCAATATTTTCTGGAATTTATGACTGCTGAATATTTTAATTAATTTTTTATTAAAAATATTTCTTCATAAAAATGAAATTCATAAAGTTTTTTTATTCATTTTATATATAATATTTATTGAAAATTGTAAAACAAAAGTTGTTCCGACGACCCGTTCCAAAAAATTTTCAAAATTAAAATTTAAAATATAGGTGCTAATATGAACAATGGTAATTTTTTTATTTTTAACTATTACTTTTTAATTATCTTCTACCAAAAAAATAGAAATAGAACTTTTTTGTAACCCATAAAATTAATCTATAATGAAAATTTTGAATTTTAAATCGGAATGTGGCACAATGAGTCTCCACTCCATCTCCATCCTCTGAAATTGTCAAAGAATAGGTGGAATTATTCTTACCAGGCGGAATTAATCTAACCAGGCAGAATTATACTAACCAGGCGGAATTATTCTAACCAGGCGGAATTATTCTAACCAGGCGGAATTATTCTAACCAGACAGAATTATTCTAACCAGGCGGAATTATTCTAACCAGGCGGAATTATTCTAACCAGGCGGAATTATTCTAACCAGGCGGAATTATTCTAAGAACAGGCGGAATTATTCTAACCAGGCGGAATTATTCTAACCAGGCGGAATTATTCTAACCAGGCGGAATTATTCTAGCCAGACAGAATTATTCTAACCAGGCGGAATTATTCTAACCAGGCGGAATTATTCTAACCAGGCGGAATTATTCTAACCAGGCGGAATTATTCTAACCAGGCGGAATTATTCTAACCCGGCGGAATTATTCTAACCAGGCGGAATTATTCTAACCAGGCGGAAATATTCTAACCAGGCGGAATTATTCTAACCAGAGGCGGAATTATTCTAACCAGGCGAAGTTATTAGGCGGAATTATTCTAACCAGACGGAAACGCCTACGCCATGTGCCGATGAACTGTATTGAATGCGAAGTGCGAGATTGTGGATGACCCCCCCCCCCCTCCCCCATCAAACTTCGGGAAAGATGCGCTTGCGTTCCTTCAGGCAACATTGGCAATTTCGCGATCTTCCACAACTCAAACCCAGCGCTGAACACAGCCGGACAGAAATGTCAAAAACGTGCCTCGCTTTCAGGTGAAGCAGGCGATCGACCCAAATTTCTAAACTTTTTTCCATTTAAAATTAGATCACGAAATCCAAGAAAATATTTATTTGAGAATGACACGATGCATTTATTCTCTTTCCATTCATAATTTAAAAATTCTCTCCCAGACATTCAAAAGAATTCAAATCTTCGATGGTTGAATTTTTTCCAAATTAATGAATAAAAAAGGATGCAATTTTTTGCCTAACGGGAATTTCCCAGCCAATCATTCAAAAAATAAAATCATTCATAATATGCAGCTTTTTGCTCAGCGAGGCGATGGTTTTTCAATATGAGGAACATTTGTAATAAAAGGAAATTTTTCATCTTCGGCAAATTTCAGTCGGGGATTTAAATTCGAATTCTGATCTGTTGAAATATATTTCTTGAAGCAATTTTCCCAAGTGTTTAAATCTTCATTGACATTGAAGAATAGACATTCTAAATCAAGATGAATTATGGCTTTCATTCCTTTTATAAGATTCCCTGTTCCTTCCTCTATGTTGATTCGAATTAAATTAAAAATTATTTTAAATTATTTTTGAGAATCATCACATTTTTAATTAATAACTTTTAGCTTTTAAAATAAAAATTTTTATTTCTGATTTGTGAATTTGACTGTTAAAAATGAATTCCAATAAATTATTTATTAAAGAAGAAATTGATGAACTGAACGTGAAAGAAAGAATTAAAAAATTTGAAGAAATAATTCAGAAATCAAAGGAACAAAAATTCACAAAAATAGTGAAAGAAAAGGTTTGAATATTTTTTACTCATTTTTTTTCAAATTCCTAGAAAAAATTTTCATTTTATTATCGTGGACTGCCTGCTGAATTAATGAACGAATTATTTGCCTCATTGCCATTAGAGAATGCTTTTAGTCTTCTGGCCAAAATGCCAAATGGACTTTTGGCTAGAAATGTCCAAAAAATGAGCAATAATATTAAAATGGTGAAATATATTTATATGAATAAAATAATAATTCAATTTTATAGACAATGAAAACAAACAAATGGGATTTAAAATATTCGGGAAAGGATTTGACGATTTCCGAAAATGGATTAAGTATCAAGCATTTTAGTCCAGAAGGTAAAAAAATATTAAAAGTGCATAAAATTATAATAAAATAATTAAAAAATGATTATAAAATTAATATAATATTATTAAATTTTTTAGGTCAGAATTGGGCTCGTTCCGTTTTGCCAATTCCAACAATATTAAAATTGAAAGTCAAAAAACTGCCAATTGTTTTCGGTAAAAATAATATCGACAAAAAATACAAAATATCATAAATTTATAGGTCATAATTGGGTCCGTTCAATCATGCCAATTTCAACAAAATTCAATTTGAAAGCAAACATAAAGCCTTCAATTGCTTTCTATTATGAAGTGGAAATTTGCAAGAAAAATAGGTAGAAAAATTCTTTATAAAAATTTTTTTTAAATTTATATTCAAAAGATATTCCGGTATTAACATTGGATTTAATAATGGACCACTTCCTGAATATCAAATGAATTACTTTGAATCGCTTGGATTTGTGCCAAATTCAATTGGAATTTGGCACAAGCGTGAAATGCGAATTTATGATGATTCTGAATCATTCTATGCTAGATTCAAAGGATTCGAATATGGCAATGCAGATTTCAATGAAGGAGATGTGATTGGAATGGGCATAATCCATTTGCCAGCACATTATCCATTAATGTATTGTTTCGCCACAATTAATGGCAAATTATTGGGTAAATTTAAGCAAAAATGAAATAATAAAAATATCATACTAATTAAAATTCAGGAAAGACTAAATTACCTCAAGATTTTGCCAATCTCCAACTTTTCCCTTCCACCAATTTGTACTTTACAGGCGATTCGATTCGAGCAAATTTTGGCAAGGAAGAATGGCGTTTTAAACAATTTGATGAAGTTCTCCAATAAATACTATAAAGTCGAAAACAATTCTCTTGAAGATAACAAACTAATTATTATATTTTTTTTATTAATCTTCTCGAAAATTCTAAAATCTTTAACCAAATTCATTATTTCTCCATTTTGTGTTTTGTTAATTAATTTATCTTTTTCCTTCGCACATCAATCAAAAATTCATCATGATTTTTTGTTAGAATAAATTTTTGTTGAATAAAATAATCTTGAACAGCGTCATATCAAAAAATAAAAAAATTTCAAATTTACTTATTTATTTACATTTCTTTTTCATTTATTAAATTAATAGCCAAATTTAACATTATTGAAGACCATAAAATTCGGAATAGAGTAAGAAGTAAGAACCAGGAATATGTAAAAAACATAGGATTATGGGAATTGAAAATATGAATAAGAAGGCCAACAATTACTAATTAATGTTCGAAATTTTGCATTGATTCGCCTTTTTAAATTTTTAAAATGTTGTAAATCTAATTCGAATATTCAAAAATATGCAATTATGACCAAAAAAATTATTACGAATCATCTTCAAGCTCCAACCACTTTTTTAAAATGGATATTAAAGATATCCAAATTCCAAAAATTATAGAAACAACATGGCAAAAAACGGGTATCTAAATAATAAATTTTAGCTGTTATAAATACTTAAGGTTTGCCATTTTTTATGGATTTAAATTAAAAAATTATTTATATTTTCGGTAAAATTATTTGGTTAATAGCAAATTACATTTTAAAATATAAATAAAATTATTATCATAAAATCATTTTCACGCTAGATAAAAAAATGAATTCTGTAATGGCTTCAATTATTAAATACGACAGGCTTATGAGATAATTCAAACTCATTGAAAATTATTTAAGTGCGATGCATAAAATATGTGCTGGTTTATTTTTTCAAATTTTAATTTCCTGCTTCGTCTACTCTTTTTTTTCTAATTAATTTGTATAAAAAATATAAGTAATAATTATTATAAAATAATTTTATGGGATTGAAAAAATTCATTATTTTTTAAAATATTTCCAGTACCGATTTCAAATTTCACTTACACCTTACTTATTTTGAGTTAATTAATTAATAAAAATTGATAAGAGGTGAAAACGGCAGTTATTGAAACCCATTTGGGCGGATAGGATTTTGACTATGAAAGAAATTATCATAGCCGGCGCGATTTTGATCCATTCTATTGGTCATATCTAAAGATTGGATTCATTTTTTGATTTTGGACGAATTCTCCATTCTTTAAAGTTTTTAAGAACTTTGCCGATATTCAAAAATTGCTTTTGTCATTGGGAATTTCCCAGGCAAAGGCATCCATCAAACAATAGCAGCAGAAGACTTCTTCACATTTGGTGGACAACGTCGATTTACCGTATTATTTACCTTGAAGAATTAATTTAATTTTCAACCTTGATCTGGCGAGTATAAAAGTGAATGAGAATTGGGAAAAATGAAATTTTTAGAAAAATGTTCCCTCTGGCAAATATTGTTTAAAATAAAAGCAAAATAAGGCGAATATATAGCTGTAAGCAATTTGGTATTCTGAATGGATACGGCTGATGATGATAAAATGCCCCCAAATTTAAAAATGAATTTTAATCGAAAAAAGAAAATTATTTTTAAATCTCATAAATTTTTTTAAGATTAAATTTAATAAATTTCTGATAAATTAGAACAAGATTATAATTTAATCAGCATTGATCTCGCCGGAATAAAATTTTAAAAAAATTAAAAATAAATATTAATTTATTTATAATTATAAAAATAAAAATTACACAAAAATTTTAATCAGGTATTTTTCTTTTATTCATTCTTAAATTTCCAATTTTATTTTCCTTTTCATTTCGCTCATATTCATATTTTTTTTCTTAATGATGATAATTGAAGATTCTGGTGGAAAATTATCGAATATGTTCAAATTATTCTGTTTCTTTGGCAACGAAGCTAAAAGGGTGAAATGCAACGCTCGAGATTGTGATGTATAAAACTATAAAAATTTAAGCAAAAATCGACCCAAAATGTGAAAATTTAAATATGATCATTTTTTCAATTTAATAAAAATTATTTCATTACAAATTAATTAAAAGCCATAAATCAGTTATTGGATTTTATCAGAATTTTTCTGAATATCCGATTTAGAAATTCTGAATAAAATTTTCAAATTTTTCTAAATATAAATTTATTTTTGAAAATTTAAATCAGCAACCCACTAATTATAATAAAAATGTATAAATGAATTTATTTTAAATAATAAGAAAAAGGAAAAATTTATGCATGGCTTTTAAAATGTCTAAGCACACATGCACGTCCATTAAATTTTATCCGTCAATGCTTTTTTTCAATTTTTCCCTTTTTAAATGTTTTATTTCCGTTTAATTCTGATTTGTGATTCCAAATTTCTTCATTCATCAATAAATTTTCTAACGTTTTTCTAATTTTCAGAAATAAATTTATATTTTAAAAATGTTCTTCTCCACCAAATCGACCATACTCGTCGCATTCATTTTCCTGCTCATATTTGGAAATGCCTTCTCAAACATGTTCGAAATGAATGGGATTGCTGAGGAATTTGTAAATTTTTAAATATTGAAATTAATATAAATTTACTGAATTTAGGATTAGAGCTTTTGATTTTGTAAGAATTTTTGGTTGTATTTAGTCAATATTAGAATTATATATATTTTATTCTTTTTATTCTTTAATTAATATTTGCTATTTTTAACAAGTAAAAAAAATGTGTGAAGTATTAAAAAAAAAATAAATTTTTGTTAAAATTTGATTTCAAAAATTGTCCTTTAGACTGCTCAAAATGATGATCAATCCATGTCGAAATGTCATGATATGGACTTGGTTCAATGTGCGAAGGCATCTCATTGCAAAATTGTAAATAACAGTAATTTCCCAACGTCAACTTGTGAACCAAAGTGAAAAAAAGAGAATGAAACGTAATTTGTGTTAATTCTTAATAAATGATAAATGAATAAAAATTACGATTAAAAACAATTAAAATTATATATTATCATTTATGTATCCAGTAATTAATTTTATTTATTTCTTTGAAAATATGGAAATTATAATTAAGATTTGTATTCATTTCTAATATTTTTTTTCAAACACATAAATTTTTTCTGATTCAAATTATTAAAAGTTAACATTTTTCCTTTTTTACAAAAATGAGAACAGAGAGGAGGAGGCAAAAATTTTAAAAATTGAATTTAAAAAGATAATAATATGAAAAAAAATTCAAAATAGCGGAAGTCTTGTACGATAGGCGAGGAGATAGAAGCGTAAATTAATTAGAAAATATATAAATGTGGGCGCGAAAACTGAAATTTACACACTATTTCTCACTTTTTTAGAGAAGCAGAAAAAATTGAGTGTGACATAGGAAATATAAAGAAAGAAAAAAAGAGGGCGTGTTAGAGAGTGTGGCAGACGGTAAGAGAAATTTCAGTTTTCGCGGAATTTCAGTTTTCGCGGAATTTTAGTTTCCGCGGAATTACAGTTTTCGCGGAATTTTAGTTTTCTCGGAATTTTAGTTTCCGCGGAATTACAGTTTTCGCGCTAAAAATTTTAATAATTTTTAAATATTTTTTTCAAACCATAAATAATTTCTCTCATCATTATTTGATTAAAAAACTTTTTCAATTTTATTAAAAGATATTTTTATATTATTTTTAAATCACTTTTTTGCCAGGGGGAATTTTGTTGGAATGGATTTAGGCGTGAGGAAATTTGTGTCTTCGTTATTGTGGGGGATGAGGCGAACTGTTGCCGTCGGCATTTGTTGAACCTAGAAATTTTATAAATGCCTATTATAAGAAAAATTAAAGGAATTATAATTATAGCTGAGAGGTGAATGTGACTCCCTTTGAGATATTTTTTGAGTGATAATTTAATTTAAGAAATTATTATTATTTTTTTTGTTTCAAAATATTGTGAATTGACCCGGTTGTTTATTATAGTTCAATTGAATTTAATGGGTCATTTTTATGTATTTATCTTTGTAAATATTCTATGAAATTCATTATTAATTGCTACAAAAATTTTCATTCTAAAATTTTTACCTTTAAGGTATAATATCCTATGACTAATATTATGTGGAGTGAAGAATGATGGTTTTTGAATAAAATTCAAGAAAAAAATTTATTCGGTTATTTTTAATAAAAAATCATCAAAGTAAAAGGGACAAAAAGGATAAGGCAAATATGGGCCATTTCAGAATTAGTACAAATTCCAATTATTTTAGATTTAATTTTAAAATAGAAAATTGAACAAATGAAAGTAATTCAGGGAATCAAAGTTTTTGAGAATGGAATGAGTTGAGTTTTGTATAAATGTATTATAATTAAAATAGGTAAGGAAGAAATGGGGACGAAGATAAATCTGATCAATGAATTGGATGAGGTTTTCATTTTGTGAAAGGAACTTTAATTTAGGTATAACTTATCAAAGAAAACCATAAAATAGCTTTTATATAACAAATTGTATGGTAGTGTTCCGTATTTCTCGATCATGCAATTTATTTATTCCATCTTCCATCCAGTTTTCTTCTCCTTTGGGATATCGAGCCATATAAAAGTATGGGGGACGATTGTTGCGATACAATTTCAATATTTCATTTGTCCGTTCATTTTCCAGTATAAATTCTTCATGGTGGATAGAACCAAAGCAAATGAAAAAATTGCATGGCAAATTTGAATTCAGAAATTCCTTTAAAAAATCAAAATTTTATTTGAATAACGTTTAAATTAATTAGGGTTGCGATAGTTAGGTAAATACATATTAATACATATTTTTTTCTGATTTCAGAACACCGAAATAGTATAAAAAAGCATTCGATTTGAACCGGAGAGTTATATTTAAATAAAATTACATATTTTCGACTTTTCTTTTCATACATATTTAAACATTTACACCTTTTCTACATATTTTATATATTTTGATATTTTCTGGGAAATTTTCAAACAAAAATGCAATCAATAAAAACCAAGATTTAAAATTTGATAAAATGGAAAAATCAGCGAAAAAAAATGCCTAAATATATCAAGAATATTGGCCTCTTTCGACCCAAAGAGAGAGGTTTTTGATTGGCAAAATGCGAGAAATCTTAGGTTCGAACCTCATCTGACTCTAATAATTTTTTTCTTTGAAAATCAATTTTTATCCAATTTCGGCATTTTTCTTTAAAATTTATTTTATTAAAAATAGCTTTAAAAAATTAAAAAATTCAAAAATATCAATTATATCTAAATATTTTCGTACATATTTTTAAATTCTGTACATAATTATTAGAAATATTTTGTAAAAAAAAAAACATTGTAATTGCAGAAAAGAGTATTGAAAAAAAATTTTATACCCATTTAGTGGTTTGCCGAAAATACAAGAAACATATGCCATTGGATAGAGTTCATCAAACGCGTCGAATAATATAATTTGTCTTGTTTTAATTGGTTTTGAACATAAACTCATAAAATGATTTATGTGGTTTAAAACTTTTATTTTTGAACAAACTATGACAAATTAAATACCATTCGATGCGTCTCGACGAGATCTATCGAATGGTTATAGGTTTTGGGGATCTAGGACAAATTAAACCGATATAAACTTTTCTGCAGTTTCAACACTCTTTTCTACAATTTCAATGTTTTTTCTGCAAATTAAATACCATCCCATATTTAAGTACATATTTTTAACTTTATTTTACATAAATATCGCATTCTTAAACAATAATAAGTAAGAACCTCTTTGATGCGATTGATCAAGGCCACTGTTAATTCTTGTTCTTGGTCATCAGGATGAAAGGTGAGGTCGAGAATTTTTTGTTTTCCAGAAATTGAATGTTTCATAAGCCAATCCATAATGTCATCCATATCTCGAATTGTTGCAGGAATAACAATGAATTCAATACGATCAAGAATTCCGGGAAAAAGCCGATTGAACTCATTGAAATGCCATCCTTCTACGTTCCATCCGTGATTCAAATCGAATTTGTTGACTTTGTTGACCAAACTCTCCAGTATTGCGTGCATCGAAGCTATACGTTTATTGTCCACTTCCCAAGTAATCAATGGAATTCTCGTATAGAAACGGATGTGGCCATCGTCGATCAAATGAGCAGTGGAATTGAAAAAATTGGCAATATCCTCATTCGCAGATCTATTTAAGTTAAATGCAATTTTATATTAACTCAATATTATATATCAATCACATCCAGATGTGTGGCTTAAAGGTTTGACTATAAATGTGGCATTGACTATGAAAAATATGTGCCAAACTGGTCCAAAAATGTGGCAAAAATATGGATAATAATTAAAATTCATTTAAAAACAATTCTTCTTCTTTTTTTTCAATTTTCTTTTGGAATACCAAAAATAGTCAAGCAGCATAAAATTCAACTTTTTAAGAGAATGAAATTTCAATGATTTTGAGTAAAAATTGCCAATTAAAATGTGACAAAATCCAACCAGAGGGTCGAAAATATGGCAAATGCGGTAATTATATCGCTCATATCTCACCTTAATTCGATCGCTTTGAAGCCTTGAATATCCGATATCGGAATCGAAGCAATTGGTAAAATTTTATTCACTCCATAATTGCATTGAACATGCCCTTGACCAATGCCCAATCCATTATTGGATTCAGGAAAAAGTAGAAATCGAATTTTGTACGGTTTCACAATTTGATGTTTTGGCCTACAAACATGTTCACTGCTTGAAGTGCTCATGCTCAATGATTCTCTGTGGCAAATCAGTGGCATACAGTTTTGCAACCAATTTTCGAATGATATTCTAAAATGTTCAAAAATAAATAATAATAATTATTTAAGGCAAAATTGATATTATTTCTTGAATCCGGTATGCTACACAACTGGGCGAAGACGCTTGTGTTCATTAAGGACGAAACAGATTTAGATGAATTTAGTGTCAAATTAAAAGTTTATTTCTGGCTATCGTTTGATATAAGATTTATTTGGTTTGATTCAAAATTAGCATAGTTGTACTTAAAAACCATTACAAAAAGACGATTATTTAAATTTGCAAATTTTTCATTTTTTTTTAAATACAACTCTGCAAATTCTAAACCAAACTAAATAACTTTTATATCAATCGATAACCAGAACTGAGCTCTTTAATTTGATAACAAAATTATTTATATCCGTTTCTTCCTTAATGAGCTACAAACGGAATCGTCCAATTGAGCAGTCGCCTTAGGCCCAATTGAACTTGTCCCATTTGAATTTTACCCTTCTTCATATTTTGATATTTTAATGCTTGGATTAAATTCACTGGATCCTCCTTCTTCTGATAATGATGGAATGGCATTGCTTGATTTGACGGGTTTCTGCGAAGTTGTTAAGAAATCATCGTCATTGGCTGCTTCTAAAAAAGTTAATAAATTTAACTTTTATTTTTGTGCTTTTATTAATAATTCTCTTTTCATTTATTTATTCGGATAAAAATTTTTTAGCATTTTTCCTTAATGTTTCCATTTCTAAACTCATAAGACAAAAATTTTCGTAAATAACATGTTTAATAGTAATGAATTCCAAAAATTTTCTTATTTTATATGTTTAAAAAGTATTAAATTCCATAATTTTTTTTTATTTTGATAATGGCAAAAATTTTACCCAAAAAGTTGTAAATCTGGCAAAAAACTATTAAAATCGTAAAAAATTTAGCAGCCATGATAAAATAAAAATAATAAAGAGGAATTAATATTATTGTTCTGAATATTATAAATTAATTATTTCAATGAAAAGTATTTTTTATTTGAAAGGAAAATAAAGAATAAGCAAATTATGGTGAATAGCTGCATATATTTTCTAATTAAGTGGCTTAAAATGAATGTAAATGCTGGATATTTTAAGGGGATATATTTTTACCCTGTTTTTCATTACCCGGTCCTGGGAAATTAATCATTGTCATTCTTTTCAATTACAAAATGCTATAGAGGGCAATTTTTGTATAAAAATGGAAAAATGGATGGAGGATTTTGGATGATGCACATTGCACATCTTCAATTAATCTTTTGAATAAAAAAAATGTTCATTGGTACATCTTTTTATACCACCCAAAATTGCTCAAATTCCCATTTTTCCCTCCCAAAGACAAAGACAATTCAAATGTTTTGCGCGAGGCAAATTTTACGACTGGGAAAGTCAAAATGTTTGTATGGAAAAAGAATTGCCAATCCCCATTTTGAAGGGGAAAATAAAAATTGGGGAAATGAAGGGAATATGAGGCAAATATTTTGCAATTATTAATTAAATTTAAATTAATATTTAAATAATTTATTTTATTTTATAAAATATTTTTCTTTATTTATTTTTAAATTTTTAAATTTTTGCAATTCCTTGCCCTTATAAATAATTAAAAGTAAAATTTGTACTTTCCTTTTATTATTTTTTCTAATAAAAATTTTATGAGTTTCAAATTTTTTTTATATTTCAAAAAAATGCATCAAATATTTATTTTCAAAGAATTTGAAAGCATTGAAACTGGCCAACAATTCACATAGGAGATTTCTGTAATGGAAGCCAACAAACACAAAAATAGGTAAACTAGTAAACGTTGGTCCTGGCGAAAGATCTCACTTTGGTATATTTTTGAATGGCAGCAGCAACCAGTAGAAGCGTTTTTTTTCAAAGAAGCAAAATGTGAATTTGAGCAATTCTATGATGAGGAAATAGAATCATCATCATATTTGCAATCTCGACTCGAAATTTCAAAATTTGGCATTTATTAAAACAATTTATTTTCCGACATTATATGAATATTACCTTAAGAAAATTTTATTAGTTCAAAGCTAATTTTCTTGATCTTTTTTTTTTTTAAAAAATACGTAATGGAATTACAAATTTACATTCCATTTTATAAATTTAATAATTTAAGAAATTGGACGATCAAAATATTTTTTAAAAGGGCGAATTCAGTCATATATATTTCCTTAAATTTAAATGCACTTTAAAATTAAAACATATTTAGTTAAATTAGGATTCAATTGGCCGCCTTATACATATTTGCTAGCAGAATGAATTAATTGACAATTTTTTAAAATTATATAATCTAAGAATTTTTCAATTAAAATGTGTGCCTGAAATAATTAATTACAATAAAAAATTTAGCATATCAGTAAATATTCCTAAGATTATTTTATAATTTAAAATTGCCAACTTCTTAATCAATCATCAAAATATAAATGCAAAATATTTGCCTTATATTCCCTTCATCAGTTAGATTATATAAATTATTCATTTTAGAAAATAGAAGTATTAAAATTTTTATAAAAACTATAATTTATTAATGGAATAAATTTAAAATATCTTATAATCGGAAAACATGCTTTGAAATATTTGCACTTATAAATTTTTTACATTATTTTAGACATAACTAAATAAAATTTAAAAAATCATAATAATTCAGACTTTTCTGAAATGGTTTCCCATTATTCTGATATGATTTTCCACTGTTATTTCGTCCCATTCTGATTTTATTTCGGTCTATTCTGATTTTATTCCGACCTCTGAACAGATTTTATTGTTCATTTTTTTTATTTTATTTCGTTTTCCCAGAATTAAATTGCCGCGCGGTAAATCCCAGGATTTAGCAGGCAAGGCCGGTAAATTTGAAGAACACAATTGGTTAAGTTTCTCAGTAAAATATGACTGAAAGAAAGAATCAGATTCAGGCCAACCGCAAACTAAAATAATTTCTTTCATTGCCAAAATCCTATTTGCTGAAATTTGTTCTGAAAATAATTAAAAAATAATAAATTTTCTCAAACTCATAAAATTATTTTATAATAATTTTTACTTATAATTTATTTTATTCAAATGAATTAGTAAAAAGAAGCGTAGAGTAGAGGAGGACGAAATTAAATTTGAAAAATAATTTATAAAATGCAACCATTATTGGCCATATCTATTAATTATAAATGTTCTCAACAACATTGTTAATCAAATTTTGAAGCAATTTTAGTAGATTTGGTAAATGTTTTCTTCATTCCAAAATTACATAGAATGGGAAATTATTATGAATTGGAGGTTAATATAAATTTATTAATTTCCGACACGAACATTAAGAATGTGAATTATTTTTTGTTCACCGGAATTAAATTTTTAAAGCTTTAAATTTGAATAAGATTGAATAGTTTTTTGATTTGGATTTGTTGATTAAAGATAGTATTTATTAATCGATTTTAGGGAAATTAAAAAAATTGTTTTTAAAAAATCGCAATGTCCTTTTTAAATAAATTTATTTAGATTATTTTATCGATACTTTGTCTATACTGTTGTTTATTAAGTCCTCTACATGCATTTTGTATTTAAAATAACAATGTCACATTTATTATGGTCTTAAAGCAATTAGATTTGAAATATTCAAAACAATTCAGCCAATATTTTGTTTATATGTGCTTTAGCCATTTTCGCCCTCTTTTTCCTTTTTCATCGCATTCTTTCAAAATCTTCCCAGAATTTCTTGCACCAATCTTTGCAATTCTTGTAGCATCTATTGTATGAATGACTCCACATTCCATCGAAGATGTTGTCAAAGAAGGCATGCGATTTGGAGCCAGGCCAACTTTTACGAGGTGTAAATTGTCGATCTATAAATATTAATTAAATAATATTTGTTATTGAATGATAAAATTTTGACATTTATTAATTTTTTTAATATATTTTATTAGTGTAATTTAGATATTAAAAATGAATTTAGCTTATGGTTGGTAAATGAATGTCGGCATTTTATTGACAAGATTGATATAAATTTTATGTCTTCAATCTTTGTTTTAAGAATTAAAATTTCTATAAAAATACTAAAAATTTTGTAAAAAATCAAATTTCAAAAAACAATAACTAACCGTAGTATCCCCAACGATAAAATTTCCCTTGATCGGCATTCCAGATTTCATATGTCTTGAAGAATTTTTTGCCACATTCCGAACATTTGTAGAGTATTTCAATTGCTTCATGGGTTAGATCTGAAAACAAAAATAATTAAATAAAATTAATTTATTATTTAAAATAAATTTTCTGATAATTTTGACCCATACAAATAATCAATATATTATTTTTCGATAACAAATTATTTTTAGGTGAAAAATTTCTGCCATATGTGAAATAATTACGACTTGGATATTATTTATAGGAATAGAAATCATGGATTTTAAGAATGATGGATCTAATATCTAATTTGGCCCAGTTTTATGATCCTAAGATTTCTGTTTTCGATAAATAAATTTTTTTTCGTCAATTCATTTTTTTTCTAAATAAATTATTTTCTTTTAAAAATTTAAAGAAGAAAAAATAAAATTAACAATAATATTTTTATCGATTTGAGGTTTGATTTGATATTTGAAAAAATCCTACCTCCAGGGCAGCCAGCCACAATTTCAGAAAGCCCCAAAGTAAGAATGCCCAGAAAGGTTCGCCCAGTGTTGACAGCCACTCGTCTGCCATCAGCGCACATCGGCACTTCAACACGTTTTACACACTCCGAAAAGTAGTGTTCCGTCCCGCAGCCACAAATGTGGTCAATATCCTTCCAATCGGCAAAATAGTCGGGATTGTAGTCACCGCTTTTATCTTTTCCCATTTCAAATATAAATTTGTTGATTGTATTTAAATTTAATATAAGGAATTTATCTAAAATTTTGAATTAATGAATACAGAAGGATCAATTTTGTATCTGATTAAAATTTTAATTAGCTCAGCGAATAAATAGTTAAATTAAGAAGGCTCTAAATTATTGTAGAACCTACAAATGTCGTCTATAAATTGACTACAGAAAAAATATATTTATAGAAAAAAGGTGGATTTTCTATTTAAATTTCGAGTTTATTTAAATGCAAAAACATTCTTACTTTAAATTTTTATAGAATATAGAGGACTCTTTGTACATTCTAATGATAAATCACTTTCTCTATTATCGTTTGTTCACTGCATTTGGGACAAAATTTACCAGCCGTTGCCTGATCGGTCATACCTATTTTCCTCTACCAATTGGATTAAATATAAATATTAAATTGAAGTTAAATATGATATGGGAATATGTTTCTATGGAATAATCCAAAAGTTTATAATAAATAAAGGAATTCTATTTACAATGAGAATTAATTCCTGAATTATGAAATGGGAATACGAGCAAGTATAACCTATGATCGGAATGTGCGCAATAAACAACAAGTACAACAACAAAAAATGGACAGGAATAATTTCGAAAAGTGAGAAAAACAAAGGTAGGATATATCATTCACATCTCAGTAAGTGGTGCATCATTGCGGCCAAAAAAAAATTGGCCGAAAGATCCAAGGAAATGATGACATTTAAGAGCAATGGCCATTTATGTTGACTACCGATCCGTTGTTTTCATTATTCATTGTTATCCTACTTGTTTTTAGTTATTTTCGATAGAAAAACTACCAAAAAGAAATGGTTGGAAATCTACGTTTAATAATAAAAAATGGAATAAATTATTAAACAAAAATATTGTATCCATATTTTCATTTATTTAATGCCATCTAAAATAACATTGCTGAACATTTTAGAGCAAATTGGGAGCATAAAATTCGTTTGGAAGGCTTGCCACAAATAAATGTTAACGTCAACCATGTTGGGCTATGTGGTGTAAATTTTTAGAAATTTTTAATTTATAAACCATTAAAAGAACAAAGAAGGACTCAAATTCTTTAATATCAAAGTTCACTTTCATATTTGTCGTAGGCAATTTTCCATTTAATTTTCATTCATCTATTTTTTTAAAGTTTTAATTCACAATTGGCGAATTTTGAATCACCATACTTCCACTATTCTTTTAAAATTCGACCTAATTTTTGTGTTGCCCAATTCATTAAAAAATTATTTCTTTTGCTATAGGAAAAAAAGCATTGAAGGGACGATAAAATTATTTTCATTGGTAAAAAATAGAAATCCAACAAAAAAAAAGAATAAAAAGTAAAATTATTTTCCTTTGGTAGAAATCCAACATAAAATTGGCGAAAAATTAACAAAGTATTTATAAAGGAAAATATTTAATTTGGCAAATAAATTATTGAAAATGGCAAATAGAGTATTGAAATTGGCAAATAGAATTTCCTGTTTTTGGTTTATAACTTTTTTGTAACTAGGGGTTTAGGGCTAGGGTTAGGTTTAGGGCAGGCATGGGATTTAGGGCAAGGGCTAGGGCTAAGGGGAATCTTAAATAAGCCTGACTTGGCCAAGTTATATAGTCTAAAAAGGAATTGAGACATAATATCCTATTTGCCAATTTCAATCTATTTTCCAAATTAAATACGTCCGTGGTCATCTCCACAAAAGACAAATGGCTTTGCAAATATGGGCATGTCCACAAATTCTGCAAATATAAATTTTTGACGTCTAATAAATCAGCAATAGGTTTTAGACCATACAAGCCTTATACCATTTTGTAGAACTAATCGAGACGCATCGAATGGTATATAAAATATTCCAAAAGATAAAGTTTTAAACTGTTTAAACCATTTTTTAAGTTTTTGGTTTAAAACTCATTAATTTTGGAACAAAACCAGACATTTTATACACCATTCGATGCGTCTCGGTGAGATCTACAAATTGGTATAAGGTTTATAGGCTCTAAAATAGGCTACTGATTTATTAGAAGTCAAAAACTTATATTTGCAGAATTTGTGGAGATGACCTAGCACCAATTAAATACTATCCTATTTATAAATGGGTTGTCAAATTAATTATATCAAAAAAAAATATTTGTCCATTATTTATAATAATAAAAAAAATCCATTTTATTGAAAAAAAATGATCAATTAAATTTGAATATTTGCCAACAATAATGAATAATATAATATTTAAAAGAAATTTATTTATAAAAAAAATATAAACATGCATTTTCAAAATGTTTATGAAAATTATGTAAAATTTAATTTATAATTGCATCATCATTATCGATGAAGGTGGACCACAGTAAAATTAATCGGAGATGAAGGGATGGAATTTGTGCTGAAAATTTTATTATGAAATTGAACAAAATTATTTTTAAATAAATTTAATTTATGCAGATTCAGCCCAAAAAACTAATATTATTTATCACCATTTCATTACCTTTTAAATGAATTTTTTTCCCAAATTTTACAATTTGGCGCGACAAATTGGACATTCTGACTTTACTTTTTCCCTGAGAAAAATCATATTTCCAAATTTAACTTTTTCTTACTTGTTTTCTTGCATACAATCCCAATGGAAATAATGCTAAAAAGATATAAATTTTAATGTCAATTATTTTAGTAATTTTTTTATTTATAAATAATTAATGAAATTAAAATTATTTGACGCACGCCACAATAAAGTCGCTCCAATTTTTCATTTATCAAAAAATTTTCTAGGCAAATTGGACAATGTTTTTCCGGTATATTTTTGTTTCCATCATAATATACAACTGATTTAAAAATTAAATAATATGAAAAATTAAATCAAAAAAAAATACCACTCGGGAATTCCTTAAATAGCAATTGTTCCTCGCTGAAATATTTGAGCAATTTCATCAAATCAATATTTTCTTTTACATTTGCCAACATTTTATCTTTTCTTTCTCTTTAAAAATATTTTCAAATAAAATATATAAATTTGAAATTTTATTTTAGCTAACCGACATTTGCAGACGAAACAGCCGGTTTGATGCCGATAATGGCAAAGCTGCTCTCTAGCATTGTTTATGGAATATTATTAAAAGCATAAAATTAACTATAAAATGATATCAACTATACATAGGCCTATGTTGAATATTCAAAAGAAGTTATGGCTAAAAAACAAATAAAAACGAAATTTTAATTAAACAAACTGTTTTTTGGCCATAACTCGTTGAATATTCAACATTGGAAAATATTTTTGATGTTGTTTTATAGCTAATTTTATGCTAATTAATATGCAATTAACAACGCCAGAGCAGACTTTATCGCCATCTGCATCAGCAGAAGAGAGTTTCGTCTGCAAATGTGGTAACAAGTTTAATTTACCCATTCTCCTTGATGACCAATTCAACAAATTGTTCACATTTCTTCAATGCCTCAAATCCATCATCGCCTTCTGCATAAATGGTCTCCTCCGGTTTGGGTAATTTTTCTCCCCATTCCCACTGTAAACGAACATTTGGATGGTTTTTATTTTTATATTCCTTTATTAAAATTTCCCTTTCGCTATCACCTAAATCATCCCACAAAATTGGTCTGATATGTTTGCGTTTAAATGTGAAAAATTTGGAATTAACCAAAAAATCAAGTAAGCATTTTTCCAAGGAATCTTAAAAGTGTCAAAAAAATTTATTTTAAATGGAAAAAATTATTTTTTACCCAATTTTTCATTCCATTCCTCGGGCAGAATAAGCTGATTTTCTGTAAGGCTTAATAATTTTTGAATCGACAAATAATTTCCCTGCATATCTACGGCTTTTTCGTTCATCGAAAAACATTTTTTTGTTTTTTTATTGGCTTCATTTTTATTTTCCAATTTTTCATAATAATATTTTTCCATTTGATTTTTGTGAATTTTCAAATTTTTTATCTCATCATTCGGCAAAATTTGTCGAAAAATTTGCCAATTTATGATTGGAAAATATTGGAATGTTAATTCGGTTTGCACAATTCGAGTTCCCAAAATGTAATCCAAAATGCAATCAATTTCATGTAAATGCGCTGAAAAAAACGATTCTATGACTTTTCACAATAAATTCTAAATAATATGTTCCGGATTACATATTGATTAACAAAAAATTTTTTAAAAAATCTTTCTTTTCTCCATAAAAATGTAAATAATAAGTTTTTTTGAACATAAAATACTCTTCAAAACATCTCAACAATAAATTTTTAGAGTCATCAAAAATTTTAATAAAAAATTTCCAAATTACAAAAATAATTTCATAATAAAATATTGAGGAATATTAAGATTAAAAGTTTAAAAAAAATCAATAAAAACATTTTTTTGTTGTGTTTTCCTAATTTAAGAAGTTGGTAAAAATATTGGTATACAAATAAAATCCGTCCTATTAACTTAAATTATTTATCAATTTTTTAGAGGATATTATTTAATTTGTGTAAGAAATATTATAGAGCTTTAGAAAATAATCTCAAAAAATAGTCATTAAAATTTGTAATAATTTTTGCCTATATAAAAATGTTTTTTAAACTTTTTGTGAAATCGCGCAAAAATAATTGTTCCTCGTGGAAATATTTGAGCAATTCCATCGCATCAATTTTTTCCTTTTCATTTGCCAACATTTTGCTTTTTCTGAAAAAAATCAAGAAAATATACCAAATTTTTTAACGAATATTAATTAAATTTAATTATTAATTTTAATAAATAATTTTTTCTCTTTATTCAGAATTTACCCATTCTTGTTGGTAACCAATTTCATTTGTTCACATTTTTTCAATTCCTGAAATCCATAATCGCCCTCTTCATAAATTGCCACATTTGGTTTTTCTTCTTTTTTCCATTTCCAAGAAAATATTTTATTTCCTTCAAGTTTATATTCATTTAATACCGCTATTTCTTCATCAGTTTTGCCCGGCAAAATTAAAGGTCCACTTTTCCAAAAAATTTTTCGGATGATTCCAAATTTATTTAATGGAATTCACAATGAAATTTAGACTGCATTTTTGCAGAGAATCTGGGCATAAAAAATTGTTTTAATTGAAGAGATATCAAAGAAAATAAAAAGAAATTTTTTAATGGCGGATTAGTTAGGCTGAACGCTGAATTATTATTTTAAAGGTAATATGGCGAAATTATTTATTTTACATATTTATTTATAATTACAATTTTTTCAGAATGAAAATGTTGAGATCGATATAAATAAAATAAGCAAAAATAAAATGATTATGAAATTTCAATCAATGCAATTTTCAATTCAGAGTAACCTAAAAAAGATTCGAACGAAAAATTGTATATAATTTAAGAGAAAAATTTTTATAATTATTTTGAATAACGAAAAAGTACATAAATATATGATCTAAGAAAATTTTTTTAACAATTTTTTAAATTATTTGCTTACTACTTTAATTTATGGGTTATGGATTCATTCCTCGTTATTTTTTACTCTAATATTATAATTAGGGCACGGATTTTTAGGTGGCAAAAATCGCAAAATAGGTACCTATTTAGGTTTTTTCGGGAATTTTGCCAAAAATAGGTTTCAAAACCCGAAAATAGGTAATTTTTGGCTTTTTATTGCATTTTTAACATGAAATTTTCCTCCAAAAAAAGTGCGAAAATAGGTAAAAAAAATTTTGGTCAAAAACATGAAATAAATGCATAAAAACATCATTTATGTGGTTTTCTCATCAAATCTGATGCATACAAAAAATAGGTAAAAACCTAAAAATCCGGGCCCTAATTATAATATTTGTAAATAATTTATATTAAAAAATTTAAATTCATTTTAACAGAAAATTATGGATAAATAATTACAGTGGGAAAAATAATTATTGAGCAATTTAACAAAAAAAAATATTTTCTTACCTAATTTTGCCTCCAATTCTTTTGACAAAATCAGTTGATTATTAGTCAGGTTGAACAATTCTTTCATCAGCAAAAAATTTCCCTCGCCATTCTGGGCCCTCTTATTCATCGAAAAACATTTTTCCGTTTTTTTATTGGCCTCATTCTCATTTTTTAATTTTTCAAAATAATAATTTGCTAATTCTTTTTTATGTATTTTAAAAATTTTCATCTCATCATTTGGTACAATCCGTCGAAATGTTAACCATTTTTTTAAGAACCAAATTCGCTCGGCAAATAATTCGGTTTGCACAATTCGCGTCTCCAAAATATATTCCAAAACGCATTCAATTTCATGTAAATGCGCTGAAAAGGAAAATAAAATTTTTTGTTGACAATTTATTAAAAAAAATTTTATTTTGATGCAATTTCATCGGATTATTGCAATTTGGGTATATAATTTCTCAATTGGGAATTAATTTAAAATCCTTTTGTGATTGGATTAAATGTTCAGCAGAATTTCGTGTAATATCGTTTATTTTGATCAAATTAGCTTCATTCACTTTATCCGTTGGAAGGAATCTTAAAAATGTGGTATCCTTGTCTTAAAAAATTTACCATATTCTTGTTTTTACCAGTAAAAATTTACCAGCAGCTTCTTTTTAATTCATTAAAATATCAAAAAAAAAATTTAACATTTAATTTCAAATTTATTCTTATAGAAAAAACTCTCTCTTTCAGAATAAATTATGATCGTTTTTTGAACGCATTTAATTAATGTTCAAAGTAGAGAAAAAATTTTCAAATTAACATATTCTGATAGAGAGGAGTTTTTTCTATAATTATGATAAATTTATTTCAAATTTTTGGATTCGATTTTTAATGAATTTTAAAAGAAGCTGATAAAATGATTATCAGGTCCCTTTATCGCGCTTAAAATTTTACCAGCATCTCCTAGTAAAGTTACGAGTTTGCGAGTAAAAAAGTTGCTGTTAACTGCTGATGTGTTTACCATTACCACGTTTTTTAAAATATGCGCCCGGAAAAAATTTATACGATACCTATTTTTTACTTTATAATCTTATAATGGTCGCTTTTCTCGAATAAATGTTTAAAAAGTTTTATTTTTTAACAAATAAATTTTTTTGTATATTTTTAATTTACTTTTTCTCTCCAATATGCGATCTCTGTCGAAAGGATTGCAAAATGTATCAACAATATTTCCAATACATTCTACAATTGAATCAATGCATGGCGACATAAAACAAATAATAAAAATAAGGCAGAAATTTTTTGGAAATAAAAAATATTTCATTTTTTAAATAAATTTACTCTATAAAGGGAATTTAATTAAATTAAAAATAGACCAAATTTAGTCATGTTTTTATGGCCTTAAAATTCCCATTTTTATTGATATTATTCAATTATTAATTTACAATTTAAATAAATATATATATATATATAATAAAATCTAAAAAAAGGTTGAGAATTTGCTGGATTTCTATAGGGGTGCTTGCATTAAGTGAGACTTATCTATGGGAGAAATAAAAGATTGCGCGATAGGCGATACTAATTTTTTCCTCTTTACATATACAATGAAAATTATTCCCATATCCCATTTTCATCCATTTGTCGAGTTGGCAAAAGTGCAAGTCTTCATATCAGCCGAGAGCCAACAAATTAAATCCCCTCAAGAGTAGACGGAATATTCCCTGAAATTGTGTCTCGCTCTCTTGTGATTTTATTTAGCAAAATTTCCAGCAGTGAGAAATATCCATAATTTTTGCAAGACTTTTCTTTCCTTACTGCTTTCCATCGGAGAGGAGGATAATTTTCTTTCTTTCCTTTTCGGACCCAAAATTGCCCATTCATGCGCCTTTGCTTTATCTCTTTTGTGGAAACGGTTGATCTTTTTAGTTTGTAAAATGCGGCAATGATGCAAACAGCATTCCAATTTGGCAAGGAACTCGGAGGATTGAAGGAAAGAATGAATCGATTCGAGAAAGAATTCGGGAAAACAAAGGTAGAAATTGCACCAGAAATGTGCCAAAACCAAGAGGAAATGAAGAAAGCTTTTGCTGAATTTAATGTAGCAAAAGATTTAAATCGCGCAAGAAAATGCACCAGAAATGTGCCAAATCCAACAGGAAATGGAAGAAATGAAGAAAGCTTTTACTGAATTAAATGCAACAAAAGATGGAAATCGCGCATTTGATGAATTAAAGGAAGAAATGGCCGAAAAGGATCGTAAATTAAATGAGATTGAGAAGGAATTGGCCGAATTAAAGGCACAAATTGCCGCCTCTGGGAAAATTGCTGTTGAAAAGGAAAAAGATTGCGATTGTGATCTTGGTGGAATGGTGAAGGAAGAAGATGCAGAATTGCAACAAAAATTACTGGATTTGAACGAGGATGTTAAAGAAGTAAATTTTTGATCATATTTTAATATAATCATAAAATATAAAAAAACAATCTTTTTGACTATAAAAGTAGCTACCCTAAATGTCAAGTGTCATCACTCATCAACATTACCTTAAGCCATATTAATGATCTCAAAATAGAAGAATATCTTTCGATAAAATTTTGATTAATTGTAAAAATTTTTATTGTGAGATCCTAAGAATAAAAATTATTAATCAATTAATTTTAAAGTATTTTATTATAATAACAAGAATTCATACGAGATAATTTAAATTTCAGAATAATTAATTTTAATTGTCCATCATTAATCGTGCTTTTAATATTTAGACGTGACAGCATTTGCATTGAATTTTGCTGTGGAGGATCTTCTTCACCATTAGACAGTTATCTCGGGCATATGGAAAATTCAATTGGTATTAATTGGAAAGGAGGAATGTGGATTAATAGACGCTGGACGAGATTCGAAAATGTCTATGGACATTTCAAGAATGGGGATGTTATAGGCATTGGCATAGTCCATTTTCCGAATGGTACACCGATCGAATTCTTTTCTACATGCAATGGACAATTATTGGGTAATATAATTATAAAAATATATTTTTTATAATAATTTAAAAAAATAAAACACAAAAAAGAGTATAAATATAATTAAAATATTTTTATAAATTCAGGAAAGCTTAAATTGCCAGATAATTTGGGCCATATACAAATGCACCCGGCTGTCACTTTAGGTTATAAAGACGAAAGTATCCGAGCAAATTTGGGAAGGAAGAATGGCAATTCAAGTAATTCGGCCAACTTCTTTTGTAGGATGTAAATTATGCTAAAATATGGAAATTGGGAACAATTTGATGAATTTGTTTGAAAAAAAAACAACATTTTCTTAAGCATTTTTTACTATTGTATTCAAATTTTACCTCTCGGCTCGGCACATGAAACAATCGAAAAAGCTTTTTTGAATAAATTTAATCCTTTATGTAATTGTTTAAAAATCAACCAATTCCATTCATTTTCTTAATAATTCTTCGCTAATTTTATTATTTTAAATATTTAAAATAATAATTTTGATTATGAATCATTGAACCAGTCCCTTTGGGACTGCTTAACGGTTAAATATTTTAGAATTTTGTTGAGGAATTGTGTTGAAAATATTTAGGAGATTGCGGATTGCCTCGGATAAATATTTTTTCAATTATATTTTATTTTGCCTTTATAGGAGAAATATGAATGATTGATATGAATTTTATTATCAGCATATTACAAATCAATGCAGTGGCCGAACAATTTGGAATTGGATTATCAAAATGCATTTTTTAAATTAAAAAATTATCTAAATTCACCCAATTTTCCCTTGAGCCATAATCAAACTACTTATTTAAGTTTTAATTTTAAATAATTTTTGAAATTATTCAATAAAACCAACAATAAAATTGGACGGTTATTTTTTTAAATGAATAAAGTAGTTATTTAATGAATTTTATGTCTTGAATTCACATTTTTTGATCTACAAAAATATGTATAATCATAAATTTATTTAGCGTTCTAATTCGCTATAGGCAATATTTTTTAGATGCTCTTTGAATTTGGGCAATTAAGAACATTTTGAATGAGATTAACCAATAACTAGCAATGAACCAAATAACTTGAAGAAGAAGAAAATAGCGTTTTACTTCATTTCATCCTTCGCCCTTTCCCTTCATTTGGCTTGGTTTTTAATCGACCACTTTTTTCATTTACTCTTTTGGAATTATATAAAGATTTTTAATTTATCATTCTTTTAGAAAATAGTAAATATCTCAAATTCAATCTTCAAACAAACTTATTTCAAACGATCGAAAGATGAACCGCATTATTTTTCTTTTTGCCCTGATTGTTGGTAGCCTTGCCCTGACCATGGCATTGAAATGCTACAGCAATTTTATTGGTTACAATAATATCATAGGCTATTCGTTTAAGCCGGGTAAACCTTTGGTTATTGAATGCGAAACTACAATGTGCACCAGTGGCAAATGTAACGGATTTGGTATGATTGTCAAAAATCTATGGACATTATAATAAATTAAGTTTCTGCTATTTTGGTAGAAAAATATTAAAGCTTTAATCATAAACTAAATTTACAATTTTAAATCAAAAAAATAAAAATGCGATATTATGACTTTTCAGATTTAAAACCCGCTTTTAGCAACTCTAAATTATTAATCAAAATAATTCTTTTCAGAATTCTATGGATGCACCGGTGGTGGTAAACCGTGCGCTCTTATCGCCTGTGCCAGTTGCAACGATAAAAATTGCAACCAAGAACTTTGCAATAGCCCGCCTCCAACCTCAACTACCAGCACAACAATGATGACAACCAGCACAACAATGATGACAACCAGCACAACAATGATGACAACCAGCACAACAATGATGACAACCAGCACAACAATGATGACAACCAGCACAACAATGATGACAACCAGCACAACAATGATGACAACCAGCACAACAATGATGACAACCAGCACAATAATGATGACAACCAGCACAACAATGATGACAACCAGCACAACAATGATGACAACCAGCACAACAATGATGACAACCAGCACAACAATGATGACAACCAGCACAACAATGATGACAACCAGCACAACAATGATGACAACCAGCACAACAATGATGACAACCAGCACAACAATGATGACAACCAGCACAACAATGATGACAAATCTTGAGAATGGTTTAAGTGAGTAAAAAAGACTTGTACATTTTTGATATTAAAATGGTTAATGTCGAATCTATTCGACTTTGATCGGGGAAAAGGGCAAAAACCATTCAGGGATTGAATGGGGAATTATTCACATTTTTTGGAGCTGAGGGAGTCAGCTTCTTTCTTTTTCTTTGGTTTTTGTCATGGCCAAAACTCTGGCCTGACCTCCTTTATTCTTTGGAAATTGGCTCTAAAAATGCTTGTAATCTGATATTTGCCATTTTTTGCCCCCACAATTTTGGATCTATTTAAATGATTTGAATTGCCTTCAAGGCACCACACTTTTTCACCATTTCCATTGAATTGAATAAAACACATTTTCAAACAATCAAACTTGAACAAAACTAAATTGCCTTAGACTATTCCCAACCCAAACAGTCGAATCAAGAGTCTAGGCGCTAGATTGCGACAGTTAATTTTAAAAATTAAGGAAAAATTTTTATAATATATTCTTTTGGCGCATAGATGAAAATTTAAAAATGTTTAAAATATTCGAATTAAGTAAATATTATTTTATTTTTTTTTTAGCAGCAATCCATAAATCGATTGCATTTTCGCTGTTCATCGCCATTGGCGCTATGATAGCTGCCGTTGGGCACTTTTTGGTCTTCTGAAGAAGCCAAATAAAATTGTTGCAAAAATATGGTGGCCATTATTCCAAAAATATAATAATTCAAATGTGTTAATGTCTATCCCTTTTTTTTGTTTTTTTTATTCATCGGTTATTTTTGGGTTTCACTTTTATCTTTCCAATGATGAATAAAAATGTTTACAAAATTTGAATGGATTGAAATTTGGAAAACAAATAATTGTTTTTTAAGATCAAAAACTTTTGGAATTTTTATTTTATTTCCAGGTTGCATAGTATTCATTACGAATTTTTGCTTACTTTTTGAGCTTAGGTCGAAAGAATGAAAAAACTAAATCAAAATTAACTTTCCCCAGTAATTCGAGTTTTTTGTACTCATTGATATGAATTGTGAGCTTTTAAAATTAAGAAAAATCACTTTTAGAGGAAAAAAATAACGAATAAATTGTAAACTATACTCATTCATGTTTATAAAAAAAAAGAATTTTGAATATAATAAAATCGATTTTAAAGAAAAAAAAGGCTTTCAATTCAATTCTAAGTAAATTATTATTTCTTTGCGTTAAAATTTAAAATAATTTAATGTATTTCATTCTTCATTTCTCTTTCTAAAAATAATTCATAATATAATTTTTTTATAAATAAAATTTTTGCAAAAGTTGATATCGTTTTAAATTTTTTATTCAATTATATTGTTAATGATTTTTCAGCAATATATAGAATTTTTTTAAATTATTTTCAAAAAAAATTCATTAAAAATTTTAACTCAGAGAAAATACCAGTAGCTAAAGGTTAAAGAAAATTAATTTGTTGGATGCATTAATGCAATTGGACACAAGGAAATATAATTTTTGGATATTAAAAATTTATCAATAAATATCATTTCAATAAATTTATTTTCTCAAACTTTATTTAATTTTAAACAGAAATAATGCATTTAAAAATGGTTTTGCTTTTAATATTAATAAAAGATTGTAAATTTCGCCAATAAATTGTGGCAGCCATTTTTTAAGTAATATTAAATGTGATTGAAAATCTGTGGGAACCAACATGGCATAGCATTGCATTGGAAAGCAAAATGTAATTATCATTTTGAATTTCTTCATGAAAGCTATTGAAGATTATTAATTTTTTTTCTGGAAAATTTCCTCTAGGCAAAATATTTTTTTAATTTGGAATTTTTAAAACTCTCTATTAGTGATTAAAAACTAATAAATATGGGAAAAATTTTGAGAATATTTATTTAAGATAATAGACATTTCAAAATCTTTTTAAATTTTTTCATTCAAAATTTTTGCAAAAAATTTTTGTATTTTTAGAAATTCCGCAAATTGATTTTAATTTATCATGGATTTCGCGAATATTTCTCATCATTCGGATGATTTAATTGATTTGCGCCCGGATTTGATTTGTCACGAAAATATACTAGAAGAATTAAGGAATTTAAAGGTAATTTTTAAATAATATTCATAATTTATTAAATAAATATTTAATTGAGCATTTTAAGTATAAAATGTTTAGCAAAACCGAAAAACGGTTTGATTGGTTTTGTTCCTAGGTTTTCGGTTTTGGTTTTTTTTTTTATTTTTGACTAAAATTACCAAGGTTCGGTTCGGCTAATCGATTTATAAACTAGTTTAAAATATCGAAACCAATTTGCACCATTAAATAAGGTCAAATGGGTAGTTCCCTCTATTTTAGACATTTTATCAGTCATTTAATTCGTTTATTATAAATTAGTCTATTCATTTTCATTTTTTCAGTCCGATTTTCTTATTTTAACAAATGAACTGAATAATATCAAAATGGCACGTAAAATGGATTTAGAGGAAATGAACAATATTAAAATATCCAACAAGAAGGATTTAGATGAAATTGGTATAAAATTTAGCAATAAAATAACAACAATGAATTTTATGATTAATCAGGTAAATTTTTTACCGTAGAGCAGGAGTGATTCAAATTCAAATATGGTGAAATATGTTTTTTTTGTGCCTTGCCCCATAGCCTAATTAAAAATTAAAATGCCTTTGAGTTAATTAAACCTAAATTTTTAAGAGAAAATTCTGTTTATTTTAAATTCAAGTCATAATAATTCAAAAATAAGTGAACACAATTTAAAGAAATTTTAGATTTTTAAATGTTCTTTAACAATTATTACAAAACCAGCAGGAATACTTGTGTAGATTTAAGAACTCCGCTTTTTTGTGAGAAGTGTTGAAACGGGGTTTCTCTCTTTGGGTGTTAGGGATGGGGTTAGGGTTACAGGCTAAATAAAATGATTTTTACCCCATCATATCCCCGTAACCTACACTCTAATTACCTTAAATTTAAATCTGATGAGACCTATAGGGGGACCCTTCACTTTCCAAAAAAGTGAACTTAGACTACACATCTACCCGAAAACCTATTAAAAAATGATTATTGCTTTAACTATCCATTTTAGAAACAAAAGGAAAGCACTGAGTCCTTTGAACAAAAATGGATAAAATTTCAAGAGGAAAATTTTGCAAATATACATAGATTTAAGGAACAAATTATTGCAAAATTTATAGTCGAAAATAATAAACTCAAAATGGAAAATGCAAAATTGATGGAAAACATAGAAGAGCTAAAAATGGAGATTGGCGGAATAAAATCTGAAAATGAGACAACAAAAATGAATGAAAAAAGAATGAAGAAGAAGGAAATGAAAAAGAAGAAGAAATTGGAGAAGGAAATAAAGAAATTGAAGAAGGCCAAAAAGGCAGTGAAAAAGGTGGCTTATAATATAAATTTAGTTTTTTTTTATAAGTTTTAGCCAACAATAAGCTTCTTAATTTATGAAAACATCAAATAAAATTTTGAATTTTTCGAATTTTGGCTTAATTGTTTGGCCTCAATCCTGCGTTTATAAATCACAGTTTTCTTTCCTCTCACTTTTCTAACATTCCATGCCGTTTTATCTACATTTTATAATATCATTAATTTTTTAATATTTAAATAGATTTTTTTAAAGGTTGAAATGGATGAACCAATTTCAAATTGCATTGCCAATGAACACCATGAGGAGCCGAATGGATGGGATTTGGATGGATTAATTAATGTCAAAAATTCCCGCAAGCTGAAAAATGAAAACACAAACATGTTGATTGAGGCAAGTCCAATTTTTAATAATTAAAGGATTGATTTTATAAAATTTTTTTATATAAAAAACAATTCTAATTAAAAGTTTATCATTCTTGAAATAAAATTTTATATAGCTTTTATCTTTTTTTTATAAAAATTTTATCGTTTTTGGCTTTATCTTCGGCATTTTAAAACCTTTTGAGATTTGTGAAAGAATTTTTCATATGGAAAAATTTTATTTCAATGTCAACTGAATTTGTAATGAAATTTTCAGAAAAATATCATGACCGAAAATAACCAAGAATCACTATATAATATGCATAATCCACCAATTTATCGGACAATTGCCTATTTAAATAACTATGCTCAAACAAGACAATGGGAATTATTACGGAGTGAAACATTTGACTATACGGTCGATTTTGAACCAAAACAACGGCGAATGATAGCTGAATTGATGCAGGGTCCAAGTGGCAAAAAATTCCTCCGAATTTATAATCTGAAAAAGGTATTTGTGCATTAATAATAAATCATATAAATAAACCATATTTATTCTATTAGGATTCCATTAATATTTTATTATATGTATAGAAAGCGCAAAAAATTCACCATTTTGAACATACAAAAGAAAATAATATATTTAAGAAATATGACATAATATCGATGGACCCAAATGAAATCAAACTATTTGCATATTTTCCAAGTATCTCTGTGCCAGCGGATGCTTACATTTTGCTCAATGCAATGCGTGCTCTACAAAATGATTTGGAGGAAATAAAGCAAGCCAATCAAATTCGGAATAAAAATGTAAAAAAAAAATAAAATATGTATTTCCTAATGGGAAAGAGAATGTAATTAGACAAAAAAAACTAAATATGACAAAAAAATATTAGAAATTGAAAAGTATATAATATGGTGAAAAGCTTGCAATCGTTCAACAATAGACGACCAAACCCTCTATCCAATCGATAAATCTGTTTCGAATGGTATTTAAAATGTTATTTTTCACTATTATAGGCAATTATCTCAGCAATTTTTCAGCTTATTAATAAATATAATATATCCTTATTAGATTGAAAATATTAAAAGAAAATTATAACAAAATAACAGCAAAAACAAACTTAATTTGTTCGAAATTGATATTTTTTTAAATTTCTAATTTTTCTATAATACATAAAAATTCTTATATTTAAAATAATTTAAAAAAAATAAAATCGTTCAATTCGTTTACTAAATTTCAGTCTTCACTAATTTGCCATCAATTGACCAAAGGCGGTTTTCGTTATGATTATAAGCTAGAATTTCATTTGCACTCAAAAACAAAACAATTGGATTTTCGTATGGATACGGTTACAACGAAGGCAAAACCAACGCATAAATCCAGACATTTATTTGGGCCAATTCCAATTGAGGTGTTCCATTGGTTGAAAGAGCAAATGACCGAAATGTTAATTGCTTGATAATTTACTTTGATGGATGCAATAAACTTGTTAATTTATTCGATTTTATATCCGCATTCTTATGGGAATTTTTTGTGCTTTGTTCAATCGTTTATGATAAAAGTAATGAAATTATCAAAGACACGCAATATATCTGAATTATTCAAATTATCACAAATTAAATGTCAGTAAAAATTTTCCTAAAAACTAAATGTCGAAACATTCATTCTCGGTATTAAATTTTAATTAAAAATTAAAATATCCGATAGTTGAATGCTGTCAAAATTCAAGTAATGCCTACAAAAATAAAATTAAAATTGAAAATTATGAAAATATTTGAACATTTAAGAATTAAATCATACCATTTATTATTTGATTCGCGATGATGATAAATTGTATGAGAATGAGAATACCAAAAATATTTATTGAAGTAATTAACTTTGAAGGGATGAGCTAGGGGCATTCTCAAGGATTGACATGAATTCTTCTGCTCCTCTTCTTTCATTCTTCTTCTTATTGATTTGCATTTAGTTCATTTCGTAAAGCCCTATGGCTATTTCGGCATGCATTTTGTTCTACTTGCTGATAAATGGATGGATATGTTTATTAAAATTAAAAGAATAAAAATAAGATTTCATGTCATTAATTTCAATCCACATCTAGAGGAATAATTTATTTTAATTCAAATCATATTGCTTGCATATTTTGAATTAGTTTAATTAAATAAATTAAACATTTTAATGATTGCAAAATCGAGTAAAAATTTATTCCAAATCATACATCCACTTCCTCCTTCTATTCATCCAATTCCATTTGAATTTTCTCCTTTTGTGCGGTTATCATTGTCAGCCGACCAAATACAATTTAAATTTTTTAATGTGGGCGTTATATGAATTTTGACAGCATTCAACGAGTGGTTAACTTTCTTTTTAATGTGAATTGTAATTTACAAACAACCCTAATTGTCGTGTGACCTTTTCATATTTTTAAAGCGTTATTTGCTGATATTTTATATTTGATTTTATTGTTATTCCAATAATTTACAATTTTCAAGAATGTCGTGACTAAGATTTTGTTATCCACCGAAGTTGTATTTTACAAAAAAAAATTTGTTATTCATCGAAATTGTATTTTTAATTGAAAAAAAAATTAGCACGCAGAAAAATCTTTCCTGTTGAGTGTTGATAGAGAAATTCTCAGGATAAATACAATATATATTTTAACAAATTCCGATTTTCAATTTCAATGACAAGAAAATTTATAATATTCTCATTTTTTATGACTTAAGATTCGTTGAAACAAAAATTCTTAAATAAAATCAAATTCAATTTAGACCTCTGATTTTAGATCGACTCGATTGGTTTGGAAAAGATTCGGTTTTTTTCGTTTATGCTCTACCTTAACCAAAATTTATGAAAATCGCATTTTAAGTCTTATTTTTGACATAGAACACCGACGCGGCTTGACAAGTTGAATTGAAGGGTATGGTATCAATTTTATTGGGTAATATTCCATTATTGGCAAGTTTAAAATCAAAATACCTTACTAAGACAAATATTTCTTTGCGGTCATAATTTGCCTAATTTGCATTATTTTTCTAATAATCGATTAAATTAAACTAATAGTTTTAATTTAACTATATGTTATATGACTATTTAAAAAATTTTCATCGAAAATGCACTTGGTCTACTCTTGGTTTTTCTTGGTAAGATTGACAATAACTTAACAATATGGCATGATATGATGGAATGGATATAAGATACGTGATTAGCACCCAAAATTACTCTTATTTAGAATATGATTTTCTTAATTTTTATTAGGGTGGAGCATAATCGAAAAGTATCAAAAATTCAAGTTTTAAACAAATTGAGTGAATTTTAAAGATAAATAATTATCGCATCCTGCTGACAAAAAGGATGCAATCCGCACCAATTCCTCTATTCACATTTTCTTACAACCCGAATAACTACTATACATCCACGAACGACACACTTACAATGTTGGCCAACAATCTCCAAATTGGCATTTTACTCAGTGTTCAAATAATTTCTCTCTTACTGATAGGGAATTTGCTAATTTATATGCCAAAATTTGGAAAACTAACTGTGAAAATTTCGGCCATTCTAAAATTGTTCCTCGGCTTCCATGCTTTACTGTTGATCTTGGGCTTGCCTTGTTATTTGCAGAAAGTGAGTGTTGATTTTCATAATATTTTTTGTCAATATTCATCAATATTTCGGCAATTTTTGGTCATTTTCTTTTGAAAATTTTTTAATAAAATTTTGGCAAAAAATTTTTTGAAAAATTTTGCCAATTTTTAAAAAATCGTGAAAAATTGATATTTTTAAAAATGAATCACAAATTGATTGTGACCATTTAAAAAAAAAATAAACATGTATATGTTACAGTTAAGAGCTAATTTCAGAAATTGATAAATTCCAGAATTTACCGGGCAGATGTTTCTGTAAATTTTGGAAAGTTCCAGGCTTCGTACAGATTCGAGAGTAGGTTTCTATTCAGCATGGTCGATTTACAATATGAAATTTTAATTACACACCGGTTTATGGGCTTGGTTTAGGGTAGGGTTGCGCCCCCGCAGTGCGGGGGCGGGTTGTGCGGGGGTCGGGGTTTGCGGGGTTGGCACTTGCGGGGACGGGTTCGGGGGTGACCCCTTGCGGGGGCCCCCGCGGGGATCCCCGCGGGGGCGGAGGTAGTGTAAATTTTTTAAAAAGCCACATTTTTCAAATAAAAAATTTTTGAAGAAAAATTTCATCCAAAAATGGCCGCGCAGCGAAAAATTTTACCTAAAAATAGCCTCGCAGAGAAAAATGTTAATAAAAAATTTTAATATCCTACAAAAATTTGGTCAAAATTTCCCTATCGAACCCCATTTTCCTTGAAAAATGCAATAATATGGGGTGCATGTTCACCCCCGCGGGGGTGCGGGGTTGGCTCTTGCGGGGATGCGGGGGCGCGGGGGTGGCATATGCGGGGGTAGGGTCGGGGGTGAAACCCAAAAAATGCGGGGATCCCCGTCGGGGGTGGCCCCCGCGGGTGCGGGGGCGCAACCCTAGTTTAGGGGGTTAGGGATATGTAGTGATTAGGGTATAGATGTCTGTAATTGAAATTTCATATATTATATTGACCATGAAGAATCGAATGAGCCAATTATCAAGTCTGTGCGACGCCTAGAAGCGACATTTCTAAAATTAGCTAGCCCAGTTGTCTAGCTAATTCCGGAAATAACTAATTTCTAATATTATCTGTAATATATATAAAAATTCCATTTTTTGGAAATGAATTTTAAAATTATTTGATTAAAAACATTAAAATGTTAATAATTTGTGATTGAGAATAATGGAAAAAAATTTCAAATTTTTGTAAAAATACCTATATTGGTTTTAAAATTTTTGATCAATATTTTGACAATATTTGACCATTTATTATCAATATTATAATCAATATTTCATATTTTTTCATATATATAAAAATCCCAGCCCTATAATAAATTTTGCATTATCCTAAATTTTCCATCTAGGCATTCGGGCTGTTTAATCCGCGCACCAATTTCTACTTGGTAGTTTGGATCTACGACATTGCAGGCCCATACAATTACATACAGCCATATTTGTCACTGATTCTGACAGTGGAGCGCATTTTGATCATTCGATTCCCAATTACTTTTATGCGACACCGAAAACATTACATTTATGGAGCTGCAATTTTAACCCCTTTGGTTTATATTTTGACCATAATTTGGTATATTCTTGAGATGCCATTGGACCCGGCCATAGGTAAAATTCATTAACAATATAAAGTTTATATTTTATTAAATAATTTTTCACCAGTCATTCGAAGTTATATTTTTAATAAATAAATTATAAAAAAAAATAAAAATAATTTATTTAAATCAAATATAACTATTAATAATTGCATATTCAAATTTAAAACAGTTCTCACATCGCCACCTTTAATCGGCACTTCGCCGAAGTTTGGTTATTTTCCTCAGAATACTTTGAAATTGACCTTTGGAGGATTGGACATTTTTTGTACCGCATTTTTCTTTATGTGCTTAAACAAGGAAATGGGCAAAAAAATTGTATGATAATCAAGCGGATAAAAAACAAACTATATTCTAATGAATTGTATTTAATGGCAATCATTACGAATTGAGGTCCCAAAAATTTTTAATTTTCATAAAGAGCTTTCAAGGATTTGAGAGGATAATATAGTATAATATACTTTTTTAAAGTCTGAAAGGCAATATTTGTTTTCCCGAAAGTTTTAATTTAAAGTTTCCGGTTGATTTCTTGAAAATTTTTTTCTGATTCTTTCGATTAGTTTCCTGATATTTAGGTTTTCCTATTGGTTTCTGAAAAGATTTATTCTCATTCCGGTTGGTTATTTCCGGAAAAATTTATTCTAAAATTTCCGGTTGTTCCAGTTATTTTCAAGAAATTATTAATCTAATATTGCGGTAGGCTTCCGTAAAATTTTAATTTATCTTCCAGTTTTTCCGTTGGTATCCGAAATAAAGTATCCAGTTGTTCTCGGAAAAATTCATCCTATTTTAAAATTTTAAACACCGATTATTTTATTGACTTTATAAAACACATTTATCTGGGACGGGAACCCCAATTTGTAAAGAATGCCGTATTATGAATAATTCGTTTAAATATTAATTTAAAAAAATCAGAAAAATCGAATCGTTAAATTCACTGTTATTTGCGAAATTCTTATGGATTTAATGCCGTTTATTTTCCAGATTGCAAATATAACCAAAGTAAGTATGAATAATAAAATATAAAAAATCTGCCTTAAAAAATTTGGCACTAGTCTAGTTTACGGGATGGAAGAGGAAAATGGATGATGGGAGCCTGGGGGCATTTGAGTGATTGAAGGGAAAAGGAAGGATGAGGGCAGCCAATATTTTCAATCAAATTGCCAATCAAATGAAGGAGGTAAGGGATCAATCCAAGAAGCATACATTAGGGTTTTAGGGTTAGAGTCAGTGTTGAGCATTTCAAAATTTGCTCGTACTCGTACTCGTACCTCGTACTGCCCTTTTCGGATGGCTCGTACTCGTACTCGTACTTTCGTACCACCCATTTTTGGGCCTCGTATCTCGTACTCGTACCTCGTACTTTCTCGTACTTACTTGAAATCAAAAATTACGCCTTTTTGTAATAAATTTTATATTTTTTAATCAAAAATAGATATATTTTTGTCAAAATTGATATATTTTTGTCAAAATAGAGACATTTTTTGTTGAATTGCATAAATATGGAACAAATTTTTTACTAAAAAGTTCAATTTTCTTCTAAAATTTTGACTTTATATCGTACTTTTATCGTACTTTTTGGTACGACTAAGTACGAGGAAAAATCGGCTCGTATTCGTACTCGTACCTCGTACTGGCCATTTCATATCGCTCGTACTTGTACTCGTATTTCGTAGTACGAGTATGAGTACGAGGTACGAGTACGAGTACGAGTACGAGTAAGAGTGCTCAACACTGGTTAGAGTATAAGGTTCGGAGGATGGGATTGAACGCAGTAAATATCGCGAAACGACGGGACGGAGAATTCTCATTCACCCAAAAAAATATAAACCGAAACACATACACTAATTTTTAACTTTTTAGAACTCTCTGTCCCGGGGCTTCGCGACATTACTCCGTTCCATCCCATCCTCCGAACCCTAAACCCTAATCCTAAACCCCTAGTGTATGCTTTCTGGATTATCCTTTCCCTCCTTCATTTGATTGAAAATATTGGCTGCCCTCATCCTTCCTTTTCCCTTCAATCACTCAAATGACCGCAGGCTCCCATCTTCCATTTTCCTCTTCCATCCCGTAAACTAGACTAGTGCCAAAAATTTTAATAAAAATTTATTTCAAATATGCAGAATTTTTCATTTTAAGATAATGCCCAGAATGTTGCTGCAACTTTTTGTCGCCAATTTTCTGACTGTATTGCCTCCAATGTATTTGACTCTCTGTGTGCTCTATTACAACTGGATTTTCTTGATAGTCGCAGCACGCCAGAGACGTCAGCAGATCGGTGCCGTCTCATGAAAGGGTCAAGTGAAAATTATTACAGTAAGAAATACAATCCTGGCAATGAAATAAATCCTCATCCTAAATAATTTTTTACATTACTTTTTTTATTCATTAAAAATGAAATTTTCATAATAATAATTTTTACATGCATAAATATAAATGTTGCGAGATGGAATTGAAAAGCCAGTTAATTGGTTATCCTTCATATTTCTCTAAATAAATTAAGCTATGGAAGATCCATTATAAAAAAAATCTATCCGATCAGCGATTTAAATATTTTGATATAAAATTGATCAAAAAAGAATAATCAATCCATTAGTAAAAGATTTTATCAATAACTTGAAAGATTGCTGACGAGATAATGGACTCTTGATCTTGAATAATTCAAGCAGCTGCTTCGAAAAATCCATTTTCGAGAAAAACGATATTCCGATTAAATAAAAATTATGATCTAATTTTTTAGATATTATCATTCTAATTCAGACACATTTATCAATCATTTTTTCATTGTATTCTTTGAATTTGTAAAGGAAAATTACATCATAAAATCGCTTAATTTTGATTAAAAAGCTACAAATTATTAAAAAAATCAACCATAAAATATTGACATGTTTGGAGATGGAATATTATCGAAAAATGACTAATCCAAAAATATTCAAATTATGTATATATGATCTTCATTCTGTTCTGCTATTGATTTGGCAATTTATTGAAAGAGTTAGAATTCCTTAATTTTAAAAGTTTAATATTTAAAATATATTTTTTATTTTTACCCCAATTTGGCTGATATCTATATTGATAGAAGAAAATTTAAGGTTAGTCAATTTATATGCTGCTCGAATTGTTCTTAAAATTCCGCCTGTAAATACTCTTGCCCTCTTTGGGTGGCGACTGGCGAACAAGCAATTTTGGGCCAATATCATCAACCCATCCCCAATGTTGTTGATTTCGATTTGCCAAAGCATTTCGTCAGTTTATTTATTTTCCTCAATGAAATTTGAATAATTTTACCGAATCAAATGATATTATGAAATTGGATGCTTGGACTTGGATTGATTCCGCGTTACCATATTTGCAGACGAAACCGTCTGGTGCTGAAAGTGGTAAGGTTGCTGTGGCACTGTTTATGATATAATGAAGTATAAATTATCTACAAAATGACATAAAAATCTTAGGACATTGTTGAATATTCGCAGAGTTATGGCCAAAAAACTGATAAAAACAAAATTTTAATTAATCAAACGATTTTTGGCCGTTTAAATCAATAGAATTCCCAGGAAAATCGGTAGAATTATATAAAAACGATTTTTTAAAATAAGCGCCACATGTTATTAAAAAAGAACAATTAATTGGTGGAAGAGCAAATATTGGCATATGGTTTTATTTTGATGCACAAAAAGAAATTTTAAATTAGAAATAATTTGCATTTTTAAATTGTTACTATTTTTGATTAAGCTCACTTAAATATTTTTAAAAATCAAAAATAATACATACTTAATACTTATACTTACATTTATATTGTAAAAATTCTATTGACCCTAATTATTTTTTAAATCTATTTGTAATTGGGATAAAATGCCTGTTGAAATTTGAGAATTCGAAATCGAAATGAATTCAGTAAATTTGAAATTCAAATACTTTTTAAAAATTAAAATTATTAAATTTTATAAATATTGCACAGTTTTATTTAAAAATTTTTATAACTTTCGAAATTTTAAATTATATTTTTCCATCTCATAAAATTTATCTCATAAATTTATAACAAAAATTTTTTGTTATTTTTCTATATTTATTATAATAGTAAAAATGAAATGGACGACGAAATTTTTTATTAAAAAAAACTCAATTCAGAAAAATTTTAATTAAATTTTAAAATTATAAATTGATGCATGTGATAATGGTAAAAGATCAAAAAATCGGTTTCGAGAAATTGAACTTTGGAATTACCAGTCAAATTAGTTCTCATCCGACGCGCCTCTAATAAAAGTAGAATATGTGAGTGCCATCAATTTATAATAAAATTCAAAATTACAAAAGTTATAGCTTTCAAAGTTGGATGGTGTTAAAGTGCATGAATTAAATGTCCATATTTTTATTTAATTTTGAGTTCTATGCGAAACCGATGGTAGATTCGTGATCAATTCGTCGATACGAATCTAATGATATATAATAAGCCGTAAAATATCATGAAAAGGGACTAGGATTGATATTTATTCCTGAAATGCATAAATGCCTAGAAAATTGAAAATATTAATAAAAATCTTCATATTATAAATTATTTCCATTTCCATATTTATATTAAAGCATATTATTTGAAATTAATTAAAGATATTTTTCGATTTCACTCGTCAAAAAAATAATTAAATAAAAATAAAATTAAAATATAAAAAAATAAAATATGAGGAAAAACCAACAACCTATCATTTATTTGATCCCATACATCGCAGTCTTCGAATAAAGCTTATTTGGCCACAAATGCTGCACCCTATATTTTCCCAACGAATATAGGAAGGAGGAACCTGCTGGGACTGGCTTAGCCTCATTGTACCGGACTTCGTCCACAATCGGGCTTTTAAGCCGAGAATCCCCAACATTATAACAGGTCCTTACAATTTGACTCCGATTCTTAGAAAAAATAAACTGTCCTTTCACGGATTCTTGGAATTAATGAATCAAAAATCTGAGATACTGACTCAAAAAATATTCGAGTCATTTACCAAAAAGTGCAGATATATTTATACATTAATGGACAATGTGCTGGTCAATGGATTATGCCCAATCCAATCACATCGCCTTCATTGAAATATGCATTTTCTTATCAGAATCCTTTAAATCTGGAATAGAATAATTCACGATTGTTCTATATTCGCATTTTTCGCTTATGCCAAGTTTCAATTAAATTAGGCACAAATACCTATGTTCCATAGTAATTTATTCGATATAAAGAGCGATAACCATTAAATCCAATGTTAATAACGGATTGCCTTTTGAAAATTAATAAGCAAATATTTAATTTTAATAAAGTATTTACCCATTTTTCTTGCAAATTTCAACTTCAAAATAGAAACTCTTATGAAGAAATTTTTAAATTCATTTTTCACTCAAATTCTATATTTTATTAAAAATATTTCTTGAAACCCATAAATTTATATTAGGCATTTAATACATAATTTATTTGGAATTTCTATATTGCAGTAAATAGTCAAAGAAATTGGAAAGGCCATATTTAAAAAATAAAAAATTAATTAAATGAAAAATATTATAATTTTAGGCTGAAAAGGTGCTGCCTCTGCCTGTGAGGAATATAGGCACAAAGTTCAATTTTTTATGTCTTTTTTACAATTCAATAAAATAAAAATTTCTATTATTGATCAATTTTTATATTGAATTTTGTAATTTTACACTTTATGGTAATCAATAAAATAGAATACCAATATTTGTTGGCTTTTTATTCTGATTAAATTTTATTGGATAAATAACATTTTCATGAACAATTTCTAAATCATTCATCAGAGATATCATCATCAAAATCCTCATTCTGATTCCGATTCTGATTTCGTACATATTGGTAACTTGGGATCCGGTTTGGTTGCATTCCAACTTGAATACATCTAAAAGAAAAATTTTGAATAATTTTAAAAGTGAAAACAAAAATAGTAAATTTAGAAAAGATTTAATTTACCAAAAAATAGTTCGTACGGCGAAATAATTTTTTATTATGATTTAAAACTTTGCCTAATAATTTTTTTAGATAATATTTTTATTTATTTGGAAATTTATTATTTACTTGTCAAAACGACATTTCTGGCATCGATTTCGAGTATTTCGATCAATTGTACAGTTGCCATTTCTATTACAATGGAAATGCAAGTTAGCTAGGACGTAACGGCGGAAGAAGCCCTATTGTGTGAATGGGGAATGAGAGATGTTTATTAATGTTTTTTGCTTACTTTGCAACCTTCGCAACTTTGTGCCTAAAATAAAGGAAAAAATTATTTAAAAAAACTCAAATTCATATGATAGAAATTAATTTAACGATCATTATTAAAAATGCTGCAAATTATCTAGCAATTTAATTGCTTATTTTTAAACTTTTAAGCCTTTAACTCATTCCATTTAACTAGTCAAAATACTTCTTTTGTTTATGAATTCGGATAATCAATTGTTTTAAACCGTTCAATGTTCATTAATTTTGACCAAACAATTATAAATTTTTGATGTTCATTTATTTTTTTTAACATTTCAATCAATTTTATTTCTCTAGCCAAGTCAAACCCCATAATTATGTCCACTGGCACGATCCTCGCAAACAAGACAAAAATTATTGCCTAATTGGATTTGTTGTCTTCGACGCTGAATAATAGATTTTTGGGTATTTTATTTTTAAAAAAAAATAAATTAAAAACTTCTCTTTTAATTGTTTTCTCAGCCAATTTATTATTTTTAATGACAATGATCATTTTTTGAAGATTCTTTGCCAAAAGTCCATTCGGCATTTTGGAAAGAAGAACAAATGCATTTTTCGGCGGCAATGAAGCGAATAATTCGTTTACCAATTCGGCTGACAATTTTCGATGAGGAATTGACAAATTTTGCTAAAAAAATAAATATTTTATCAAAAATGGATTTTTAACCGCTTTCAGATCTGATTCAATTTTTGCCATTTTTAATTTCAATTCCCGATTTTCTTTTCTCAATTTGGTATTTTCCTCATCCTTTTTGACAATTTCCTTCATAAATTCATCCAACATTTTTTGCTTTTTTATGGCCATTTCCTCTTTCACTTTACTCTCCTCAATGTTCATTTCATTAATTATTTTGCGCTTTCTCATTGAAATCTCCTCTTCACTTTTGCAAATTTCATTCCATTGTTTGATGAAATTTTGTTCAACATTTTGTTCATTCATTTTTGGATTTTATTAATAAATAAATATTTTATTTTCTGAATTCAATCAAGTTGATTTTAAATTAAGCATGAAAAATCATTTTTATTTACGGATTGAAAATTTGGATAACCAAATCTCATAAAAAAGAATGACAAACTTTTACAGAAATTTGCCTCTTTTTATTTCTTGAATAAAATTGACATTTACAGTGAATGGGAATGGGAAATATTTAATAATGGCAATATCGCAAAATGGAATCATCTTTTGTTTACTATGGAAGATCAACTGTTCCAATTCCAGATTAAAATTGGAAAAATTTTTTTAAGATAAAGAAATTTGCCTTATGGAAAAATTGAATCATTTCATTCTTAAAAAAAAATAAAATTTTAAATTTGATTCTGTGCAAAACTGCAAATCTCATTCATCAATTGACATTGTTATGTTGTTAAAAAATTTATTGAAGATGAAATTATTGGCCAAATTAAAGTAGGCCAAATTAATGATATTATAGTTATTTTCATCTCATCAATTATTTTGAATTTGACCGAAAACTAAAGGGTCCTTAGTCATGGAACTCATCATGGCTTATACCTTATAATTAATCGTATATTTATAATTTAATCAAGAACATAATCTAAAAATAAAAAGCGCCATAAATGGAGTAATCACCGGCCACAGTATCTGCACAAAATAGACCTCCAAGCTTGCACAAAAAATTATGAACCAAAATGAAAAAAATGGGTCAAATAAATCCAAAAAATGGTTTTCATCCTCTGCTAACCATGTGGCCAAATGAACCTCATCCAAAATCATGTCCAAATTAATCTAAATTCTACACGCATGCACCATATTTTCATATTTTTAGAATTTAAATTGTTATCCAAAAATAGTAATTTTTTTAAAAAATCATCACAAAAATTCATTATTATCAAATAGGTCCAATTATTGTATGTTTGATGAGGAGAGGTTGTCAACAATATTTTTATTATGCATTAGCCAAAATAATTTAGTTAGAAGTTTACATCATCTCTAACAGAACATTATGCCAAATTTTTGTCCTCATTGATGGAAATTAAATTTAAATAGAAATACTTCAAAGTTCAAAAAATAAAAATTATTATAATTTTATTATTCAACAAAATAATTAAATTTAATAATTTATTATTTTTTTTGTTGAAAAATTTTTGTCTTGAAAAACGGCCTGCCTTTTTATTTTTTCAAATGATCCTCAAATTTTATATAATTTAATAAAATAATTTTCTTATGAGTTATAAAATATAAAAGAATTTCCCAACATTAATTTTTGGATGGAAACAAAAGAAAAATAAAATTATAAATACTATCGTATAACCCTTTTTAATTCCCCATGAGAAATTATTTTTCAACCCCACAAAAATTGGGAAAATTTGAGGTCTAACTCTTTAATTTGTGGACATTTTTGAACAAATTATAGCGGATTTTATAGAGCTTTAAGGAACTAAGAAAATGCAATAAAAATTGTTTTTTAAAGTTCACCTTGTTGGGAGATATGGGTCCTCAAAATCGAGAGTGAGGAATTATTAGAGGGTGAGGAATTAAAAGAGGCTATACGGTATCAGTTTACCAGCCCTGGTTTTTTTTCGAAATTATGTATCCTTATTCTTATTCTAAATCAAGCCAATCTTTTTTTTTTCATTTTTTTTCACTTTAGGCATATTTTTGCATACATTTGTGAATAACGCAAATTTAATTATTTCAATGATTTGGAATTGGAATTTTAATTCAAAAAATACCAAAAATCAAAACATATATGTGTGAATGAAATACAGATGTAGATTGTAGACTGTGAATAAAAAAACATAAAGTGCCAAAATTTTTGCATAAAAGTTAAAATCGATGATTGGTATGTTTATAATTGCTTCATTCTATATCAAAAATGAAAGAAGGCAGCAAATCAAAACAACTATAATTCTTTGAAAAGCACATGAAAACGAAGAACAACAACAAAATTTTATATATCCATTTTATGAAAATAATTCTAAAAATTTTAAAAGTGTTGAAAAAAAATTAAAATTTATGAATTCCATTTTATTGCCATTTCGTTCGTTTGGAATTCACTATCAAGGCCAAATCCAAAATCGAACAGCCAAATTTCCAAAAATTAGTTAGTGTTAAAAATTTACTGATTGAAAGCTTTTTTGAAGTAATTTAAGTAAATTTATTTTCATAAAATGTTTATGTGTTGCAAAATTAAATCTTTCGATTTTGTTAAATTTTATTCAAAAAATCTTAAAATTATATAAGTCGTGATGCAAAAATTTTTAATATTTTTCAACTCATAAATTAATTCCAATCAACAATGCAAAATATTGTTTATTTTTAACATAATGAAAGCAAAAATATCTGTAAAAACAATTCAACGAAATTAATTTTAATAAAAAAATATCTGAGAGATTTTTTAATTAAAAAAAATTTTGACCTTAAAAATTAAAAAATTGGAGAATATTTTAGGGAAAACCTAGATTTCGAGTTTGCATAAGCCTATCCAAGAGAAGCAAAATTTTTTAAAGAGCCATGATCAATTCGAGCCAAAAATTCATATTCGCCTGGTTCTTTTATTTACTTTTTGTATAATTTTTTTTTATTAAATTTCATTATAATGAATGTGTTGGAAACGCAGAATTTTACTATGCTAAATTTATTTCTTTTTTATTAAAAATCATAGAAAAATTTTTATGGGATTCATCAAAATAATTTTGATTCTTTTCCTTTTTGTTACACCCACACAAAAATTTATGAAAATCACATTCTAATGGTAATTTAGGGTGCTGATCACGAATCTGTGCTTATTTTTGCCTATCACGTCAATGCCTTGAGCTACGTGAAATTTAAAATTGAAAAAGGGTCCCCCTTCGAGATTAGAACTCGAAAAAGTGCAATTTTATTATTTATTTTTGTATTTTAATTTTTTAAATATTTTATATTCGATGTCGAATATGATGAGATGATAAATCAATTAGATTCTATAATTATATCATATATTTATTAATTTCATGCTTAATTAAATTTATGAGATTTAATTTTTTCAATATTTTTTCTATAAATTAAAAATTACTCACAATTGCCTACTTTTATAAGAAATATTATTAAATGGTACTTGTTAATTAACTCGGAATAAATTTATTTGAAATGAAGATTTCCCCTCATTGTTAATTAGGATTAAGATTAAGGACGTATGATAACCTGTCCCCTAAAAACCATAACTCTATAGGTGATGGACCTATGGGGGTCTTTCCCCAGTATATCATTATCCATACTATTAAATTTGATCCACTCCCAAATTATCTCATGCCCAAAAATATTTCAGATATTTTTTATTAAAAATATTTAATTTCACGAAATCATGGAATCTCATTTGAACTATAGCGATGGAAATATTGAGGTAAGAATATTAACAAAATTATAATTTGAATATAATAATTGAGGACACCAAAAATTTGGATCAATGTATGATGATGGAAATGATCAATTTAATTGGCAAATTAAAAGCAGGCATGGACAAAGTGAAAGTCCTAGAAGCAAAAGAAGATGGATTGAAGACAAAGGGAATGGAAAATGGTCCGAAAATAAATGAAGAAATTGAAAAAAGATTATCTGAAATTGAAGCAAAATTTGTCGCGAAAAACCATGAAATTAAAGAAATGAATACAGAAATGAATGAATTGAAAAAGGAAAATGGCCATTTGAAGGAAGCAATGGCTAAATGGATGAAAGAATGGGAGGAATTGAAGATGGCAAATGTGGAAATGAAACAACAATTTATTTTGAAAAGTGCCGAATTTGATAGTCAAATTGATGGATTAAAGGCAGAAAATGGAAAATTGCATGAAAAGATTGAAGAAATGGTAGATTTATAGTTAATTTTATTTGGAATTTTAGGAAAAAAATATAATTTACTGATTATTTTGACATAATTTCAGATGGCAAATTTGTCAAAAAATGGAACAAAATTGGTAATTTTCGATTCACGCGCATTCAAATTGAATGCAGGGGATTCTGGTCAGAATTTAACAATTTCTGAGGATGGAATATTCGCCAAACATAATGATGGCCCAAATGGTAAAAAAAGTTATTAAAATTATCGAAAAATTGATAATGAAAAAATTGAAATTTTTATAAATTCCAAAAATATTTTAATGAAAATTTATAATATTATTGTAATTTTAATAAAAATTTAAGTTTACAATACCGTTCGTGCCTCAATGCCCATTCTTGAACTCGATTTTTGTGCAAAAAAGCCATCAATTCATTTTTATTATGAAGTTCAATTTGTCAAAAAATTTGGGTATATTTTTTGAAAATAAATTATTATATTTTTTATTTATACAATATTAAAAAATTAGGTGTACAAGATAATAGACCCAATAAATATATAAAAAATTTATTAACTCATTTTTTTCAGGGATTACGGCATTTGTATTGGATTTTGTGAAAGACAATTTCCATTGGAAAACAAATTACTTGGAACGGAGATGAATTCAATTGGAATTCGAATCAAATCAGCAATTCGAATTGATGGAACTGAAATTAATTTTGCAAATTGTAATAAATATTTCAACGAATGGGATGTGATTGGCATTGGCATTTTGCATTTACCGACAAATTCATCGTCATCATTGAAATGCTTTGCCACATGGAATGGCGAATTGTTGGGTAAAAAATTTAAATAATTAATATAAATTAAAATTGAAAAATTAATTTAAATTACTTAATTAAATTTTTAGGAATGGTTACAATACCGGAAAAATTTGTCCATCTCCGCTTATTCGCTGCTGTCAGTCTGAACTTTGGTGGCAATTCAATTCGGGCCAATTTTATGAAGGGAAAATGGCGCTTTGAACAATTCAGCAAACTTCTTCAATGATATGCAAATGTGGAAAAAGCATAATATGTAATAGAATGAAGCAATTATAAACATACCAATCATCGATTTTAACTTTTATGCAAAAATATTGGCACTTTATGATTTTTTATTCACAGTCTATATCTGTAATTCATTCACACATATATTTTTTGATTTTTGGCATTTTTTTAATAAAAATTCTGATTCCAATTCATTGAAATAATATAAATTAATTTTGCGTTATTCACAAATGTATGCAAAAATATGCCTAAAATTAAAAAAATGAAAAAAAAGATTGGCTTGATTTAGAATAAGAATAATTATGCAGTATTTCGAAAAGAAACCAGGGGTGGGAAACTGATAGTTTTATCTGCAGATCTTCGATGCCGAAATTGGCCTTAACATCACAATGGTCTTTGCTATTTCCTCTCGCCAAAAATCGGCAAAGGATTCAGGCAAAGGGCCTTGCGTGGCAATATAGGCTTTGGACTAATCATATTATAACTTTAAAAAAATAGGAAAATTATTTTTTTTGAACGAAGCAATTATTAACCCATCAATATAATTTGCATTGGTTTCATTGCAGGATAATTCCTCGACGGCATCATCATCGGATGGCAAAATCACTCGAAAATACAACATTTAAAAAATGGATGATTAAATAAAATTGAATGTTTAACTTTTAATTTTTTAATTGTTTTTTGTTTTCATTTGTTTCTCATAAAAATCGGGATAAAATGTCTATAAATAAACATCATATATCATTGGCATATTTTTTAACAAATTTGGTACCATTTATAGCCTAATGAATTGATAAGAGAAAAATTTATGAATTTGATTGGAAGTTGCAAAATTTAGGCCAAAAAGCATAAAAATAGATCATAGGGCAATTTTCGTTGTTTGGCCATAACTTTCTTATCAATTTTATTTTGGATCATTTATTATGACATTAAAATGCTCTAAAGAAGGAGAATGGTGGTGTTATAATAGCTTGGAATTTGGTAAATGAACAAAATTCGGCTAATCTTATATAAAGTCAGAATATTCCTACATACAACCATCCATGCATACATATATATAGGCAATATGGATTTGATCTGCTTATTTCTTTCGAAGATCTGAATCACTTGTGAAATGTTGAAGATTAATGTAATAATTAAAAATTTCAAAAAAAAAAAATATAAATTTATTAAAATTAGAAGTGAATGTTTTTAATTTTTTAATTCCTACTTGATTTTGCCAATAGCATCGAACAATCCATTCGGCAACAATACGATTGAATGCAAAAAATTTGGGACATTCTTGGCCGACTCCAACCCAATACAACCCTTCCAACGGTAATAGTCTCGATTTTGATTTTCTTTTGCCGGCCTTTCCTTTGCTCCCGTCCTTTTTTGTTGGAGGGGAAAGGGCGCCAGCCATAGAATGCCACGAAGGATTCTGAAAAACGAATCGATTATATAGGAAGAGGAATTTACTTGTGAAAAAGTTTATGGGAAGTAGATTGGGGGAAGGAAATAGCAAAAAACCCAACTCGCGCACAACCGGTTTAAATCCTCGAACCGGCCCAAATTCGAAAATAAATTTCATATTCGTGATTGCCGATATTGAAAATCTATTCCCACAGTGCCAACCCAGTGTTTTGGCTAAAATCATTTTCACCAAATGTTACATATTAGTTGATAATTTCTGCAATAGTTTAAATTATTAATAAAAAAATTAATAAATATCGATATAGCGGTAATATTATTTTTAAAATAATAAACATTAATATTTCATTTTATTACAGCAAAATTTGTCAATTCCTTGTCGACAATTGCCAGCCGAATTGGTAAACGAATTATTCGCTTCAATGCCACTAAAAAATGCCTATGTACTTCTTTCGAAAATACCAAATTGTCTTTTGGCAAACTTTAAAGAATAAATGGG
>JAQSEB010000166.1:0-90000 GCA_030063045.1 Pratylenchus scribneri
CAAATAAATTTTATCTTAATCAAACAATTGATGCTATAGTCGATGACGCCAAAGCGCAATGGGAGGCGCTTCGCCGACAATTTTCGAATACTAAGAAGCGCAAGAGAACTGGCGATGGTGCAGAGGCCGGAAATCCACCGGTTTGGCGTTTTTGGATGCCAATGCTCTTCATTGAGTGTGCCGACGTCAGTGTGGAAAGGTTTTTAATTTATAAAATCAATTTAAAATGTACAAAAATTAAATTTGTTCAGAATTTCATCAGTCGAAGTGGCCGAAGTCCAGCAGGAAGTCCTGAATGTTGACGGCGATACCAACGAAGATGAAGAAACGAAGGAGAACAAAGTGCCAACACCGAAGAATACCAATGCCAAGCGCAAAATGGCCGAATCAACTCCAAACACTTCAAAGAAGAGTAAGAATATCGATCCGGAATTGGAATTGATTGGCAGTTTTTTGGGTGAAGCAAAAAAGGAAATTGACCCGCATGGTAAATTTAAAAATATTAATTTAAATTTCAAAATTTTTATTCCAGCCTCGATGGTGAATCAAATGATTAAACGACTTGCCAAACATCGCCGTGCGCAATTCGACTTCAAAAATGCAATTGGCAATGTTATCCGCGAGTTTGAGGGCTGGCTTATTGACCAAGAAGAAGGGACTGAAATTGGCGAAGAAGTGGATGGAATGGGGGGCAATATTGGAGCGGAATTTGATGTTTGAAATTGAAAATAAGAAAGACATTCATAAATTGTTGCATTTTTTTTGATGATAATTTGTTGCAATTATTTATTTTACAAAAAAATCAAACTGGATTAAATAAATTTACAAAACGGTTTCGAATAATCGCACCCATTTGTTGAGCACGGACAGGTCGATAATTGGGGGGATTTATCAAAATATTATTAATCATTTCCTCTTCTCTTGGCACATCTCCATTTGCGATCAGAAAATTGTGAAGCAAAATTGCCGAAAAAATAATCTTTTTGAATGGTTTCGGCTCGAGTTGCACTGTGCCCCCAAATAATCTGAAGCGGTTGGCCAGGATGCCAAAGGTGCTCTCGACGACCTGTCTCGCACTAGAATTTTTATGATTTGATTAAATTAAAATAAAATTATAAACTCACAGGCTCAATCGATGATTAAACAGCCTTTTTTCATCTGTATTTGCTGCACGTTCCGGGAATGGCGTGAGCATGTAATTTGTTGTTCCAAATCCTCCATCGGCAAGGACGACATAGGGGATGGCGCCAAGGTCTTCTCGTCCAGGAATTCTTGCCGGAATTGGCAGTTCATTGCGCGGACTTTCCAAAAATTTTTTGATCTTTATTTATTCATATTTTAATCGAAAATATTACGAATTTTAAACCTGGGAATCTCCATATAGGCTGCTATCCGATCGCCGTCCAGATCCGCCAATGTCGACGAGCACAAATTTGTATTGAGGATCCACTGCTGCAAGCATCACAATGCTGAAAAATCCTTTGTAGTTGAAGAAGGCGGATCCTGTATTTTTAGGTTGCTAAAATTTTTTTTTTATCAATAAATAAAACAAAATTTAACCTTGCATGCAAAATGTTTCCCGTCAATTGCCAAAACGCAATGGGGAAAACCCCAGCGTTCTTCGAAAGCAGCAGCATTGGCCAGCCAAGTCTGTCTATTTGGGGTTGGCATGCAAGATCGCTTCAGTGTTGCAATGATGGCCTCGGCGACTTGATGGACAATTCCACATATTGTCATTTTTCCCAATCCAAATTCGTGTGCCAATGCTCCGAATCCAAGGCCAGTTGAAAGAAAACTAAAATTATTTCCAAGCTTAATTTTATTAATAAATCAAAACCGCAAAAAAATGGCCAAGCGTTCTTTGCCATTGATTGGGAAGCGGTGGGTCGGTGCATATCGGAGTCGGTTGGCCACCAATTCGTAGAGAGCATCAAATCGGGCTTTGTTGAAGCGAAGAAATCCAGCCAATTCATTTCTTTCATTTGAATTGTAGTAACGGCAAAAAATTTCACATCTCTGCTGTGCATTTTGGAGATGTACTGGTCGAATATAATATCGGCGCATTCTTTCACGTCGTCTGCGCATTCTCCGCCGAAGAAGTAAATAAATTACTATTCCTAATCGTTGATTCATAGCTGAAAAAGTAAAATTTATTGCATTTCAGGGGTTAGAAAATTTTTTAGAAATTTGTAAATAAATTTTTTGGATTCTCCATAGTCGATTTACTTTATATGGAATTAATTTGAACGAGATTAGGCCACGAAATTGATGAGAAAAACCGGTTTAAAAAAATTGGTGAAGGTATTCGCAACGACTCACTATGTGAGCCTCACAACTCACAAGAGGGCGGGAAAAAGTATGTACACCAACCACTCACCACTTGTGAGGCAAGAAATAGAGAAAGAAAATAGCGTGGTGAGGTGATACCTGTCACCAAGTCTGTACAGGGCCTAAGAAAAAATTCTTTCTGAGGAAATGAAGAATCACTCTCATTTTTGCATCATTTCATCCATTTTAATTTTAAACAATGTCCCTTTATCCAATTGGCTTTTCCCAATTCTAAAATTTACAAGAATAAAATTAAATATGCTCTATGTGAAAAAATCCAATTATTTTACAGCAAAATGGAAATGGCAACGGGAATGCGAACGGAAATGGCAACCAAAATGGGAATGCAAACCAAAATGCCAATGCCAATCGAAATCAGAATGCCAATTCGAACAGTGCCGACAATACAAACAACAATGTGAACAATAACAAGTGAATTTTTACTTATTAGGGGTTGAAGCGAATTGGAGGGAGGGCCTCCCTTATATTTAATAAATAGTTAATTCTTTGAAATGGTAAGAATTTTGAAACTCAACTCAAAAATATAAAAAATGTTTTACAACTTATTCTATTCATGAAATATCAATGTCAAAATTAGTTTCAGATCAAACCCCTCCAAAAGCTCCCAATATATTAATATTTTTTTATTAAAATAAAATTAATTAAATTTCTCATTTTAACAGCATCAACATTGGCCAAGGAGTCGGTGGCAAATGAAGTCAGCGAAGGCAAGAAAAGTGAATGAGTCAAATGAATGGAAGAGAAATGTGGAAAAGTTGAAATAAATAAACCATATGATAAAGATTAACAGAATTTACTGATGTTAAAATGAATAAAACAAAATGTTGCATATTCGCATTAATAATTAAATATTTCTTATTTTTATTGGTAATATTCAAGCTAGCCAAATTTTAATGCCAAATTTCTTGCAATCAGCAGGGAATTTTTGAATATTGATGAGAGGTTGAACTAGGTCATTATGAAATGATTCCTATTTTTTGGCATTTTTTTGGACATGTACGAATTAATAAAAAAGAAAATTATTCAAAAAGAGGGGAAATCGGGTTAAGTTTTGCATATCCAAGAAAACCAATAAATTTGGGCCAAATTTCTGGCAGATCTTTTCAATTATTCATTTGATAAAAATAAAATCAAGTCTTGCTTTCTTTCAAGTTTCAACATCAATTCATTTCCATTCTTCTCTTCGAGCTCCGACTCTCTTTTTTGTTTTTTCCCAATTCAAATTCCTCAACCTTCCTTTTCCTTTTCTTCCAATATATCCTGAGTGAATAAAATACATAAATTACACACACCAATTCTGATTTTGACTTTGAGCAGTGAACCCATTCCGGGAAGAGCCCTTCAACCAATTACATCACGCTCTTTGGATCTCTCAATCTCAACCTCAACCCATCCCCCGGACTTTGAATGAGTCTTTTTGCCAAACAACCCATTTTCATCTTCTCTTTTGGGCCGCACTCATTCTTTTTGGCCAAGATCCATCCATGTCACTTCCTTTTAATATGGATTTCGAACCTATCCATTTCGCCCTATAGGAATTGGCTTTATTAGATGTGAGCGCATGCATTGCGATTGCCTATTAGATTTGGCCAAAACAACTTTTACGGATGATGCCATCCGCTCATTATTCCTATCTCAAAGGCAATGCTTTGGCAAATATAATTCATGTGTGCTTTGTATTGAGAGCTTTCGCAAAATTAAATGTTGTCATTTTGACAAAAAATATAAAGCAGCAATTTTAAACCGTTTACGAAATAATCATTTTAAAAATAAAAAATCAAGAAAATAAAAAGAATAATTATCGGTAACAGAATGAAAGAAAAAAATGATAAAAATAAGCATCTTGAATGAATAATGAAAATTCATTAGTCGTTATCATCAATTACTTTATTAAATTATCATGGATAATAAAATCTAACTTTTTAAATTGTTTGAAATATTATGGAAAAATTGAAAATATAATAATAATTTAATTTTTAAATTTACTATTAATTATTTATGCCCAATCTTATGAAAAGTTTTATTGGCCTAAAAATATTTTTCAATATTTTACATTTAATCACTTAAAATAAAAAATTAGAGCTTTAAACGGAATATCGGAGATTAACCGCAACTAAAACGTATTTTGGCTTTGATTTTGATAATTATGATGTGAGAAGGAGAAGCATGATCGCATTTAGATTGGATGAGTGCCATTCCACCTATTCGATATGGATTGTGTGCGGCAATAATTCCCGGACCAAAAACAAAGGTAAAGACATTGGCCAAAAGAGAGGAGAGAAGCTAAAGGGAAAAATCGCATCAAAAATAACGGGTGATAAGTTATTGGCCAAATGAGAGAGAGGTGGCTAGCAGAGAGGGAAAATGGTTGATGAGGCCAAAAATGAAGCGAGAACGGCATTGACCAAATAAGAGGCGAGCGTCTAAAGGAAGTATTTTTGGAATGCAAAGAGGCATTATGGCCAATATGACTGCATCGGTGGATCAGTTGCTAAAAGATTCGTCATTTTGAAAATTTTAATTTTATATTTTTTAAGATTTTAAAAATGTTTAAGGCAGAAAGAGTTCGTTTATTCCCTTCCAGATATTGGCTGATATATTAAAAGTCAAAATTTAAAAGGCAACTAACTATCCATAAATCAGTTGACTATTCCATTTCAGTAAATAACAACACAAAAATCATAAGAGAAGTTTCGAATTGATAGCGCGCGAATGCGAGCGGCTTGTAGCGCGACTCAGCCTATTTTCGGTTGAATATAAAAATCCGAGCATTTATGGGTGATTGAATCTAGAGACCGGCGCGGAGGAAAATCCGGACCCGCGGACCGGATTTTCGAACCGAAAAAATCCCGGGCCGGACCGGACCGGATAATCCGTACAAAATCCGGTCCGGAAATAATCCGTACCAAAAAAAATACGGATCCGGATACGGATTACGGATTTTCAAAAAAAATTTTTTTCGCAGATTTAAAGTAAAAAATAATTTTTTTTGCGCATATAAAATAAAAATAAATTAAATTTATCGTAAAATTAAAACAATGAATGAAATCAAATTCATGCAAATTAATATGAGCCGACTTCAGGAATACTTTTATTAAGGAAAATCAACATTTCTACAGTTTCTGGACTCAAACTTGATCGGCGATAATCATAAACATCTTGTGCAATGCTGAATAATTGTACACGATAAATTAGATTTAATTAAGGCCAAAATGGATCAAAAGGAGGTGCTCGGGATATATCTGGATAAAGGAGGATTAAGGTGGATATAGAGGGATTAAATGGGAATACTGACTGAAATTGATGGGTGATTATTCGCTTGGATTAGGGAGGGTAGGGAAGTTAGCCGGTGGCCCTGACTAGACTAGTACTCAAACTGGTAGGTTTAAGGCCTATAATACATTTATAAAGCTAGGGATTAGGGTAAGGGGTTCGGAGTATTGGATTCGCGCGAAGCCGGAATTAAAACAGCTCCAAACCGGGACACGCGCATACCGCTTTAAAATCTTGAAGCGGCACAAATCCAAAAATAAGCCTTATATTTGTTGATATCGAAAAATATTTCCTAACTTAATCCTATCAATTTCGGAGGCTTAATCCCCAATATCCACTTTAATCTCTCGATATCCGGATATATCCCGCGCACTCTCAGGGCCATCGGCTAACTTCCCTACCCTCCCTAATCCAAGCGAATAATCACCCATCCATTTCAGACATTATTCTCTCTTAATCCCTCTATATCCACCTTAATCTTCCTTTATCCAGATATATCCCGCGCACACCCTTTTGGTCCATTTTGGCTTTATTAAAACCTAATTTATCCATATTTTTTTTATTAGAAACCATTTTATGTTGAATAATTAATTTTTATTTACATTCGTTAAAAGAATGTGAAAAAAGAAAAATCATTCGGCAAAAAATTGGTACCCATTGGATAAAGAAAGCAAAAAAAGATATGCCTATTAAAAAAGAATCAGAAAAAGTAAATATAAAAAAAATATTTAATAGAATTTTTACATCGTTTCAAAAAAATTATTCAAAAAATTGGATGAATGGTCCTTTTTAAAACAATTTGGAAAATCCGTAAGATCCGGACCGGATTGTACGGATTGGGAAAATTCCGGGCCGGACCGGACCGGATAATCCGTACAAAAATCCGGCCCGGAAAAAATCCGGAAAATCAAAAAATATACGGATTTCGGACTCCGGGTCCGGATAATCCGTACGGATCCGGAATCCGCGCCGGCCTCTAATTGAATCAAATCAGAAAAATTCCTCCTCATTCTCATCTATTTTATTATTCAAAACACAAAAATGTATTTGCGGCAACAAATTCTTTTCATTCCTCTGCTCCTTTTCTCCCAAATCCGCTTTAACCGTTCCGAATTTAACGAAGTCCGCGATTTTGCGGAAGAAGTGGCCAAAGCCGCCAAGGGCATGACATTGACCGATTTGTCGAATTATTTCGTTGATTTTGCCCACTTAAATGGTCAGCATTTTTTATTATTCGAGTATATATTATGGGATTTTGATTTCTAACCATGAAATTATTGAAAAATAACAAATGAACTCATTTTTTAATGCATACATAATATTGAAGACTGACTAATTCAGAAGGAAATTGAGAGGTATTCTTTTTGGAATGCCACACATTATTAGACCATTCCATTACCATGATATGATGCATTAAAGCATTTTCTTATTTCTTATTCTTAATAAAATATATCAGTTGATTCTGATTAGGAATGAAATTGCTTAGAATGTGAATATAAATTGACAGCCAAATTGCTATATTTAGTAAAATTAATTAAAATTTGCAACAGGTTTCGTTGTCATTCCTAATGATCAATATATAAAGGATGAAGAAGAAGTAGCCTCGCCTGCGGATTCAAATGGGCAAGAATTAGCACCAATTGGGCTAAAAAGGAAAATAATGGTAAAAGGGGAAGAATCAGATCCGAAAAATCCGTCCAAAAAAGTGAAAAAGACAACATTTTTCAAAAAAGTTGACGAAATGGCATTGAGCAATCATTTGTCAGAGACAACGGCCGCAACTTTGCTTCCATCACCCTATCCAAAGGAATTATTCGAGAAGGCAATAGAGGTGGGCCATATTCGGCATTGCTAATATTTGTTACCTTTGATCGTTGGATTGAAATTTTTAAATAGATCATTTATGGGAAATGAGGGGGTGGGACGTGGGAGGGGGAGAAAACCTTCTAAATCTAAATTCCAAGGAAATGGGGTGATGAATCAATTATCTACAAGTGGAATAGGGAAAGTTTATGAAAATGACTTATTAAAATAAAAAGGTGCAAAAGCTGATGGCGGATTTGCATTATCGAGTTTCTTTTGATGTGGAATTCCTGCGGAAATGCACAGAGGAAGCGGCAAAAACCGATTCATTGATTGCCGGAATGTTGAAGATTATGAACAGAGTCGAGATAGAAGGCCGCCGTAATCCAATAACACTGATTATCCAACGTTCGGATTATTTAACGGCGGAGACAAAAATGAATCCAAGGATTAGAAAACATCACCAAATCGAACTGAAACAGGTTTTAAAATCAGAAACATTTATTTTTAATAAATAACCAGTAAAAACACAGACATTTTTATTATATATCTAAACAAAGTCAATTTATAGGTTTATTTATAATTATAGTATTTAAAAACTTAACTAATTTCATTTGATTCTGTTGTGTGACACTTTTAGGTTAAATTATTTTCTTTTTAATTTATTTCTTAACAGTGTTTGCCTTTGTTTAAATTCGGAATTCGGTGCTTTTCGTAAAAAAATTTAAATGGATGCCATTTTCCCAATGAGCATATCAGGGTAATTGGTTTAAATTTAAATGAAGTTATTTGAATCAAATAAAGCCTATATTTCTTTTGCCCTCCCTCTCAATCAGAGTTGCCTCTAGAACTAAACATTACCAGACAAGATTTTATGAAATTCACTTCTAATTTAGTAATCGCCCTTAAAGTTTCTTTTATTTTCATTATCCACAATCATAGATTGAAGTGACCAATTCCATTGGCAAGGGTCAAGGTGATGGCCATTTGATTACAAAAATTCATGAACGAATGTTGGAAAAAATCAAACAAACACATGAAAAAGATTCAATACCAGAGTGGTTGAAAACTGTGAAAGTTGAGAAGAATCCCGTCATTGAAGGCCAGGCCAAAGCATTATATATGGCATATAAAGCATTTGTGAAGAGATACAAAAAACCAGATGCCGTGATTCTGTATCTTTCCGTGCCAAAACGCAAAAGTTATTGCCATTTTGAACAAACCCTATGGCAACAATTCAAATTGGAAGACATTGCATGGGCAGAAGGCGAACGACCTCAAGTGGAATTCCTCCAATTTGATCAAATGTCAACAAAGTTGAGTTTGAATGAAAAAGACAGGCATTTGTATTATCGAGAAAAAATGGGAGGCAAGAAAAAGGTTGTGGCAATTGCTTATTTCCAGGTAAATTTTATTTTATTTATCTATGGCCAAATTTCGAGACCATTAAAATTTCCGCACTATAATTTCCACATTTGTGAATATTTAGTCATTGCTAGCATTGTTAGAATTTTGTCAATATATCTAAATTCAATTTCTTTATTTGGAGAGTGTTGATAAAAATTATGATAAGACTTTCGAATTTGACCTACTTATTTTGCAACTTTTTAGCAATTTTTCTATTAGTCATTTTCCAACCAATAAAATGTTTTTTTCATTGTTAATTTATTAAAAATTAAATTACAAATGTCCTCTGCCATTTTCACAGGATGGATTTATTCCCGAACATTTCAAAAATGAAGAGGAATGGAAAATTCGGGAAGAGATGGAATTGTCCAATGCAATAATGTCCCCAAGTGCTTATATGCATTTATTGGGTTCAAAAACGGTGCAAACGGAATTGGCCAAGGATGGAAAACTCGAGGAATATTATGCAGATGTTGATCCGTTGTTCGAATTCATTCCCAAATTACGCAGCACATTTATTGGAATGTTTCAATTAGGAAAAAATGATAAGGATATTGTGGCGGATGCAATTGAGAACAATAAAGGTTATGTCCTGAAGGCAAACACCGATGGGGGAAAAGGCAATTTTTTTGATGATAAAATGGTCGAACAATTAAAAAAGATGAAAAATGATGAAAAGGAACGGAGCAAATATATTTTGCAAAAACGTATCACGCCATTCAGAATGCAGGTTAGCCATATAGAATTAGTCCTTGATGGGGAGAAATTCGAAGAGTATTCGGAATTGGCAGAATAGGCACAAAAATTTCAGTCTAATTCTATAAGTTCCTCTTAACTTTATTCCTGGAAAAAATTCGATCAAATGGTAAAAATTCCAGCAGGTCTGTTTAAGTTTCGAGAAAAACTTTTTTTTCGATCTGGGTTTTATTATTTGGATCAATAAATTCATGGAAAACCTGAAAGGCGAAATTCTGAACATCTCCGATTTTGGGAAAATTTTTATATTTCAATTTTTACATTTTAGAATGCAATTATTCCGCAACCACCGGAGGATGAAAAATCAATCATTTTTGGGGAAATGGACACTGAAGTGAGCATTTTTGGTTCCCTTCTTGCCACAAACAATGATTATCCAAAAGGCACGACCTCCAATTTGAAAACAAGTGAAAAAAGTGGCAAGCCTTATAAAAAACCCAATGAACCGACATTCAACAACTATGATGGCTATTTCATTCGAACAAAGGCAAGGAAAATTATCTTTTTAGGAGAATAATTTTGAAATTAGGATTTTCGGATTCAGGGATATAGTTTTTGGGTGAATATGCCAAGCATAGGAAAATTTACTTTTTGATAATTTTTTCTTTACAAAATGTCTGGGGGACATTTTTGGCCCGGCGATCAAATCCTAATTAGCAATCATTATTTTTATGAAATCTTTTTTTCAGTTGTCCAGCAATGCTCAATGCAATATGAGTATGGGCCAAGGTGGCACCGATTCTCTTGTGCTTTTCCCGATGGAGAGATTTACTAAAATAAGTCCGTCGTTATCAACATCCACAAACCTAAATGAGGAGAAAATTGTCTGATTGAAATTGAATTTTTTTATGGAAATTTGTGATTTTTTCCTGAAGGAACTTTATTTAAAATATATCATTTTGTGTGAAAATCCTTTTAAGCAGGTGTCCAATTTAATTTTATTTAATTTTTTACTAAAAATTCCAATTATTTTGAATTTTTTTTAAAAATATAATTTGTCAATTTTGAAAATTTCGGGTTATTTTAAATTTTCATTTTCCACTATTGTATAATTATTTGTATTGTCTTTGCTTTGCATAAAATGATGTTATTTAGAAATTTTTTTTGTCTATAATTTAAAAAAGTAATTTTGAATGTTTGAATAATATTTATTCTTATTTTCTTGAATTTCATCAATGCTTGCCAACAAAATGCATTTTAATTTAGTAGTAATTTGTAGATGAACCACCATATTCCATTCTGGAAATAGGGAAAAAATAATTAATATCCAAATAAATGATATAATTTATTAAAATTTACTTGTAATGTCTTTCTGCTTTTGCCATGAACGGATTGTTGTTGCCTTCTAGAATTCAAAAATATGATTTTATAAATAAATCATTTTTATTTAATTTCCATTTACCTTTATTTTGCCCTTCAATTTGTCGTGCCTGTGGATTCTCAATCCAATCAAATGCCGGATTTCCTCCATAGAATGGTGATGGAATGGACGCGGATGAGGGTGAAAGCAATGAATTGTTGGCCATTAAATTTTGGTGGCCATCTTGATGCTGGAAAATATCACCAAAAAGTTGGAAGAAAATCGGATCAGTTGGCCGTGTCCGAGAGGTCGGAAAAGTGTGTACCATTCGAATAAATTCTTCCAAATCGCGGGATAATAGCTAAATTTGATTTTAGCTTTATTCGAGATATTTTAATATCAATAAATGCATCTAATGAAAATATCCCTCATGTGGATTTGACAATTTATTCAAGTAATTTACCGTCAATTTTGGCAGGATATTCAGTATTTTGGCGAATCGAAGTGCGGCAGCATCCGAAGAAGAATTTGAATTGGAACAGCTTTCAGTAAAGGGTTCATTTTCGGCCGCCTTTCGATTTGACGAATGTTGATAGAGCGCAGAATATCCAAAATCGCGAAGTTTTTCAACGAATTTACAAGCATTGGAGGAAAGTCTGTGTTTTGGAAATAATTTCTCAAATCCCTTATTATCAGTATCGTATTGAATAATTTTAATTTAATTTAATGGGTTTAATTTTTTATTTAAATATTTGTTCATTGAAATTATTCCCTTTAGTTCACCTATAGCCGCTCCCCATTTCTCCATTATTGGCATTTGTATTATGGGAATTGGGCAACATTGTTGTTGTGATTGTTCCCATTGATTTAGCTTCTTCCGTTAAATTTTTGCAAACACCGCCGCTGTTAATAATACCTCCTGTTTCGGTAGAATCCAGTGACAATGCCAAAATGATCAATTTGAGCATTACAAACTCGATTTGGTCCAATCGTAATTCCTGCAGAGCACGGACCAAAGAGCCAATACATCGATTTACTATTTGTTGGTTGATAAAAGTGTTCGGCACAATCTGAGATAGAAGGTGGAATAAATTAAATTTGGGAAATGGAACCGGCTCTTCAGCACTCAACGATATTCCCGTGGGTAAGAGCAGAAGATTCTGGACATCACGGGTGGTGAAAGAAGTGCCGGTGGCAATGTCGATTAGGACTAAAGGAGCAAAGCCATGTCTAAGGAGGGCAATCTATTAATAAAATGACGATGTCAATGCTTTTTAATAATATTTAAATGATTATATTTAATAGATTGAATGAAAAATTTTGCCTTATCATTTGTTGTCAATTGAGGCGAGCCATTGCATTTTGTCCCAAATGGATTTGTCAAATCCAGTGTTGAAAGCGAGGAAATGTAATCGATAACCTGTGAAAAAAATATGTCTTACTATTCTTTTAATTGCAATTAATTCTAAATTTATTTGATTCAATACAAATTTAATATATTGCCTTTGTCAACATTCGATATTTGCAAAATTCAATTTCCTCTTCCGTTACTCGTCTCAATCGGACGCAATAATTGACCTTAAATAGTGGAAGCAATTTAAATTAAAATGTATTTGAACTCTCAAACCTGTGTTCGAAAACGATCTAAAAATTCGGGATAGTCGAAAAGGTTTTCAAGGAGAAATTGTCGTTTTGGGGCTTCATTCTCGCTAAAATCAACAACCTAAAAAAGAGCGAATATTTAATTCTTAAAATTATTTTTTCTACCTCATTTATAGTCATCTCAATTTGACATAATTTTTTGATCAGCATTTCGTTGATTTTCTCCTGCTGCTGCTTCACATTGTTATCTTCTATTGTTAATGGATGCTGAAAATTCAAATTAATATAATTATGCTTATAATGGAATTTGGAACCTTTGGTTCATTCTTCTTATTATTCTTAAATCATCCGCTAGTCAACTGTATTTTTAATTTTTCTACCTTCTTTTCCAATTCAAATGCAGTAGCATTTTTGTGGCACAAATCTTTCGGCATAAACTCCTCTAATTTTTCCAACTTTTTATCCGCCATCATTTCTTTCCTCTTTTTTTCATTTTGTTTTGAATGTGATTGGCACATTGGGCATTTGCTATTTGCCTCTGGTAATGTTAGCTCTTCATTCAACTTCTCTTTGTATTCACGTGGCTGTTCATTTTTTCCGTCTTCCAATTTTCCTAAGGCTTTCTCAATCTCAGTTTCTGCCTTCGGCATTCTGACAGCTTCCGGCTGCATCCCGGCCTAAATTTTTGAACGAAATAAAAATTAATTAAAAATTTTAACGAGAAATCAGAAAAAAATTCTCCAAATTACCTTAAGGCATCGTTGAAGACGACAATATCGGCACGCATTTCGCTGATTTGGGCTAATATTGCATTGGCCATTACCTCGACAAATGTATTTCATTTTGTTCTTGATTGAACGCTGTGGAATCAAAAATTTTGTGGATATGAATTTAAATATTTAGTTTTACCCAAAAGAAACATTTGCAACCATGGCAGCTCACAATCCCATAATAACTGAAAAAATTATTTTTAAATTATCAAATATTTTTTAATTAAATTTTTATAAAATATTAGAGCCTTTAAATTTAGAATTAAATAAAGGGTTAGCTTTAAATTGGATATTGAATTTCATAAGTATTTTTAACTTTGCGTTAACAAAAGTGGATTATTAATAATTTTGAAAAAAAATCACTGATGGTTACAGGCGCGATCTCCACAGACCTGTGTATGAAATTAAAAATATATAAATTTATTCGAAACAAATATTCACCACACAAATTTCACAATGGCCAATATGATTGGGAAGTTCATCGCCGTGTTGGTGTTTAAAGGAGGGTGCGCGTCTTCCACGGCCTATCCCACCTCCGGCAACTTTTTCCTTTCCCCCAGCCGGAGCACGTTGTTCTGATGCTGAATAAATTTGAAACTATATAAAGCATCGATTTTTATACTATGCTATTTATAAAATTGAAAATTTATTTTCATTCATTTTTATAAAAAGAAAAATTTTACGTGGTGCCGAACCGGAAGCCATTTTTCCTTCTGAACTTCCTTAATTGATAATATTTTTGCCGACAAGGTATAAAATGAAAATGAATGAATTATGGTTGCGACGAAATTTTGATGGAAAATTATTATTTAGTAAAATGAAGTTTGGTGATTGTGATTTGCCCTTGAAAATATTTATTGTTAGTAAGTAAAAATGGATGTGAAACAACGCTGCGCGATTGGTTATTTGGTAATTATTATATAAATAATTTTAATTATTGGCTGATAATTCATTGTGAATTTTTAATTAGGCTATCGAAATAATGTTCAATAAGAATTTAAGTGAAATAATAAAGATAAAAATTCTGGTAATTAATACAAAAAAATTTATAAAGGTTTAGATTGGTTCAGAAATAAACTTAAACAAATTAAAATGTATAAATTTCTGAATAATCTGAATCGAAGCATTCCAATGGAATCTTTGAGCAGAGAGATTAAATAAAAAGAAAGGTTATGTTCTAACTTTTTAGTTTAAAAATTTTCTCTATTGTTATTGAAAATAAATTAATTAAAGTGATATTATGAATAATGTTAAGTTTTGCACTGATTATAAACAAAAAACTTTATGCCCTTATCCGATTTTTTCTATTATATTAGAAGAGAATTGAGCGAATTGTTTTGCGATAGGAATAAAAATTATCGGCTAGTTGATTGGTTGCGGGTTCATCGATTCCTTCATTCACCGACATTTTTGGTATAAAATTGATAGGCGCGCACAATTTAGCGACAAACGAATTTGGAGTGGGAAGAAAAATGGAAAATGTTGATATTAAACGGCGATGAATTGGCGGAAATCGCTGAAAGGGAGTAAAGGTCGCGCTCAACCGTGCCTCCCGTCTCGGTCGTTAATTCATAAAATTTCACGAGAATCAACAAAAAAGACCACAAAGACCACTTTTACTCATAAAATTCAACTCTATTCAGAAAGAGAAGTGAAAAAAGGATTGTTGTTCAATCATGCGCTGGTACGCCATGCCATTAAAATGGACAAAAATGGGAACCGAGCGATTTAATGTGCAGTGAGGGAAAATTGCCAAGGATGATCATAAATTATTTGATCTATTTATAATTAAGGTATCTTGCGCAAATTGCGCTGGGGTTTTCGAGTTTGACAAAAAATACTCAAATGGATTTGTCATAATTATTATGTATTTTTTGGGGATACTGTGAGAAATGATGATAGCAAGATGTGAAAAATGTTTGTCAGGCTTCAACAAATTTCCATTAGTCAACAATAATATTTCTTATTGTTAATTATTCCGTTTCCTTTTTCCATTATTGAAAAATCTCTTCAAAGATATTTCACTTATTAGTTTGATGGAAATCTAAGCTTGAAATAGTAAGTATGTATAAGTATATAAAAAACAATCTTCCTCAAATTTATAATTTATAGGCTTTTATTTTTTAATAATTATTTATTGCTAAATTATAGTCCATAAAAGCAAATAATTAAATACCTTTCTTATCATCATAGTTTATGATTTCCGGATTCCGGTGATAAAAAAATTAGTTATAATTTGATAGAATAGAAAAAATGGTTTGATTGGAAAATGCCCATATCAATAAAATATGCAATGATGTTTGGTCATTTCCAAAGCATAAAATCGACGTCTATTATTGAACTTCTTTTGAATGGATGTTGGTTCTTTTTGTCGCTCGCTGCTGATGCTGACGTGGATGGTTTATTAGCGCGAAAAAGCATTAACTCTACTAAAAAGTCCACAATACTTTCAGCATGGAAAAATAGATTTTTTAAACAAAAATAATGGAATAAAATTTTTTGAAATGGAAGATTTTTTAAGGAACATGAATAAATATTCTAAAAAAAGATAAAAAGAGGGAAGCAAAATTTTCAAAGCATTTTTGACTATAATTTAGTCATGCCCCATTCACTTAAGAATGTTATAGAAACTTTGACTTCAGCATGGCCATTGGCCAAGGTGGCATCAACCAATTTAGCGATAATTGATATTAATTTCATTTGATTAACTCTGTTTTGTAAATCAAAAAAGGCAGTATTTTTAGTCAGATTATATAATTCGAATAGCTTAAATTCAACATCAATTATAAAAATAATAAGGGAAATAAAATAGCAAATTGGCGAATTTCGCGAATTTCTGACAGCTTATTGGCTGACTAATTATGATGGAAAAATTTGTTATGATTGATAGAACCGACTGGCGCGAAATCCACAGTTGCACATGAATAATCATCCTGCAGATTTATAACAGAGAAATTATGTGTAAAAAAGTATGGATTTTATGGAATTAAGATTTGTCTCAAATTCTTGATAAATATTTTTAAATTGGGGATGCCAATCACAATTTTATTTAAAAATCCGAGAAATGAAAATATCTATGAATTTTTAAATGCAAATTTGAGTTATAACCAATTTTTCAGAATTATAATATAACCATTAAAATCAATAAAATATAAAATAATTTATAGAATTATTTTTGGAAGATACACTCATCTTTCTAATTCTAATCACTTATTTGGCAAAAATGGCCTATCCCTTTTTATTGGCTCTATGTCAAATGTTGGGTACTACTGGCACTAAACATTTTCTATTCCGTTATCAAAAAAAACATTGCAAAAAATATTTCCTGTCTAAATTTATGTTTAATTTGAATCATTTCTGAAAATATTCATAAAACTATCTTTAAAATTCAGAATTTTGTATTAATTTTATTATAATGGAAGACTCATGCTCTATTCAAATCCAATCAAGTGTCCAAAATGGCTCAGAAAATGTACAAGAAAATGAGAAGAATTGAAAGTTGTTCCACGTTCCACCACCTCCTTCCTATTATGAAATTGGTGCCGGACATACAAATATTCAGCCGATAAATTATTTTCCTCACTATTCAACGTCTCTGCTACCTTCAATTGAAAGTATTCCCAGAATTATTGTCATTGTGCATAATACTTTATTTCTTCGATTTTTTTTATAATTTATCAAAAAAATGCAAAATTAAATGTTTTTTTATATAAATTTTCTAATTCAGACTCTTTAACTCATCCGAATCAACAACATCAACAAAGAATTGAAGAAGAAAGTGGCTATTATTGTTGTTGTGGACAAATCGGCATTCAAAAAGTAAGTTTATACTTTATATACAAAATCAACTGAACGAAATGAATTTTGAACCATTTATGATCCTTTACAATATATTAAAAATTAGTTTTTAATATTATTAAATATAATATATTATTTTTCATGGCGCCATCATTGTGGCTATTTTCGGAATTTCAATTAATTTACTCACTACATTCATCTTGCGATTTAATGCTTCGCAAGGAAGAGAAAACTTGGTAGATTTCATTTTAGTAAAAGAAAAATTTTTAATTATTGTAGCATGCCATTTTATCCTACCTTTTTTTATTGGCCACAATTTTGCAATTTTTCGTGATTGCCGCTCATCTCTTGCGCACCTACAAATTGTATCTACCTTATGTGATAATCATGGTCAGATTTTCTAATTCAAAAAATGGAAGAAATTTTCAGGGCCTAATACTAATCTCTTGGATATTGCTTGTTATTTTCTATTTCAATTTATTTATGTACAGGACAATTTACGGGTAAAATTTTATTTATTTAAGAATATTATATATTTTTATCGAATGAAATTAAAAAAGAAAAAATTATAAGGTTTAATTATTTTTCCCAAGTCTATAAAGTATAAATCATTCGATTTAGTTAATCAATACACATCAAATAATAGTTTATCAATATTTAAAACAATAAATGAACAGTTGTAATTAATTTATTTATTTTTTTCAATTTTTGATATTACAGTTTAAATATTTCTTTTATTTGTTAGTTTCGAAGCATAAAATATTCATATTTTAAATATTTTTGCAGATATCCATTTAATTTGGTGCATATGGCATTCTTATTCATTTTCGATATTTATGCTTATTCGGTCATTTTTCGAGCATTTCTTTTCGCCAAAAAGCATCTTGATCATCAACAATTAACTTTTACATATTTGCTGACGACATTGAAGAAAATTTGATGGAATTTCAAAAGTTCTAATATATTTTAAGTGAATTAAAACGAAGTAAAAATTTCAAAAAATGTGTTATTAATAAAATTTTAAATAGAAATATTAATGATTAAATTTCATTCATTATCGATTTGATAAACTTTTTAAAAAATCATTGAATTTACTAAAAAATGGACATTTTTATACTTTATTTTATTCTTCATAATAATCTTATTGTTACAAAATGCTCTCCAAAGCTAATAAAGGAGTAAATGTTTTATTAATTTTTGTACAAAATATTAGCCAGTTATCATATTGTAATAAAATTGTTTTTATTCATGTTTTCTTCATCCATTCATTCTGCTAGTTAAACCTCCTCTTTGTACGGTAGCTGTTGTTGCTTGATGAGAGCAAGAATGTGGTTGCCCATTGGCACAATTCACATTTTCATTGAATATGCGCCTTCTTTTAATAAAATGCCATGCTCCAGCTGCAGCACCAAAGCAAATTGCAACGAGGAGAATGAGGAGGCCAAGTAAAATGCAAATTGCGACCAATGAGATACCGTTGGATGAAGTGTAATATTCGGTTTCGGAATACCATCCCATTTCTCTATTTTTGTAAAGATTATTTATTATAATATTTTAATAAGAAAAATAGGAAAAAAATTTAATAAAATTTTTCAAATAAAATTATCTGTAAATAATTAATTAATTAATTTTAAAACTTGAACGGGATAATGCTGTCTATAAATATAAAATAATGAAATAATATTTATTAATTGATAATTGACATTGACAGTTAAGAAAAAAATAAATTCTTACATATTTAAATATCTTATCTAATTAACGAGAATTTTGTTTTAGGAATTTTTGCATTTATGGTTGTAATTAGATTTTATGATCAGCTAGGTCAATAAAAATTTTAGTTTTAAAATTAAAAATCATTGTATTTTCTTGGCTTATTTGAAAAGAAAAACACTCTTTGAAGAAGGTGGTAATGTTATTAGTAAAAAAAAGAATGCTCAAAACTCTTGCTTAAAATAATGATATGATAATGATGCATTATTTGTTTGTTTATTTGCATAAATTTTTGTTGCCGCCGAATGGGCCCAATTCCATCTTCAAGTGTCAATTGTTTTTATGTCTTTGTAAATTATACCAATTGAATAGGGAAAATGAACTTGTTTTACATAGAAAAATCAAATATTTAACCATTTTGCTTTTCTAGACAATCGAAAAATTTTAATAGATTCAATTTCATCAATGATTCATTGTCATTTATTTGTTTCCTTTCTGTTCGTTCTGCATCCATTCCAACACATCTTTGGCATTACGATCGGGCGGAAACACTGGGTAAAACACCTTCTTTATCTGGCCGCCTTCATCAATAATCATTGCCATTCGTTTGATCATCGGCTCACCTTTCACTTCCATCAGGGGAAAATTCAAGGCTTTGGTCAATTCCAGTTTTTGATCCGAAAGAATTGGAAAATTTAAATGCGCATTTGCAACTAATTCTTTTTGAAAATCAGTATCCTGGCTTGAGAGACCAAACAAATGTTTTACACCTGCAAAAAATAGTGATTTTTATTATATCTTTTTTAATTAAATATCGGAACAATTTTAAATTCGGTTTTTTTCAGAAATTTTTCTTATCAATTCTTTCCCGTTAAACTTACCCAAATTCTCAAAATCTTTTTTGAGGTCTCGAAAAGCGCAGCTATGTGGAGTGCATCCTCGAGCACCGGGAATTTGATCCCATTCTTCCCATGGTACAATTGGGGTGCCAGATCGAGGAAAAGCAAATACAATGGTTCGGCCAGATAATTTAGCCAAATCCACAATTTGGCCGTCGGTTGCTGGGAGAAAAATGCACCCAGGGATGGTCATTCCCTTTAAATTAAATTAAATATAAAAAAGGCCAGAAAAATGGAACAAAAAAGTAATTCTGACTGAATAAATTCGTTAAAATTTTAATTAAAGTTTAACAAATGTACGATGAATAAGAAATTATGAAAAATCTCATTATCGCTAATATCTACACTTGATTACATAAAATAGATAATTTAATTTATTCCAAATTCAATCCACCTCCAAATGTGCAGCTTTTCCATCATCAATGGGAACAGCCAATTTGGACCAATTCACATTGGTGGCCAAATCAGAAGGACTATGGAATTTGAATTGAGTTGACATTTGTTGCTTCAGAATATAATAATGTTGAATTTGATGTAATTTTTTTGAATTTTGAAATAATATTCTGAAGAATGTAGTGGAAAAATTCATTTTTTAAAATATTGAAATTTAATTTTCAAAATTTTTTCGATTGAAAAGCTAAAATAGCTAATTCTTTAGATTATTATGGAGAAAAATAAATATAGCGGTTTCAATTGTTAATTAATTATTTAAAATATAAAAAAAAATTAAATAATGCAGAGTGAATAATTTTTATAATTTCTTCTATTATTTTATATTACTGTTCTTATCTCTAATAAAATGAAAAGAATTCCTTATTTAATAATATATTTTGTTCAGATTTCATTGTGTACTTTATAGATCAACATTCATGGATAGCAAATAAATTCATTCCGTGATTGATGAATAAAAAATGTATTAAATAATAATTTTTGTCAACAATTCTTAAATTATCTGGGTTTAAAAATTTTGGAAAGAGATTTAAGATAAGGTTAAGGTGCTTATATTAGAATTTAGAATAAACGCCAAGGAATGCTAAAAAAGAAATGAGTAGATTATTAAAGATGTAATGATTAATCGACACATAAATGTTAGAGTGTCACAAATCTATAAAAAATGTATTGTAGTGTAAGTATAAAAAAATTACTTAATAAATGACACGGAAAAATATTCTCAATACAAAAACAATGTTTTTATAAAGCAAGATAAAATGTTAGTTTGATAAAATGTTAGTTTTTAGATGAAATTTTCAAATAATTTAATAATGAATAAATAAAAATTATAAAAATTTTCAAAAATGAAAAAAATAAAAACAATGTAAAATTTATAAATTGTTCTTTGAGTTCTATGCTTGATGACCACTTTTTATTAGAAAGACCAAATTTTTATTTAGGCCATGTACATACTTTTTGTGACAGAGTCACATGTGAGCCTCACAAAGGCCCTGTACAGACTTGGTGACAGGTATCACCTCACCACGCTATTTTCTTTCTCTATTTCTTGCCTCACAAGTGGTGAGTGGTTGGTGTACATACTTTTTCCCGCCCTCTTGTGAGTTGTGAGGCTCACATAGTGAGTCGTTGCGAATACCTTCACCAATTTTTTTAAACCGGTTTTTCTCATCAATTTCGTGGCCTAATCTCGTTCAAATTAATTCCATATAAAGTAAATCGACTATGGAGAATCCAAAAAATTTATTTACAAATTTCTAAAAAATTTTCTAACCCCTGAAATGCAATAAATTTTACTTTTTCAGCTATGAATCAACGATTAGGAATAGTAATTTATTTACTTCTTCGGCGGAGAATGCGCAGACGACGTGAAAGAATGCGCCGATATTATATTCGACCAGTACATCTCCAAAATGCACAGCAGAGATGTGAAATTTTTTGCCGTTACTACAATTCAAATGAAAGAAATGAATTGGCTGGATTTCTTCGCTTCAACAAAGCCCGATTTGATGCTCTCTACGAATTGGTGGCCAACCGACTCCGATATGCACCGACCCACCGCTTCCCAATCAATGGCAAAGAACGCTTGGCCATTTTTTTGCGGTTTTGATTTATTAATAAAATTAAGCTTGGAAATAATTTTAGTTTTCTTTCAACTGGCCTTGGATTCGGAGCATTGGCACACGAATTTGGATTGGGAAAAATGACAATATGTGGAATTGTCCATCAAGTCGCCGAGGCCATCATTGCAACACTGAAGCGATCTTGCATGCCAACCCCAAATAGACAGACTTGGCTGGCCAATGCTGCTGCTTTCGAAGAACGCTGGGGTTTTCCCCATTGCGTTTTGGCAATTGACGGGAAACATTTTGCATGCAAGGTTAAATTTTGTTTTATTTATTGATAAAAAAAAATTTTTAGCAACCTAAAAATACAGGATCCGCCTTCTTCAACTACAAAGGATTTTTCAGCATTGTGATGCTTGCAGCAGTGGATCCTCAATACAAATTTGTGCTCGTCGACATTGGCGGATCTGGACGGCGATCGGATAGCAGCCTATATGGAGATTCCCAGGTTTAAAATTCGTAATATTTTCGATTAAAATATGAATAAATAAAGATCAAAAAATTTTTGGAAAGTCCGCGCAATGAACTGCCAATTCCGGCAAGAATTCCTGGACGAGAAGACCTTGGCGCCATCCCCTATGTCGTCCTTGCCGATGGAGGATTTGGAACAACAAATTACATGCTCACGCCATTCCCGGAACGTGCAGCAAATACAGATGAAAAAAGGCTGTTTAATCATCGATTGAGCCTGTGAGTTTATAATTTTATTTTAATTTAATCAAATCATAAAAATTCTAGTGCGAGACAGGTCGTCGAGAGCACCTTTGGCATCCTGGCCAACCGCTTCAGATTATTTGGGGGCACAGTGCAACTCGAGCCGAAACCATTCAAAAAGATTATTTTTTCGGCAATTTTGCTTCACAATTTTCTGATCGCAAATGGAGATGTGCCAAGAGAAGAGGAAATGATTAATAATATTTTGATAAATCCCCCCAATTATCGACCTGTCCGTGCTCAACAAATGGGTGCGATTATTCGAAACCGTTTTGTAAATTTATTTAATCCAGTTTGATTTTTTTGTAAAATAAATAATTGCAACAAATTATCATCAAAAAAAATGCAACAATTTATGAATGTCTTTCTTATTTTCAATTTCAAACATCAAATTCCGCTCCAATATTGCCCCCCATTCCATCCACTTCTTCGCCAATTTCAGTCCCTTCTTCTTGGTCAATAAGCCAGCCCTCAAACTCGCGGATAACATTGCCAATTGCATTTTTGAAGTCGAATTGCGCACGGCGATGTTTGGCAAGTCGTTTAATCATTTGATTCACCATCGAGGCTGGAATAAAAATTTTGAAATTTAAATTAATATTTTTAAATTTACCATGCGGGTCAATTTCCTTTTTTGCTTCACCCAAAAAACTGCCAATCAATTCCAATTCCGGATCGATATTCTTACTCTTCTTTGAAGTGTTTGGAGTTGATTCGGCCATTTTGCGCTTGGCATTGGTATTCTTCGGTGTTGGCACTTTGTTCTCCTTCGTTTCTTCATCTTCGTTGGTATCGCCGTCAACATTCAGGACTTCCTGCTGGACTTCGGCCACTTCGACTGATGAAATTCTGAACAAATTTAATTTTTGTACATTTTAAATTGATTTTATAAATTAAAAACCTTTCCACACTGACGTCGGCACACTCAATGAAGAGCATTGGCATCCAAAAACGCCAAACCGGTGGATTTCCGGCCTCTGCACCATCGCCAGTTCTCTTGCGCTTCTTAGTATTCGAAAATTGTCGGCGAAGCGCCTCCCATTGCGCTTTGGCGTCATCGACTATAGCATCAATTGTTTGATTAAGATAAAATTTATTTGTATTTAAACCTTTAAATTCGCGTCCAGTCGCATCCTCCATGTCCTGGACAACATTTTTCCATTGTGCACTCTTGTCCTTGTTTTTGTAGTCCTTAAGAGTGATGTCCCAAATTGCTGGCTGGGCTTTGACGCAATCAATCAATAGGAATTTATCGTTGTCGTCGAATCCGGTAGTCGTTGCCATGAATAAAATTGGCTTTTGTCGTCAAATTTGATAGTTTTGCCAATAAAAATTTGTTTTTATGCCAATATATCTGAAATAAAAATTGGTAATAAAAAATTATTATCATATTTGGATTCTCCGCTATGGATTACATGGGTTGGGATGGAATTGGATGGGGTTTTCCTATCAAAAAATGGGTGGTGAGGCGTTCATTTTTAATTATTTTCAATTGCATTTTTTTCGAAAGTGGATGGATGAAAAATTCTGAAAAAAATTTCTAAAAATATTTTAAAATATGCTTAACAATATTGGAATAACAATGGGGCTATTTGGTACCATGGTTGTATTGATACACAAGTGGTGACAAGTGCAGAAAGGCTCACACATTTTTTCTTCCCTTCACCAAAAAAGTATGTACGCATTTTTTGGTGACAGAGTCACAATTTTGACTCGCTCACACTCTGCCGGAAAGGGGTGTGGCCTCACCAAGTATATACGCGAACGCCTCACCAAAGTGTGATTGGGCCACCACTCACTTTGTGAGGCTCACATGTGACTCTGTCACAAAAAGTATGTACATGGCCTTAATGGCCCATCAAAACCTATAATAATTAGCCTATACCTTCTAAACTTTTCCTAACGGAATCTCCCTAGTCCCAACTCCCAACTACTTTCCTATAAAATTGCTGGGAGTTCTTCGATAATATTATCTTCAAATCTATTCTCCCATAGAATTTTATTTAATTTTTAAATTTTTGATCGATTTCGACACTAATTTTCGATTCCAATTTTGAACGATTTTTTACCTGACAATTTGTTGGCGGAGGGACACATGATTGACTCTCCTGATCAAAATGATCACCTTGGTCGCAGCCATTGGATTGGTCAAATTTGGAACTTGGTTGACATTGGCCGCCGGCATTGCCTGATAGAGGGGCAGAATTGCGTTGCCCATTGTTGCGGCCATTTTGTCGTTGCGGCGACGGAGCATTTTGATTGTTATTGTTGGCACATTGGGCGCATGATTGAGGCATGCCGTTGGCCATTAATTGAATGGAGAGCAACTACATAGAATGAATTAGATAAAATTATAATTTAATTTTACTTCACCTCAATCCCGATGAGTAGCATGAACGAGAAGTAAATGATTTGATGATGCATTTCGGAAAAGATAGAATGGACTAATTTAATTTTTTGATTAATTTAGTTGGGAGGCGATTTGTTCTGCTGTGGGATGTGGATATTTATTATTAGATACTATTGTTCAAATAAATTGTGAAAAAGATTTATTAAAAAATAATTTTTTGGTTATTTTAATTTTAAAGAATTCAATTTTCCCAAAATACAATTTTAAATGAATAAATTGTCAAAAATTTTATTTCCATTTTCTGAATGATAAAATTGTGGAACAAAAATGTTATTATGAAGGCCATTTTATTGAATAGAAGAGAATATGAATAATTGAAATAAATGTGGAATCAGTTGAATGGAACCAAATTATTGGTGAATTAGGCGATTCATTGGTCCAGAAATCAAGGAACCAAAAATTGTACCATTTGAAATAAATTTGTTTGATTCATCACAATTTGGAGCGAATTATCAGAAATTTGATCAAAATTAATATGGAATAAAATTTAAAAAAAATAAATTCATTATAAGTTTAATAATTAATAATAAAAGAGTTTAATCTGTGGGACCAATTAATACCATTTCTCTGGAGTTATTTAATTTAATCGAAATAGGCTTATCCATTAATTATTAAAATAAATTTCCTTTTTTGGGTCTAGATCAAAAACATTTACCGGGTTCCTATTATTTTCTTGAATAACTCGAAAAAGAAATATTCTTGTTTTATGTATTTAATTGTCCATCTTTGCTTTTTACGAAATTCGGCTTCAAATCAATTTTTATTCATTGAACAATTTATTAATTATTCTTGGGAAAATAGCCACTTCATCAGATTTTCCATTTGGAATATTCGTTTACTCATACTCATCCATTGTTGATCCTTTTTCAATTTGCTTTTTTTCCAAAAGCATTATTTTATTTAATTTTACATTTTCTTTGTGATACGAACATTATTTTTTCATTTTAATCCATTAAATTTAAAAAACCTTCAAATAGGCACACTGGCTTAATTTACAATATTATTCGTCAAAAAACCGAGAGTTATATTGTCATTTTCCTAAATTTTTTATCAATTTATATTTATCGCAGAAAATTTATAAAGCAAAAGAATAAATAAATTTCCTATAATAATCAAATCAGCACAAACTCTGTTCAAAAATTATCAAAAATATTAAATTTTATCTGGGAAAGTTAAGGAAAATCTATAGAGAATTGCAGAGGAATTTTTGTAGTCTATTAATAAGAATAAAATGTGACTAAATCAATTTTACTCCACAATATTAAAAAAAGTATAAGGAATCATTCATCATTTAGTACATAATGTTTACCTTTATCCTTCGTTTACTTAAATTTTGCAATAAAAAATGGAAGCAGAAGCATTCTTCCTGATTTGTCCAAAAAATAATAAAAATTGAAATTATCTCGTAACTTACTTAAAATGGACAATTTTTAAGGCCACAAATTGATAGTTGACCAATGATGGTTCTTTAATTTTTATAAATTCACTTTTCTTTCCTAATCAATCGAATATTTGAATTACATTTTTAATCATTTTCATTCTTTTTAGAAATTAAATTAATATTTTATTTTAAAAATGGCCTTTCTTTTAATTTTGCTTCTTCTAATTATTAGCTTGGCCATCGCCTTTTATTTGTAAAAATTTTTGGATTTTAATTTAAACAAAAATTGGTTTTGAGTTTAGAAAAGCCTCAAAATGTAAAATGATTTTTAATGATATTTTTTTAAATAGCCATGCCCTGCATCACACCAAATATTGGCGCCGTCGTGGAATACCAGGGCCTCCATCGAAACCATTTGTTGGAAATTTGGACGAAATTTCTGGCAAAAAATTGGGCGTTTTGCAATTGAGGGAATGGAGCCAACAATTTGGGCCAGTCTATGGAATTCAACAAGGATGGACGAACATTTTGGTGTGCAGTGATGTGGAAATGTTGAATGAATTGTTCCTCCAAAAATTCCAATATTTTCATGGAAGAAAGGTAATTTTGCTTAAAATATTAATATTTTAAAATAAATTTATTTTTGCAAGTCGATTCATATCTTTTAATTAATTTAAATAAAATGTTGAAATGATTAAATAATTTACCAAAAAAATGAACGGCAAAATTGATTATTTTTTCTAATTTTTAATCAATAATTTTAAAAAAAAATTTAATTAAAAATTTGATATAGAATTCACCACTCTTGGGTAATTTGGATAAGAATCCTACAATTGGAATGTTCATGGCGCGGGGACAAAGATGGAAAAGACTTCGCTCGATTACGACACCAGTTTTTTCGGTCAACAGCATCAAAAAGGTTGAAAATTGTGATCAAGTTTAATTTTAAATAACTTGGTTTCTATTAAGGTTTTGCCAATTTTGGATGATTCTTCACACAAAATGATGGAATTTATGGACGAGGCTTTCGCGCGAAACGAACCTTTTAATATTCATCCGTAAGTAATAATGTAGAAAAGTTTGAATTTAAAAGAGAATGATGAGAAATATAATAATAATTAATAATAATATATTTTTCTTCTATTTAAATATATTAAAATTTAAATAAAATTTAGGAGAGGAATTTATACACAAATTAATTATAAATTAACTAAATATAGAGTCTCTTGAATATTTTACCTTTCGTCCTTCGACAGTTATTTTCGTGAACTAACAATGGATGTGATTTCGCGCATTGCAATGGGCCAAAAGGAATCGACACAATTTCGAAGTGAAAATGCGGAAATGGCTGGTCGCATTATGGCCCGCGTCGGCAATAACCCAATTGAATATCTTTCGTAAGTTTAAATTTACATTTATACCCAACATTTTTGAATACCTAAACTTATTTTCCTTTCAATTTAGTTGGATTTTCCCCCGTCTTTGGTTTCCGATTATCCTATTTGCTAAAAGTACTTGGCGCCTCCGTCAAGATCCATTTCGCACTTTTCAAAACCGTATTATGGCGGAAGTGACTAGAAGGAAACGTGAAAAAATGGAACAAAAAAGAAACGAAGCCGAATTAAATGAACAGCAGGAGATGTCAAAACAACGAGAACATGTCGATTTTATTGACTTATTTTTGGATGCGGAAAGCGAAGAGCCAATTGCGCAAAATGGAAACAGTCAAGGCACTTTCCAACGTGCCGAAGCAAAGGTAAGATTTGCGATTTTTGAGATTAGAGAATTAGATGGAGAAACTGAAATTTTTGAAGCAATCCTAATTTTTAATCCTATATGTTATCTTAATTTCTAAGGTGTCACGCAAATTGACCCTCCAAGAGATTATGGCCCAATGCATTATTTTCTTGTTGGCCGGTTTTGACACAACTGCAAACACTTTGTCATTCACTTGTTGGTATTTGGCATGGCATCCCAATGTGCAAGAAGAATTACAACGTGAAATTGATGATGTTTTTGGGGATTTGTCCCAATATGATAATGAGGAGAAGGTAAGCAAAATCAAACATCTTTTAATTAATTAAATTTGGCCATACTTGTTTTGAATATTTTGAATGTTTGATTTTACATAACTAATTTTATGACAAAAATAGATCAAATAATTTTTAATTTAGTTCACAGTATTTTGGATATGTTCAAATTTTAAGACTTGTAAAATTTAATTTTTTCACGACAACGATTAATTTATATTTTTGGGATTTCATTTAGCAATTTTTTTTATCGTTTTATGCAAATTTCAGGGCATCACATTTGAGCAGTTGAAGCAACTGAAGTATTCTGATGCTGTCATGAGGGAAGTACTTCGATTGGAGCCGATTGCCGCAAGGTCATTTTTCAAAAGCAATACGATTCGAAAATGAATAATGAGAATTCACAGAAATATTTTCCTATTAGCCCAATCCCAAGCACTTCTTCTAACATTTGTTTTTAACCAAAATTTATTCCAATTCGTCCCAAATTATCTTAATTCACTATTAAAAATATTTAAAGTGCTCTCAATCGGGTATGTGCCGAAAAAACAACGCTAGGCTCATTGACATTGGAACCGGGCACCGTGATTCAACCCGATTTGCTTACCTTACATTTGGATAAAAAATTATGGGGACCAGATGCACATGAATTTCGACCGGAACGGTGAGCTCACTATCATTTTTTTGTGATTTTAATTTCCTGGTAAATTAATTTTTGATTTTATCAGTTGGTTTGAGGATCCTGGCACGAGGCCATCAATTGCCTGGCTTCCATTCGGTGCAGGTCCCCGCATTTGTGTTGGAATGCAATTGGCACAAATTGAACAAAAATTGGCTTTGGTGCATTTATTGAGCAAATATTCAATTCGAAAATGCTCAAAAACTGAGGTGAACACTTTTAAAATAATTAAAGTTTAATAAATAAAATATTTTATTAGGTTGAATTGAAGCGCATAGGCCATGGTGTTTTCAACCCGGAATCAGTGACCATCGAATTGGAATTACGTCAACCGAAATAATGAATTGAGAAATGAAATAAATAAGATGGATGAATTAAAATATTTATTACTAATTTTACTTAATTTCTTGCATTTTTATTTTAATTCATTAAAAATAATCTGAATATTTTTCTTCATATTTTCTTTGCTTTCTGCTTTTCATCAACCGCGACGCGAGGATCCAAAACCGCCTCCAGCTCCGCCCCCGGCGCCAAATGATGCACAACATCTATGGAATATTATTAAAATATCATATTAATTTTCTGTGATAAAATGCCCTTTGGCTTTTTCAATCTTCATTCTGTTTATTCAATGGAAATTTATTCGCATTACCCTCTAGAAAATATTCTTCCCTTATCTAGAAAGCATTTCACAAAGCTGACTGAGCGAATATTAAAAAATCTCACACTAATCCACGCCTTGGGCAATCTTGATAATAATCAAATGCGCCTTCACTGCACCCATAATGTTCAAAGGTGCAATAGCCACCATTGCTTGAGCATTGCGAGGGGCGGGCATTGGCAAAGCAGCATCTTTTTTAGAGAGAATTAAATATTTTTTTTTATAAAAATTTCGAATAACGCACAAAACTGGCCCAGGTCCGGGGCATCGAAGAGAATTATCAATTCGGCCGCCGCAATCGAATGTACGAGTATCAAGGCAACTGCCACCGGAATTTATACATTGATTTTGTGCTTGAACATTGAAGATGAGTAGGAAAATGGCTAAATGTAAAATATTAAAATCCCTTGCCAATATTATCAAAATAATTTAATTTGCGACAAATTTAGCCAATACTTTTAATAATAATAAAAAATTCCTACCAAATAATAATGCTGCTACTCTCGCTTTTGAATGGAATAATTTCATTTTATTTAAAAAGTGAAATGATCAAAAATGATAAAACTTGTTTTGAAGGGAATTCGTTCCTCTACTTTCGCGCAATTCTTTTATATTGAGAAAATTATTGTAAAGTTGATGATTAGTAAAGTAAATAATTCATTAAAGGTTCCCGTTTGATGATAAATATTGGCGAAGATAATAAAAAGTAAAACTAAAGACCAAACAAAAATAAGGAACTAAAATTGTGAATATTTGATTTTAATATTTTTAGTCAGAAAATCTAAATTCAAAAAAGGAACTAAAATTATGAATTGATTCTATTATTTTTAGTTAGAAATAATATTTTTTAAATTAACAAAATTAAAATGTTATACCGTATTATCTCTTTTAAAACCACGGGCGAATTATTTTTCAACCCCTCAAAAATTGGGAAAATTTGGGGTCTAATTCATTAATTTGTGGACATTTTTGGAATTATAGCAGTTTTTGTAGAGCTTTAGAGAACTAAGAAAATGCAATAAAAGAATTTTTTTAATTTGACCCTGAAAAGAGCCATGGGTCCTCAAAGTCGAGACTGGGCAATTAATAGAGGGAGGGAGGAGCTTTAAAAGAGGTAATACGCTAATTGAAATCCCTTCCCCTGGATTTGATCAATTTAGTTACAATGCAAATACAATTCCATATAAATAAATTTACAAAATCCTCTTTCAAGTGCATTAAACTCATTAAAAATAAAATTGTTAAAATGTTGCTTATCTTTTGAATATATATTCATTATTTTTGCTTCAAAAATATTATATTATTATTATTAAATAATAGATAAATATTAAAGATTCTAATGTGGAATAGATGAATAATCTTCATCTTCTTTTTTCAATAAATTCATTGACGTCAATGTTTTTGTCGAAATGCACATAAAAAGATCATCACAAAAAGAATGAAAAAGATGTGGAAATTGCTGATATAAAACGATAAATAAAATTAGCTAAATGTTTATCGCGCAACAAATATTGGTCATTTGACGAATATAATGAATGTGTGCGGTGGAAGGAAATGCTTTTTGGTCAATAATTGTGGAAAAGGGGAAATGATAGGAGGAATAGTTAAATGTTGGAAGAAAGAGCAGTTTTTATTTATTATTGTTTAACAATTCCACATTGCGCAAATTGCATGTAAACATGAAATTGACCGAATTTATCGGCAGATAAGTGTTGACGTTTTTCAACGCATACACAAAATTTGGGCAATATAAAGGATGGGATAAGTTGCGGAATTACCCATTTTCTTCACAACTTAAAATATTTCAATGTTTTCCCAAAAATTTTCCATTCAATTTTTGGCCATTATTGGCATCTTATTTCACATTTTCGGTCAAAGTGAATTAAGGCCAATTGAAATTGGATCATTTGTTCAGGTAAATGAAAAATTGTGTTAATATTTAATTATTTTATTATTTTTGAAGTTATTTGACCAAAACCGAGATGGCAAAGTAGAAATTGGCACAGAAATTAAAGAATATTATGAAAATATTTTGAAATTGCAAAATGCCCTTGGAAGCGGAAATGGCACATATTTGGAAGAGAGAAATGGCACCGAATCGGCGGAGCATAAGTAGGAATTTTTTTATCTAGATTTATCGAAATTTTTACACTTCAGCAATATTGCTCCGGAAAATCATCTAAGGGGAATTCCATTAGATGAATATCAGAATCTTTTAATTGCTTCCCAAAATTCGCTGATAAAGCCAAATGAATTGAATGCGGTCGATGTTGACGGTGATGGCCTTTTAGACATTAAGGAGCAGACAAATTTAACTACAATTATTGCTACCAAATATATGGACACAAATGGGGATGGATTCGTGGATGGGGACGAATCACGTGCCTACGATGCTAAAGTGGCAGCAATGCAATTTAAGGTGAGTAAAAATGTTTTTGATTATATAGAACAATTTTGACAAAAATATCTCGTTTTATTGGTAAATATAAATACCACACAATAAAATTCAGGAACTCGACGCCGATCATGACAGTAAATTGAACACAGAAGAATTGAGAACTTTGGTGAATGATTTGAGTGGCCCGCTGGGAGCAATGATCGAAAGTGTTTTGCCTCCGAAAAGAGATCTCCCTTTGGAAGAGGCCAACGAATTCTTGGCTCAACAATATGGCCTAAAACCAGCACAGGTCAAAGCGGCCGATGTGGACAATAATGGAAATTTGACATTCAAGGCATTCAGAAAAATGAAATATTCTTTTTATTTTATTAATTTCAGGAATTTCTCGACCACATTGGAATTCCATTGAAGGAGGCGAAACAAAATTTGCTTGGCTTACAAAAATTGATCACTGCAGAAATGGTGGAAAAAGCGGACAAAAACGAAAATGGATTTTTAACCTACGGCGAATTGATTGATTTGATGACGGTGGATGCGGCAATCAAATTGGGCGACAAGGATGGAGATGGAAAATTGGATGAGTCAGAATTTGTTGAAGGATTCGAGGCACTTCAAGCATTCTATTTGGGACAGAATGGAGAATTGCCGAAATAATAAATTTATATTTTATTTACTTATTTAATTTTAATAAAATTTTTGATAAATAAAATTGATTAAAATTAAATTTGCCCATCAAAATCTTTATTCCATAGTTTATTTGCAAATGCACACAACCAGAGAGAGGATTCATCATTTTCTTTCTTCTGACATTTTCCAATTAGATTTTAGTAAATGTAACAATTATAAATTAATTTGAATAAAAATTTTCAATAATTGCTACCTCAGAAAAAATGGGACATGCCATATATGGCGATGAAATTACTAGGTATTTAAGGTACAAGATTTAGCACAATCCATTCAAATAATAGCTTATTTTATCATAATTATAAAAAAAACCTTGATAAAATTCAATATAAAAATACGCGATTTCCTCTTGGTCGGTGATTACTCGTAATTAGTAGGCTTCCAAATAAATATTTCATTTAGAAATTTTTATTACTTATTAGAGCAGCCACCACCATATTAAAAAATTTGGCCTATAAAATCAAATGATTAGGGGAATTGGCCATGGGGCTTAGTTTGGTATTTTTTTCTTAATTATTACGCTGAATTTGAATTTATCAATTTCCTTTTATGGATTAATATTTCAAAAACTGAGACTTAAGCTACTTTTAATTATAGAACGCCGCGAAACAGCAGCAGGACATGATTCTGCAAAATAATTTATTATCCTGGTAATTCTGCAAAAAATTTCTATTGCATTATTTTGCTGAAATATCCCATTTTATCGTATTCTAGCTAATCGGGAATGGATTTCCTTGATTCCTCGCTTTTCTCTTCACATTTTTAATTATTTCCGTAGGAGAAATAAATTAAGCCAATCTATTAAAAAAGGAAACTAATAAAATGTCAAATTTCCGTTCTCAAATATTTTTAATTAAATATTTTGCCATCCACAGTATTGCATATTTCCCTGAAGAAACACGATTCATTATCCTTTGTTTTAAATTTATTATTAGATATGGGTTATGGGACTTTAATATTAATCCATTCAGTGTACTTTTATTTCCCTTTCTTTGTGGTGTTCCAGTGGATTTTAATATATTAATATTTCCGTTTCTGAGTAATAAAAATGGAATTGTGATTGTGGCAGACTCGTTTAAATAAGAAAATTCATTATTTTTTCTTTTATTTAATGCCCATTTATTATTTGCGCTTTCTTAAAAAATTAAAAAATTAAGAATTAAAATAATTGAATTAAAAATTTTTGGAAAATTAGTACTTAACTTTTTCCAGAAAATTCAATTCTTGAATTAAACCTAGAATGTGCAATTCCCAAATCGTAAAAATCCCTAGAAAAACCGCTGGAGTTTTTGAAATGAAAAATTTAAAAGCATCTTTCTAGTATATAAACTTTCCTGAATACCATATTCCTTCTCTCAAATCCCACTTTTATTTTATGCACCTCCTATTTTTGTGTCCTTTTTAGGAAATACAATCTTTTTTGTTAAGAAATATGATGACGGCAGAAGGCACTCTTATTTGCCAAAAAAAAGCTAAAAAACATCTTTTAATATGAAAATTTGCCCATTTAATGACATTTTCATACGGACAATTGGAATATTTGATTTGGAATTAATAAAAACATGTGTCCTCATTCTCAAAAATTGCTTATTCATATTTAATAAAATAATTTTGACATTGATGTCTGAACTTTTAAAAAATGTCAAAAAATGAAAATTAATTATATTCGGATTTCCTCCTTCTAATGAAAATTGCTGATTTTGTTGTCTTCAGAAACAAATAATGAATTAGCTGTGAATGTGATTGTGGACTTTTTTAATGTATTCCCTTAGGATATATTTAAATAGTGTGTACTTACTGTGTAATGTGCGGCCAAATAGCAGTCAAATTTTAAAAATGGAATCAAAAATGCCATTTGAAACATTAATTAACCAAAATGAAGTATAAACCCATAAATCTAAAGTAAATAAAATATGCAAAACTAAATTGGTCATTTGGGAATTTTAGACTGATTTAATGAAGAACATTTTAATCAAAAAATTGCCAAAATTTTGACATTTTCTGAAAAAAATGTTTACACTTTCATTGCAGAATTTAAACGTAGAACAAAATTTTAATGAGTATTTTTAAAGGAGACCTTAAATTTTTCCCAAAAATTTAGAGTCCCAACAATGTTTACAATCTCTATATTTAAAGAGCTAAATTTGGTTATTAAGCATTTCTAAAAAATGGGCTTTTTAAATTAATTTAATTATGCTATAATTAAAGAATTGATATTCCCACATATTTCGATATGGAATTTGAGATTTAATTTCAAAAAAAAATTATTTAATAATTATTAAGATTATTCATTAAATTAATTCAAAAATGATAGAAAATTCAACAATGAACATTTTTGATGTCTATGAGACGACATCCGACAGAATGATGACATCAATGAGGGCAGCAAAAGAAGATGGACATTTTGGTAATTATCCAGGGGAAATTTATATCGTTTATTTTGAAAATTTGATAGAATTACATTAAATATAATTTTATTATAGATGTTGTTCGATTCATCTATTCGGTCAGTGGCTGGGGCAGTTTGGCCATTGGTTTGCCTTTGAATTTGCTGCTAATTTGGCTGATTTTAAACAAAACTATGAATGCAATGAAAATTTATGCCCGATTGCTGCTCTACTCCTCGATTATGGTAATTTAACTGGAAATAAGCAATTCAAATAAATTTAATTATTGCTATAGGACATTTTCCTTTTGCTTGTCACCTCCACTGTTCAACCAATTTTGGTTAATAAATTTTTTAAATATTTGTAAATAAATTTTCAGATTGCGGATCATGGCTATCGTTTACTAATTCAAAATGGCATATTTCGCCGAATTCCCGAGCCATATGCACTCATTGTGAGTTTTTTTCTTTTGGATTCTTTGTTATTTATTATCAAAAATTCTGAAAAATGGAAAAAATCATTCTTTAAAATTAATTATGTAATTTCTATCAGTTGGATTCAATGTGGCTTCAATTACTCGTCTGCTTCGATATTTCTACCACTCTCCAATTTGTGTTCCGTTATTTGCTGACAACACGGTGAAATTTTTAAAAAGGAATGAATAAAAATAAAATTTCAAATTTTAAAAATATTGCTAGAAATTTATAATCCTTTTTTTTAATTTAAGCAGGATTGTTTTTGATTTAATAATTTTACAGTGACTCCAAGGTACCCCCTCGTACACTGATTTGGCAATTGATTGGACTGGGATTGTTGGGCAATATTTTGCATTATATTGTGATGATTTGGGCGGATTGGCCTCGACCCGAGAATGATCCGAAAATTGCGGAAATGACCGAAGTTTTAGCCCAAGAAACCGGAATCACGGAAATACAAATTGCCTCATTCTCTGTTGGAGTGCGTTTTTTAGAATTATTTTGGAATTTTAAAATTTTTATCCCATTTTGATTATGCATCAGATTTTATGGGAAAATCATTAATAAAGTTTTTTTGGGAAAATTCATCAGTATCAATTTTTTTACTTTTCATTTTAATCCCATATACTTCCTAAATTATAATATTTCTATTTTGTAATTTTGTCAATTAATTTTTTACAGCGTTCCTTTGCATGGTACATTCACGCTGCTTTTATGGTTCTCCTCTTTTTTGGCTGTTATGCAACAATTTTGGTGACAATATTTTTAATTTTAATTAAATAATTGGAATTTGCACCGAAATGATAATTTATTATTTTGATTCATACTTATTAGTTAAAAACCCAATAAATTTGTTGGAATTTGTTTTTATGTAAATAATTAAAATAAGTTAAAATTTGGTTACTGTATAAAATAAATGGTTAATTTTTGCCTACAGTATTGCTCCATCAAAATTCGCCAACATGTGAATGATCTTTCCCGTGTCAGTTCGATGGCTGATCAGAAATTACGAGAAATAAACAAACAAATTGGACTGGCCCTAATAATTCAGGCGAGAAATATTTATTAAATTTACCCAGTGATAGAGGCCTTAAGCATAGATTTAAGCCAAAGAATGTAGGCTTTTGGATTATAAAGGATCGAATAAAGGAAAAATTTAGACTACAATGGCTATAGATCGAAATATTATTCTCAATTTTAAAAATTGAAATTTTTTCAGGCGATTTTGCCAACCTTCGAACTGATCGCTTTTACTTTGAAAATTTGCTTGCCAATTTTCTTCACCACCGAAACCGTCTTCTATATTATTTACACAGCCGTTCCACTTTATTTCATTCCGGTTTGCTTGGTTAAAAATGAGAAATTTTGGAATTTATACCAAAGTCCCTCCCAATCCCTTCAGTTAGCCCCCAGATACTGTATAAATAAAATTATCAGCAAATAAATTTTTAAAAAATGTCATATACATTTTTGCAGGTATTAAACCCACTTGGCACCATTTTGGTTGTGAAACCTTATCGTCAATGTTTATTTCGCATTTTCAAATGCGGCCAAATTGGCTGGAACAGCGCAGCAAATAACACCGTTTTGTTCAAATCGACGGCGGAAAAGAATCGGGCATTCAGCATTCCAAAATCTATCACCGTAATGCCAATGATGGGAAATGGAATGAAAATGGAATTTGAATGAAAAAAAAATTGGAAAAAATGAAATTTTCATCCGCATTATTAAATGTGAACAGAGTCATTTGAAATAATCATTTAATCACCAAATGAATTCAAAAATGTTTTTATGTCGAAAATACATCAACCCCATTTTTGTTGCATTCCCTTTTCATTGTGTCAAAAAGCCAATTTGATGCTTCCTTCGAGCCCCTTCTCATTTGCATTTGCTTCACCTTTAAAAATAGCAAAAAAAAATGCATATTTTATTTGGATGAGAAAATTAATAATTTATCCATAAATTCAATGAATTTATCCATAATTTTTAATGTCGAAAAAATAGCATTTTTATAAATTGGGCTCAATTTTAAATTCTTACTTGCCAATAAGCGTTAACCTAATCCTTAAATTCTAAGCTATAATATTTTCTTGTCTTGTGGTTTCAAAGCAAATTTTTTCCAAATTTTTAGATTAATTTTATCCAATTTCAATTTTATTTACTTGCATTGGAATTGGAACAGCCTCCAATTTGATCAAATTCCCATTTTTTGAATCCAACATAGGGAAATACATTAGGCAAAAATTGTCGCCATATTCATCGAGCACAGCAAATCCTTCATAATCATTTAAAAATCGCCACAACCATAAATGATTAATTGTCACGATAAATCTAAAGAAAATGCCGTGAAAAATACAGAAAATTGACAATAAATTTTCATCTCTATCAAAAGTCTGTTATTTCTAATGAAACCATAATACATGGTTCCAAATTTGGCTCAATTATTGTAAACTCTCTATTACCCTTATCTATCCTATTATAGACATTAGTTAAGCTTTAAACTTAAAGCCTCTAATCTATATATGACCAAAAATATTTTGGACTTAAAATTCCTTTCACCAGAAATTATTTTCAATTACAGTAGCTTTTTCTCTAAATTAAATTTTGATTTCCTTTTCCAAATACGTGGGTTTGTTTTCTTGCCTCAATGCCCTTAACATGATGTGAAGAATGGCCATGCACTAAATCAACAAAGCCAGAATCGATGAGCTCCTCCGCTAATCGAACATAATCATTAGAATCCCGAGAAGAGAAGCAAAAAGAAACGATAGGATACAAAAAATTTTCATACAAAACCGGTTTGGATGGATGCGGCAAAATTTGGTCAATGCCACACGTCCGAGCATCACATCACCGCAAAGAAAGAGGGAAATGATTCCATTTTCAAGTGAATTTCGATCATTATATTTTGAGCATTCCATTTTAAATTTAGTAGTTAAATGTAAAGATTTTCAAAGCAATTAGCCGTTTTTTGAACAATTCTGTGTTGATTTAAAGGAATAAAAATTTATAATATTTTAATACATTAAGCAGGCAGAGCTATCAAATCAATCATCCGAGAATGAGTTGGCTAAAATTGATAGGAAAAAAAACAAGAGGAATAAGAAGAATTTTATGGACCACTGTAGCCGTTGAATGAATGGGGAATTTGGACACTGATATGGGTGGAAATACGAAATGTAAACAACCAAACAAATGTTGATAAACGAGGAATTGATGACCATTTCAATTCGATTAATCCATATCCATTCCAATACCTCGATCAACCAATTTGGAACCAAACTAAAATATATAAAATTATTTAGATGAACTCAATAATCCTCATCCCTACTCCCTAGCGCTAGAACCCATGCCACCCCCTAACCCTATTTAACCCCTAAAAAATTTTCAAATGAGTCTTGCATCTAAATAGATGTAAAAAGACTAAAATTAGATCTAAGGAAAACTTTTCCCTAGAAAATAATTTGACTAGCTAATATTCTACATATATATTCTTTCAAATTTTTGTTAATTTTTATTTTTAGTGGTAGTAATGACTGTCGACGGATCGATGTTTTAAAAGCGAAATGAATCAATTTTGTCAGTGCTGCTGCTATTCAAACTGCTGTAAACCACGATATAAACGACTAATTGACAATGTTTATCCACCTTCCGCACCATTTGATTCACCCATTGCCAGCAATATGCAAAAATTGACATTCTATTCAATTTCACATCCGGAAAAATTGAACCGGATTGGTCAATATTTGGTCCAGAGACAAGCCCGCAATTTTGGCCGACAAAGAATGGCAGATGCTAAAGTTAGCATAAATATATTTATTAAAATCCCCTTTTCCCATATTTTTATACATTTTTAAAGATAAAAATGGTTAGAAAATGAAAAAGAAAATTATATTTTGTATGGGAAATACAAAAAAAGCTTTTAAAGGTAGCAGTTGATGCGATGGAAAATTTGCTTAAAAGTTGCCATGCGTCTCCCTCATTAAATCAATTCATTGAAAGCTATTTGCTAATGGTGCAACGCCTGTTGGAAACGAATGACCCAAAAATGGAGAATATGGCCACTGATTCGTTTGTCCGTTTTTCTGGCATTGAAGAGGAGGACTCACCTTCCTACCACCGTCAATATGATTTCTTCATTTCCAAATTTTCTTCCATGTGCCATAACAATCAAGGAGCTTATTTGCATTCAAGGAGATTTAATGGATTACGTGGGCTTCGAGGTTTTATATTTAAACTGAAACATTTACTTATAAAAAATATTTTTATAGTAAATTTTGGATGCTAAAGGAATTTATTTGACCATCTTGGTAAGCAAATGCCAACATTGGCCAGATCCATGATAAATGTTGGCATTTGGATTACCAAGATTATCATATTACAAAATTGAGGCCAAATTCTTGCTTTAGAATTCTTAAATAATTTTAAAACACTTTCAATGCAGGTGTCATATGGAAATTGACCAGTAGCGATGATTTACAAACCACCAATATTTGGGAAAATCATCACCTGAATAAAATTGTTCCTTCCATACTTTTCAATTTGCAAAATGAAAATAACGGTTTAAATTGTTATTAAATTTTTAAATAATTTAAATTGATTAGATGAATCGGATCAATTCGACGATTTGTCTTTGGATGCTAGCCGTTACCATCATTATCCGGAAGAGGAAAGTGTCACTGAATTGGGGACAATTAAAAGTTTGGCGTTACAATGTCTTCGTGAACTATTTCAAAAATGTAATTTTGGATCATTGAAGTACAAATAAATAAATTTTAATTAATTAAATTAAAATTATATTTTATAGATCATTGCTCTTGGCCATGTTCAAACATTTTGATTCTCACTCAAAATGGAATCCTCCACCAATGTTTGCAATCAAAACATTCCGAGCAATTTTATATATGTATAATTTTTTTAATGAATAATGAAAATAAAATGCTTAAAAAGAATAAATTATCTAAAAATATTAAAATTTGAGCCATACTTAACTGAACAAATTTTAATGGTTTTGATAAATATAATCCCCCCTCAATTTATTCCAGCATTCCATCGCACAATTTCTACTTTTTTATTCAGGTTTTTTTCATCAAAATGAGGTGAAAATAATATATTTTAAATAGGAATTAATCAATTATATGGAAAAAGTGCCAAACAATGAGGTCCAAATTCGCATTGGAATGGCCACCGTATTAGCGAATATTGTTTGCATTGTTGGCAGCAGCATTGGACCACTTTTGTTGGCCATTTTCAATGCATTACTAAAATTGTTGCATTCCTCCATCGAATTTCAACAATCCGAGGATTGTACGAATTTGGAGGCTGAAAAACATTTCCAAGACACACTAATCAATGCTATGTCAAATTTTATGAAAACATTGCCCGAATATCATAAAGTGGAAATTAATATGTTTTTGTACAAGGCGGCCAATACAATTCCAAATATTCTGGACAGCAATCCTTCAACAGGTGACAAAATATTTTTGAATTTTGGATAGTTATTAAATTTATTGAAAAACACATTTTCCAAAAAAAGACTTTAAATAATGCCATATTTATATACTATACTGATTTAGGATCTACATTACCAAATCATATACCATTGGATAGAGCAAGTTAAGACTCAAGATACATCGAATGATTTAATGGTTTAAATCAAAATTAAAGAATTTAAACTAGACCGATTTTCGTTTTCAAACTACTTAATATTAGTTAAATCTGTAACAAATTAGTGTTAAATGATTCTTCTACTTTTATGGGATGAATTTATGATTAAATTCTGAACCATTTTTCTTTTCGGCAAATTATATTTTGCTATTTGCTTATCATTTTAATTAGACAAATTTAAGGAGACATTTCAAATAAATTAATGCAAATTGTTGATGGAGACTTTCTTCAAAAATTGCTCAAAAAGGCAAAAGGCGAAATAAATAACATCAACAAACAAAACAGTGTTGACGACATTGATTCCATTGAGAGCACCATCAGTGGCAACGGTGTTGTGGATGATTGGAGTCCAACCGTATCGAATGTGCACAGTAGACAGAATACGTTTTATGAGGAAGGAGAAAGGCAACAGCAAGAAAAAGAAAGTATGATGGGATTCGAGATAAAGGATAAACCCAAAATCCCAGGGGAATTTGTTTCGAATTTGAGTTTACAGCTTAGGTATAGGACTATAGAAAAAAGGGGGAAGTGGGGAAATGGATTAGTTTTACAAATTTTCTCCCTTTGATTTGGGATTTTCCCGTAATGAACAAGGTTTTTATTTTTTTCCAAAATTTTTCCAGAGTATTTTTGGTAGGTTAAATAGAAATTTGGCCTTATTTTTATCATATGGCCATCTTTATAAACAAATGTCAATATTGACCAAATCCATTTTAAATTTATACACATTTTTATACTCATTTTTTATTCATCAGATTTGGAATTATTGCCTCTCACCACTGTTGATCAGCTTCGTATTCTCGCGAATATGCCGCTTGATTTGAACGAAGAAGACAGAGAGGATCAAGTAATTTTACTTTATTAAAAATGATTAGTCACTGGAGGCTTCATCCAGGTCTTTTAGGAAAAAGATCATTTCGTAAAAAAAAATTAATTTGGTAAAACTTTCATTTTCAAAGAATTAAGATTAAAAACAAAAACAACCAATTCTGACTCCATTTTAATTTTACATATAGTCAATTTTAAATTCATCTCTGAAATTTCGTTACGGCCAAGTTATATGGCCTCAATCAATTTTTTACAAAATTAATGTTATCTTCTTTAGGAAAAGAGTCGAAAAGTGTTGGAATTGTTCCGAGGCAAAGATGCCAACCAATTGTTGGCATTGTTCCGCAAAAATTCCTTCCAAAGACGATGTTCCTCTTCATCAATTTGCAGTGGTGATTGTATGGAAGAAGATGAATGGAATTCTACAAAAATAACCGAAGAAAAAACATTGGCACAAACACTTCTACGCTTAAATGCACGACATGATGAGGTTTCGTGATTTTGAATTTGTTTGAACAAATTTCGAAATTTACAGGAAACGAAAATCCTGCTCTTTGGTCAACAGGCACAGCCGGCAACAATTTTTGAGATCAAATTTCCCTCCTCCTTTGAATTTTATTAGTTTTTCATTATTCCCCAATTTAATTTATTTCATGCATTTTTTCATTTTAAGGGAATGAGTCTGATACTTATGAAAATAAAATAGTCCAAAAATCTATTTTCCACTTATTTTGTAATAAAAAAAGCTTTATTGACATTTTTGTGTTCGCATTCTTGTATTGCCCATTATGTATTTATAAATATAGTCTAAAGTGCATTTCAGTAAAGTATATTCCTTAAAATATTTTTGAACTATCCAAAAATTACCAAAAACCCAAATAAAAGGATGGCATAGACATGAGACTCCTTGTTGATGGCCAAGATTTGTTATAGCCAAAATTTTCATATGCCCAGACTTGTTTGTTTGAAAGTCTGGGAAGGTGCGCCAATTTGCCCTTTTGATCAAAATAGATTTTCTTGGAATATATAAATCAGGCCATTTTGGATCAACAGAGCTCATTTTAAATTTCATTCTCCCTTCCAATCCTTGAAAAAGTTCACTCCTATTAAAAATTTAACAAATAAAAATGAATTCCATTATCCAATTAATTTTATTATCAATTTTTGTGACAATTCAAGTTCGAGGAGGTAAAATTTTCTAAAATATATTTATTTCATTAAATTCGTTGATAATATTAATTTAAAAATTCAAAATGCCCCCCGAAATCCGAATATAATATTACAAAAATTTTTTAAGACTTGCATAAAACAAAGAAAAATGTGGAGGAATTCCATTCGATGGTGATCGAAAAAGTGAAGAAAGTTTTAAATTGCGAAAACTCCGGGGATGATTTCCACAATGGCATTTGCATTATAATCAGTGAAATGGAGCCAAAATTCAAAAAAATAAAGGAAACAAAATTGGAAGGAAAATTAAAGGAATTGTTTGGAGAATTGGCACAAATGATTATCGAAGATTTTAACAAATTTAAAGATTTAATTTCGGGACACGAAAGTGGAACAGAAGAAATGAAAAAGAGTCATGAAATATTGAGTAAAGGAATTCGGACAAAATCATTTAAGAAGAATGAAGTTGGGCATAAATTGAAAATGGCAGGAAGTCATCATGAAATAAATAAAATAAATCAAGCTTTGGATGCGGATGTACACAAAAGCGAGATCAATTTTTTAAAGGTAAATTTTAGAGACGATGAAAATTTATATTCAATAAATGTTGAGTGGAAGTTGGATAGAAATATATTCGCATTCGCACCCTAACTTTATGTCCAAAATAGTAATGGGAAATATTTAATTTGCATAAAAAATTATTGAATTTGCATAAAAGAGTATTTAAAATGCATAAAAGTTTATACCGGTTTAGCGTTTAGTCTAAAATTCATAAACCATATACCATTCGATAGATCTCATCGAGACGCGTCGATTGGTATATATTTTATCATGGTTTGATCAAAAATAAAGGTTTTAAACCACTTAAACAATTTTATGGGTTTTGGTTCAAAACCAATTAAACCATGACAAAATATATACCAATCGACGCGTCTCGATGAGATCTATCGAATGGTATATGGTTTATGAATTTTAGACTAAACGCTAAACCGGTATAAACTTTTATGCATTTTAAATATTCTTTTATGCAAATTCAATAATTTTTTATGCAAATTCAATAATTTTTTATGCAAATTAAATACCATCCAATAGTAATTAGCTTTATGTTGTATTGTAAGCAAATTTGGCACCATTGTTAAGTTCGAATTTGGATAAACAGATTAGAGGAAAAAAAATAGTAAAATGACTTGAAACGTAAATAAATTAAGACCAAAAAAGTGGCAAAATAGGCCAAAATAATATACCTAAATCGAGCAGCATTTTTTTACAATAACTTTATGGCCAATTTATTTTTTTCATTCATTCTCTACTGAAAAGTTTAATCCAATTGACTGAATAACATTAACTTAAATAAATGATTGTTGGTATTGATTATTGAGTACGGAAACGCAAAAATATGGTAGTTATTAAATATTCAATCTATATATGTTGATAATCCATGGTTCATCTTCTAATTCGAATGTAAACCAAAATATTTCTGGGTGGACAATTTACTCAAAAAAAGAAATTACTATAATAAAGAAATTTATTAGAATTAATTTTTTGTCCTTTAAAGGCGAATATTGCAAGTTTGGAAGCCCATTTGACGGCTAAGGCTGGCCATCTTGACAATGCTGATATGGTCAATAAATTGGCTGCCGATTGCATTGTCCAATTGGAAAAAGTGATCGAAGGGACAGGCCATGTGGATTTGAATACTGCATTCTCGGTATTCAGCACTGAATTGCTGGTTTATGCGACCAAAATCCCAGCAATTGCTGCGGAAGTGAAAAAGATGCAATTGCACATTGAATTCCATTGAAGAGTCGATGGCATATTGGAAAAAACTGATTCAATTTTAAAAACTATATAACAAAAAATATTATTTTCTGGGGTACTACAAATTTTAGATATAGAAAATTGTTGGACATCAATTTATCAGGGCAACAAAAAATATGTGTTTGCGCGTTTCACCGAAAAAGTCGGTTAAAACATTTCAATCAAACCATGTTTTTGCCAGTTTAACATTTACAAATGCATGTTTTAAAACTAGTTTTAAGAGCTTTCTAATATGCCAAACCCGAAAACATCATTGGTTTTTTTGGTTTAACCCCTGTAAATAGCCAAAAATCGGTTTGGATAAATGTCTTCTGCGACCTTTTTCGTTTCGGTGAAACGCGCTAGCACCCAAAAAATATAAAATTGAATTTTCGAAGAGGAATTTTATAAACATTTTAAATCATAAACATCTGAAAAAATAGGTACACAATAATTTTAAGCCAGCTGTCCAAAATTATGTTACATGTCAGAAAAAAAAATAAAAAAAAATCAACTGGAAAAAAAAATAAAATTTTGATTTGCATATTTTTATATTTTCAACAACATTTGATTTTATTTTTATTGAATTGTATATAATTTCGGGAATAAATATCGAAAAATTGTATATTCAGTTTATCTTAAAGTTACGGATTGTTAGAATAATTGATGAGGTATGTTAAGAAAATTCCAACAGAATCTTTGAATTATTCATTACCTCCATTTTGATACATTCTCAATTTCCATTGGAATTAAAGAAATGAAATATCCTAATATAATAAATTATTTATCTAATAATTGAAATTTTTAGGTTTACGTTGTGGTCTTTAATTGGCTGGTGCAAAAATTGTATTTTTTTTGTTGCATTTTCATTGTTATTCGCCATAATTAGATGTAAAATATTTGTTGATTTTTGAGTCGAAATAAATTTCTGTATTGTAATGTAAATGAATAACAGAAAACTCCATAATAGTGGGGGGGGGGGGGGGGGGGGTTTGTACATACAAACAAAAACAATTTATTTTATTGAAAATTTGATTGTATTTTTAATTTTATTTATAAATTGTTTGAATAAAGAAAAATGTAAAAAAGCCATTTTCTCTTATAATTATTATCAATCATTGTTCACACTCCTGTATTGCTCGGTATGTGTCTGACTCGCGCGCCGTCTTTTTGTTCTTTTCCAGTGCCAATTTTGACTCAAAACCATTGGACCGATCCACTCCATCCCATCGATAACCGGGCGGAATGCCGTAACGATTTGGGAGAAATTGGCCCTTGTAGGTTGGATAGACTGAAAAATTGATTGTGAAAATTAGAAATTAAAAAAAAAAATTTTAACCATTTGAATTTTTTTTAATTTTTAAACTCCTTAATTCGAATTGTCAACACAACTTAAGATCGAAACTCTCTCATATCTGATTTGACTAAATTTCTGTAATTCAAAAAAAAAAAAATACCAAGTCCAGTGCGCATTTGAACTTTGTGATTTTTGAGGCGAAAATAGTCGGCCATTGGGTCCTCCTCGTGTAGTTGCTCTTTCAAATGCTCGTTCATAGCTTTATCATCCGCATATCTGTGGAAGAATTTTTAAAATTAATAAATTAATCGTGAAATATTTTTCATTTTAAATTTTATTTTTATTCTAAAAATGTCTTTCTTCTTTTTCTAATTTACCCAAAATAAAAAATAAGTATTCGAACCTTGTAAACCCTTCAGCCAATGTCTTTTCCATCTCCTCCAGCCGTTCTTCCCGTTCCTTTCGCTGGGCCATTCCCCGATTCCATTGAGCGTATTTTGCCTCCAATTCGGCTTGTTTGGCGGCCTCTCTTTCCTTTCGGGCCTCCTTCTCGGCGGCTGCTTCTTCACTGCCCGCTTCCCCTTCTCGACGTCGATTCCGGCGTGCATCTCGATTGAAACCGGTAGTTCTTTTTCGGGTTGCTTCCGCATCGGGGCCACCAGTCTCTTCAGTATTTTCTTGTTTTGATTTCTGAAAACATTTTTAATTTTAAATTTTTTGCTAAAAGAATTTTAAATTTTTGTTTCTGTGGAGATTTATTTCCCTCAAAAATTACTAAGTAAATAAGAATTAAAAGAATAAGAACACTTTTTTGTTGCGCCCTAGCTAAAAATTCAGAATCAACTTAATTATATTTATTTAAAAAGTAGAAAAATACACTAATATAGCCAAAAAGTTTATAATCGTTCTGAAATCATAAATTTATCTCCCAAGCCCCTTAAATCTCATATTTAACCGATAATCTCAAAGATGCATATGTTTGGCTTGCGTTTAAACAATTTTAATTCAGTTTTGAATCAAAATAAAAACTGTTTAAACCATTTAATTTATTTGATTTTGACTCACTAAACCATGACAACAAATTACCTAGTACCTACACAATCATTATCATTAGCACTCTTTAGATAATTTCATTACCCATTTTCGGCAATTTCAAATTTTGTTCGACATATACAATTTTTTTATCTCCAAACCTGGCGTTCTTCTCGTTCCCGTTCTCTCTTTTCTGCTTCTGCTCGTTTGGCCATTTCTTCCCTCATTGTCTCCTTACTAACCAGTCCGGCACGTCTTCCATCGTCCATTGTTCGTCGTTTTTGTTGGCGGCGGTGTTCCGTTTTCTCATCCTTGGCAAATTTAGATTTTAAAATTTTAAAAATGCAAAAAAACCTCAGATTCAATTTCTTCTTTGACTTCTGTTTTCACTTTAGATGTTGCCATTTCTGATAATTTTGGTGCGGAGGTTGATTCCTCATCTGATGGACCTTCAAAATAAATTCTTTATAATTTAACAACGCTTAAGTTAATGTTTGATTTTTAGGGAAATAAGTTAGGTTCATTTTAATTTTAATCCCAATTTAATATTCATATTGTCAAAAAATAATTTAAGACACAAATAGTAGAAATTGAGTTAAATATTTTTAGAAAATTTTAATTTTTGGTCTACAAACCTCCTTCAACCGTGACAAACGAGTCAGTTTTGAAAGTTGGTTCTGCCTGATCGCCGCTTTTCTTTTTGTTTTTTGCAGCCGATTTTCTGTTCAACAAACGAATTGCACGTTCAATTTCGTCCATCTCTTCCTCTGCTTCATCTTCCTCATCATCGTCAGTGTCCAATTTCTTAGGCGGCCCCTTTTTACTTTGCTTCGACGGAATATAGGTGTCGTCGTCGAGCAAACGCATTCTAAACGAAATAAACATTTGGTAATTAAGGTTAATTTAAATAGAAGTGGATAGTGGAATGAACCAATTAACAAAAATAAAACCCGTACCCATCCAAATATTTTTTTGTTACTCTTGTATGTCTAAATTTTAAACCATTCTATTTCTATTAATTTAAAATGCAAACCCCGATCGTCGTGACGAATTGCCATCGGCTGAAGTTTCTTTAGATTTCTTCTTTTTTTGCCTATCTCCTGCTGAACTGGATGATGCGGACAAGTATCTTTTCAAATATTCTTCCTTGGATTTTGATTGTGCTGACATTTGTCAATAAATCTGATGATATCGATCTAAAATATATTTTAGTAATTAAAAGAAGATATGATATGATGGAAATAATCATTGAACAAATCGTTCAATTTCCCTTTGCTTCAATGTCGATTTGACTGTCAACGATTCTAAATTACTAAAAAGTGGGGAAAATCTCTATTAGCGTAGCGTAGCGATTTTGGGATAAAATTGAAAATCATGCATGAAAAAGAATAGTACACAAAAGAAGAGAAGTCGGGATGAAAAGAGATAGATGTTTTCAGAAATACCTAAGCTCATAAGAGTAGTAGAGTAGCAGAGAGATTATGAGAGATGTAGTAAGTAATGCGAAGCGCAATCGATTGAATATTAAACTACTATCTCTCCATTCCATCCATTCCACTTTCGCTCCCTAATTTTCTACCATCTCATTTTCCCATTTGTTTTTGTTGGGTTTTGTGCTTATAGAATGTCATAAACAATAATCAATATCAATCATCTTAAATTTCTAATCAATCAATAATTAGAAGTCAATTAAAATTCCAGATTTGAACAATATAAAGAATGGAAAAAGACGATTTATCAATAAACCCAATCCCATCCGAGAGTGAACAAGAACACATTTCAGAATCAGCAATGCCAATTCCCGATGATATTCCATTACCGGAGAATCCGGAAGCGGATAATCCGGCTTGGAAGAAGGCTCAAGATGCGTTACGTTCAATGGGAAGTGGATTTGGCGTCGCATCTCGTCCTCCACAACAGCAAATTGAACAACAAGACACTTCCGCCTATTATGCTTGGCCTCCCGCTGCCGTACAATTTCAACAACAAGGTGGCCAATTCAATGCATATTTCCAACAACAACAAGTGAGCAACTTCCAACCAAGTCAATACAGACCGAGAGTACTTGCTCCTTCACCGCACCAATCACCCAACAATATGAATGTATTGCGTCCGGTCCCATTGGCGCAAGTCAGCCCCCATGGTCAAGCAGGTTTTTGCGCATTTTATTTAAATTTGATTATATTTTCTCTTTGTAGGTTTGCCTCTCTCTTCCGGTCCCAGGCCATTTAAACCCATCCGATTTTCGATTGGACAGCAGCCAGCCATGGAACAGCCGCCGCCAACACAGGAACAATTGCAGGCACAAAAGTTTTTGGATGAAACCGGTGGCAAAGTTTGCCCGACGACTTTGAAGTTTGTTTATAAAAATATAAAATTCTGGGGTATAGGATTGTTTATTATTAATTATAATATAATTATAATGAAAATTAAAAGTCAAAAATGTGTTTTCGGTATTTTTAAAGTTTACGACCGCAATTTGCAAAAGTAGATAGGGTCTTCGCTCGATATTTTCGCTAAATTTTTCAAAAAACCTAGTCAACCTTAAACATAGTTATTGATAGTTATCCTAAAAAAACCCAATTTTTTTATTTCTACCCCCATGGCATTGGCATCCCGGCGTGCCACATGCCACTCCCCCAAACCGGGGGTGCGCACCCTCGCACTCCCCCACCCCTCCCTTAAAACCACCACTGCCTAATCTTTTATCTAAGTCTAATAAGCCTTAATAAGAGCTAATAAACAGCAAAACCCAAAACTAATGAGTCTGGGGGCGCCTTCACTTACAATTTTGAGATGTAAACTTTAACTTGACATTCCATATTTTTTAATAAACATTGCTGGTTAGGATTTAGGAATTGATGAGAATGAGATATATTTAAATACCTTTTTCTATATCAATTTTCGATTCTATATAACATTGTAACAATCTTAAAAATACACCTCACTTAAAACCAATTTATTTTAAGGGACTACATTGAGCGTGCCTATCGAGCCATTGAAGGAGACGAGGAACGAGAAAAATTGGAAAACTACTTGAAACTTCGTGTTGAACCGTTGCTTAAATCCGGTGCCATTTACGCTGTCAATTGGGTTTGTGCTATATAAAAAAAGTTATAATAAGTCAGATTGGATAAGAATCCCCATTCGGAATTAGGAGAAATTACCCAGTATAGAAGTTGCAGAGATTTATCTTCAATATAAGGATTTAAATCAACTAATTGTAAGGGTAAAATACATCTTATACTCGGTCGATATATCTGTTTCCCATCATTCATCAACTAATATCCATATAGAATTTAGCTTAAAATCATCATAGATTACTAGATTAAATTTTTATTGCTTCATGCTTAACCTTTTAACCAATTGACCCATAGGTCAAGATCATCGATCATGAGTTCAGAGCTCGAATAAGCACATTTATTTATTTTAAACATTAATTTCGTTTCCAAATTTGCAGGCCGCCGAACCGCTGCCTCACGAATTGAATTTCCAACTGAAAGTCGGTTGGACGCCAAGTTCCACGCTTAAACAACAACAACAATTGGTCGGCACAAGCGGGTCATCACCCAGTGGAGGCGATCGATCCGCCGGGTCATTGGGACGTTGGAAACGGGCCGAGAGTCCGCCCAGTCAACCACAAATTATTACCAAAAGGTTACCCTCCACCAATCCCTCCGTATCCTAATCCTCTCTTTCATCAAAAATTCGCTAAAAATGGGGACAATTTACTAAATTTTACATATAAGTATAAGCATAAATAATTTATTCAAAGAAAAGTAATAATCAGCCTTTTCCTTTCCAATTTCTCCTCCCACAGCAGTCAAAATCAAGCACAATCTAGCAATGCACCACCGGCCACATTCATCAGCGTCCGAACAGCACAAGCCCAACAAAATGTTGTCCAACAATTTCATCTTCCCCAACAACAACTCAATCCACGCTGGCCACCACCCTCAGCTGGATTAAATGTTGGATTTCCGCAATCTTCATCAAATGTGCTGCAGTCAGTTCGGCCCAACTTTGCCCCCTCAAATCAGTCCCCACCCCCTATCAAACGCAGTCGAACAATTGAATCAGCATTTTTAACCCCACAAAAAGTTGGCCCAAATCAACAAAGACGAAGTGGAGGAAGCAATAATAATGACGATGATGGGGATAGTGATGTGGAAATTATTGGTGGAAGGATGGAAGGCAATCAGCAACAACAACAAGGACCATCAAGACCGACAGAATCTGGTAGTGGAGAAGGGAGGACGGATTGGATTCAAATGCAACTACAAAATATTCAAAGACAATTGGGACAAAATACCGTGAGAAAATAATCTTTTATAAAAAAATTGCTCATTTATAGGATAATATTTAATTTGCCAATAAAAAAACGCCAAAAATTATAATAGTTTCTTTATGTTGTGCTATATATACCATTAGATTGATCTCATCCCATCGAAGGTTAAATAATTTGTCATGGTTAGGACAAAAATAAGGGATATTAAACCGTTAAAACCATTTTTAAGTTATTAGTTCAAAACTAAGTTAGAATTGATTCATCCAGCTCTAGCATAAAATACTGAATCCGTTACAATATTTTAGCTAATTTTTAAAGAAAAATTTTTAAAATTACAGATTAACAAAAATGAGCGAAAGAAATTGAAGAAGCAAAAGAAACAATTGGAAAGGCAAAGAGAAATGCAGCAGAAAATGAAGTTATTGAATTCGCGTTTGGACTTCTCCACCGGTGGCCCATTCCCCGCATTCACTCCGCTGGCCAATCGATTGCAACAATTCCATTCTAGCAATGAAGGAAGTGGCGGAGGAGGAGGGGGGCAACAATCGATAAATCCAAAATGGCAGGTCAGTGAATTTTTTGAATTTTTCGTAAAATTTTTAGTACATCTAAATAACCAAAAAAATTAACCTCTAAATCCCTAAAATAAAAATAATTCATAAAACCCTCACGAACAAAATATTATTATTTTAAAAAATATTTTTAATAATTTAAAAAATGCACAGATTGAAATGCCAAATGAGCGGAAAATGGAAAGGGCTCGAAGATTTGCAGTGGATGATGATCAACAACAGCAAATGAGGAGGCGAAGTGCATTCCTCGAAGGAGGCCAACGTCGTCAAATGCAAAAGTACAAAAATAGAAAATAATTCAAAAAAAAATTAATTTATTTTCTTCAGTTTTTCGCCTGTTTTGAGCAACGAAATTGGTCCCAATTTTGCTCAATTGAATATTGTTGGAACTTGCTTGGATATTGGTGGGACAAATATTTTTGCATATTTTTTAAATTTTTATAAATTTTTAGAAAAATCATTTTTCCGTCTCACCGCGGCTCCCGATCCCAGCCAGGTCCGTCCGGCCCATATTCTTGCCCAATCATTGGAAAATGTGAAAAGGAAGTACAAAGAGACGCGCGATTATCACTATGTGGGTTTAAATTGAATTTAATTAACTAATAGAAAAAATTCAGGCTTCGAACCAGCTGAAAAGTATTCGCCAGGATTTGATGATTCAAAACATTCGGAATGCGTTCACCGTGTCCGTCTATGAAACAAATGCTCGTGTCGCGTTGGAGAATAAAGATCGAGAGTCAGTCAAATAAATAGAAATTTAAATAAAAAAATATTTAGAAAAATTCCTTTTATCTTTTGAGATGTTTAGGAGAAAAATTTTGACAAAATAAATTGAATTTTTGAATATTTTAAAATTAATAAATTTTATTTTTAAAGAAAATTTTTGTTTTTTAGAGAATTCAACCAATGCCAAAACCAACTGAAGCAATTGTACAAAGCTGTGGCCGGTTGCACGAATAGATGGGAATTCTCTGGCTATCGTCTCCTCTACTACATTTACATGAAGGCAACACTTGGTAAAAATTTAAAAGAACATTTTAAAAATTAACAAAAAATTTAAACATTTTAATTTCTCTATAAAATTTTCTATTCTAGATGTGGCTTCCGTTCTCGATGAACTTGTGCCCGAGGCGATTGGGGATGAATGTATGGGATTCGCGTTGATGGTTCGTTTATTGATGAATTTTAGTGAAAAAAATAGAAAATATTTTTCTTAAAAATTATTTTAATTTTTAATTTTCAGGTTTGGGACGCATGGTCAATGGGAAATTACATTAAATTATTTCGCCTCTACGCAAAAGCACCAAAAATGGCTGGTAAGTTTTTAGGGACTAAAAGCATCAGTTTGGTTAAATGAAAGATGAAATGATTTTAACTGTTTTAACAATTGACTTTGGGCAATTTTTATTAAACATTTAAAATTATTTTTCTTTTTAAAGGCTACGTTATGGACATGTTCATTGACCGTGAGCGCACAGATTTCCTTGTGTCCATCCTCAAAGCGTGAGTAAAAAAAATATTTAAAGATACTTATTATTTTTAGTATTTAAATTACCCCAAAAATTCTTTTTAACAGAAATAACTCATTTTAACATTTTTACAAAATATAAAATTTTTTCATTTTCAATCAAAATACACAAAATTATTCGAATTTTCCCAATCACAGTTTTCGTCCGGATATTCAATTAAACGTGCTGACTGGTTGGCTGCAAATGGACGACGAAAAAACACTGATCGAATTTTTGGCCCAACGAGGAATTGAAGTGGAAAATGGAACCAGCTTGGATTGCCGAAAATATGCCAATCATAAATTATAAAGAAGATGGGAAAAAAACATTCAAATTGAAATTAAAAATACTCATTCACATTTCACACCCTTCAAAAAATGTTATTGATATTGTTTTTTGCGCAATTTCAATTCTTCGTCTATTTAATAAATAGTTTTCCTAGAGCAAATTAGTTTAAAAAAGAATAAAGATTTTTCATTTATTTCAATTTTTGCCAAAGAAATATTAATAGAGAGATATCAATTTTTTATTAGCATGTGAATTTATTGAAGATATAGAAATCACATCCTTTTACGGCCATTGGTCTTTTTTTTCTTAAATTCTTCTGTTTTTGCGAGATCAAAAATTTTTTTGATAGTAATTCTGAAGTTGAAATGCCTAAAAAATTAATTTCCTCAACATGCAATAACGGTGCTGAATTTGACCTATTATCTACAACACCATCACCGAAAATTGGCCCTTAGACAAAATCTACTGCTGTTTATCCAAGACTTTCATATTTATTAATAAATCCAAATTCTAATTTGATTATGGCCAAATTCGTTAGGACCAAATATTTCTCCTGGCATTTTCGTACAATTCCACCAACTTTTCCACTTTATTCTTTGTGCTTTCATCATTTATAGCTTAAAATTTTGTTCCTATTAAATTTTGACTGAATGATTGCCGTTGGGCAAATTTCAACATTATAGCCGAAAGGGGAATTTGTTCAATTTAATTCATTGGAAGGAAAAAATGATACATTTTGAGGGCTCAAAGGAAAAAACTGCTTGACATTTTCCAACGCCTCCAATTTTGATAGCATTGAAATGGTGAATTTTTGGCCAAATTGGCTTCTATTGAAACTGGATGGATGAATAAGCGGCCAACAATAAAGAAATTGAATTCAATAGGACAGCGCTCGATTTTTTTTCTCGCCATTCACAGAATTTTCCGCCCTTCAAATTTCATTGCTTTTCCAACTCTAAAACTAATTCCACAAATTGTTGGCCTTTTTGATCTTCATAGGCCATAAAACTTAGGCCAAATGATGGATTGGAGTCATTCCAAATTGCCTAGTCTTACATATCAAACAAAATATTCTTTATGACTAAATTTCAATTCCTTTTAATGGTCAAGTCCAATACTTCCTTAAGCTAAGATTCAATTTTATTCCCAATTTTAATAAATTCTATTTTTCAGAGGCCTTTTTAATAAATTCCAAATTGCCCTCAATCGACAACAAAAAATGTTCCTTCTGTTCCTAATTTCCCTTCAATTGGCCCCATCCTTGGTTGATGCCGTCTACGGCTACGGTGGCGGTGGAGGATATGGACAACCGCATCCAGCCGCTGGAGGTTATGGACATCCAGCTGGATGGCCGGCACCTCCTCCAATGCATTGGGGCGGCGGTGGACAACAATGGCCCGGTACACTATTTTATTAATTAAATTTTAAATTAATTTAATATTTTTTGGTGAATTTTTATTAAATTTAATAAAAAAGAATGTTGAAATTTTTAAATAAATTAAATTTACCTCTCCCATTTTTTACAGTTCCTCCAAATTGGCCATCGGCCCAACAGCCTCAGCCGGGTGCCTACCCCCAATACCGAGCACCGCAATATAATCCATATCCACCTGGCCAATGTTACCCATATCCATGCCCTCCAGGCCAAACCGGTAATTTCAATTATGATTTTTATAAAAAATTAAAAAAATATTTCAGCTGGTCCACCGGCAACCGCAGCACCAACAACGGCGGCACCGGCCGCGACATCCACACAAACTGCAACAACTGTGGCAGCCAGCACTGAAGCAGCCTCCTCAACCGTCGCAACAACCGGTGGATCCACTGATGGTGCATCGACTGGAGGCGCCGGCCAAACTGCGGCCGTCACATCAACCATCGCGGCCAGCACACAGGCCGAAACTTCAACTGGTAAGACTTTTTAGTATTGCCATAATCGAAAATGTTTGGCTAAAAAACGAAAGAAAATTGAAGTAAAATAAAAATTTAAATATACAAATCATTTCATTGAAAAGAACGAAAAAAGAAAATTTATGGAAATTTTCAATTGAAATTAAATCATTTACGAAAATTCCTCATCAAAGAAAAGGGTCATTTTTATGGAATGTGTTTTGCCATTAGCAAAATTGAAAAATTAATTTTTCACAATTTTTCAAAATTGATGTCCACAAAAATTTTAAATTTTACTGGATCCATCCAGATGCCTTCAATTTTTTTAAAACTACTTGAATTCGGCATTTTTTGATTGAACCATTCAAATTCAACTTATAGTCTTATTCAAAATTTTCAATTTTTCACCGAAATTCATTTTTAAAATCCAATAATTATTCAACTCAAAAAAATAATATTTCAGCTGCAGCGACGTCAACGGCAGCGGATTCAAGCACGGGGGCACAGAGTACTGTGGCCACCACTGTGGTTGCGGGCTGAATGAAATTTGAGGCGAAGAGAAAAAGTTATGAATAAATTAAAGAGAAAAGAGGAAGGAAATTTTGATGTGGAATTTGAGCTTTTTTGTGTTAAATTAAAATAATTTGAAAATGCATAATGTGTGAACATTTGATGATGGGATGATATAATATTTGAATAAATTGGATTAATTTGTTAAATTATTGAATGTAAAATTTATTCATGAAAAAATTTATGCCTCAGGGAACAGGGCAATATCCAATTGTTCAATTTTGAATCAAATAGAATTTACCGATGACAAATCAGATATTGCAAAAAAACAAATGGTTAATAAGGAACTTTTTCATCATTTTAAATAAGATTTCCAAATTGGATTTTTCTTTTCTTTATTTCACATCTCTCTGTATTTTGACCTTTCTTCTAATAAGAGGATCGATTGTGAAATCATTTTATAAATACCGTAAATTCTCTATTAGAAGCCCACTCTAGAGGGCCACTGAAATTTATAAGCCCCGGGGCTTCTAATAGAGAATTTACGGTATATCAGATTTAAATTTGTGGGAGGTAAAATTTCGGACAAAAAAACGGGATGAAATTTTTGGGAAAATTTTTTTCGTGCATTCGAATTTGGTGCTTCGTACATAATCTGCCCCTTAAAAGGTGATTTGATCTTTTGCTGTTTTGTTTGAATTGACGATGGAAAAATTGATTAAGAAAATATTTTTTAATTGAAAAATATTCACTAATTTCATTTTTAAGGGTAAAAACAAAATTAAGATAAATATAAAATATTTGGAGAAATAAAAACACAACAATTTTGCAAAAATAAAAAAAGCTCATAGTATAGAATTTGAGCGGATTGCTGTTGATTGAGAAAATAAAACAATTCATAAATTTAATGAATAATATTTTAACCATCTGCCGAGTGTCGGCAACATTTTTGAAAATTTTAGAAGGATTTCTAGGGTCTTCCTTTTTCTCCTATATTTCATCCATTCCCAGAAAGAATGCCTCTAGGCATTTTCGCCGTCCACCGTCCATCTTATAAATGTGTGAAGGTCATTCATTTTTAATAAATCGGATTGCGTTTAATAATGTTGCTATTTAGAAATTGTTAGGCAATTCACCAACATTTCAGCTCACTCCAAAGCCCAAAATTCAAACATCAATTCCAATTTTTAAAATTACATTCATTTCATTCATATTTATTGGTCGATTGCTTTTTCCTCCCTTCCAATTTTCAATCTCACAATCAAACAATTAAAACAGAAAAAGAGAGATTGGCTTTAAGGCCAAAAAGCTGGTCCACCGATTATGGAGAAATGAATCAGCAAATCACAAAATAGTTGACGGTTTAAGCAGCATTCTCACCAAAATTTAATGTTGAACACATTTTTCAATTGAATTAGAAAATGGGCTTTATTTGACGAAAATTACCCTCAAAAATGTGCCAAATTAAGTTTTATTGATTTTTTTATATTTATCTTTCTACAATCAAACATTTTATAAATGATTATTTATTATTATTTAGAATAATAAAATGCCATTGCACTCAAATTTGGCCATCCTCTTTCTACTCTTCTCCATCAATTTTCGGCACTCATTGGTGGAAGCCGTCTATGGATACGGCGATTCCGGCGGCTATTCTGATGAATCTGAAGAATCTGGCGAATATGGCGGCGGTTATTTTCAAGGGGGATATGGACGCGAATATGGGGGACATCGACCAACACCATATTATGGCCAAATGCCCGGATGGCAATATGGCTACGCAACAGGGCCATTTTCGGCAGGAGGATTCGATGGTCCTGCAGGATGGCCGCCTACGGCTGGAGGTTGGGAAATGGGTAAATTTTGGGTCCCCAAAGTAAGCCAAAAATTAAATATTTTCTTTTTGTTATATTTGTATATCTTCAAAATTTTACAAAAGGTTAATTTTTACTCGGTCTGATAAGCTTCTAATTCAAAAATATAATCATTACAAAAAAAAAAAAATAAAAATGCCCAGTAATAAAGTGATAATGATTAAATTCAATTTTAGGCCAAATTTGGCCTCAACCGCCTCCTCCCTCATCCTTCGGTGCCCCCCAATATCGGGTACCCGTGATGCCAATGCCATGGCCGCCTGCCCAGCCTCCGGCATTCCCAATGCCACCTCCTCCTCAATTCCCTTGTTATCCTCCATATTCGTGCCAACCGCCAGGAACTCCTTCACCACCTGGACAACCGCCGAGCAGTGAGGAAAATTTAAATATTTCATTTATAAAATTTTAACAATTATCGAGGGTTTTAATAAATAATAAGAAAGATGCCTGAAAGCATTCAAAATGCAAACTTTTTAATAAAATTTAACATATACCTCTAGGTCTAGGCATAATTTACAAAAAATTCAGTCTTCGGCATAAAATTATGGATTAAAATTCTTAAAAATTATTTTAATTAAAAATTTATTCTCATATCAATTTTGAATTTTGATCGAATTCATAGTAATTTTAATTTATTAAAGTATTATGCATTCTGCTGGAAAAATAATATAAATTTTTAACTTTACTTCCTCTCATATTTTAAAGCCGGACCACCATCGCCGCCTGGCTCCACAGCTGCCACTCCGACGGAAACCACAACGGGCAGTGGCGGAACTGGTTCCACAATTTCGGCATCGGCTGCAACTGGGACTGCCTCTACTCAAAGTGGAATTACAACGGCATCTGTGACGGGCAGTACAATTTGTAAATTTAAGCAATTTAATTTTTTTACTCCTTTTTTTGTGTATTTTTTCAGCCTCTTCCCAGGGAGCATTGAGTCAGGCACAACGAGCCACCGTACTTCAAGTTCACAATGATCTACGGTCCACCTTGGCCCGGGGCACAGCTCGAAATCAGACGGGCACAATGCCCACAGGCACAAATATTCTTCAATTGGTTTATGACACTGGGCTGGAGGCAACCGCACAAAGTTTGGAATTATTTACAAAATAAATTTAAAATGTGCATTTTTATTTTTCTTTATTAGGCTGGTCCCAGCAATGTACTTTTGAACATTCGGATACTTCCGCTCGCAACAATTCCGGCGAAAATTTGTTCTGGACCTCAAATTTGACAATTCCATTTGGTAGGAAAATAATTTAATAAGTAAAAATATAAATAAAATGTTGCTTTTTATTTATATATTAATTTAATTAAATTAGGTATAAAATTTTAAAAATTAAAATTTGATTTAAATTATACTAATATATTTATATTAAAATTTCCCAGAACAAGTGTTGGTCGAGGCCAGCAATTTTTGGTGGCAAGAACTGGTAAATTTTGGTATCCAAGCCAGCCTTGTTCTTTCCACCACCGAATTCAACAAAGGCATCGGTCATTGGAGTCAGGTTGGACCAAATAAATGGCCTAATTCTCTTTTATATAAAATATAGATGGCATGGGCCACAACTTCACGTTTGGGTTGCGGCGTCAACGTTTGCTCCAATGCCACCTATGTGGTGTGCCATTATAATCCAGCGTAAGGGAAATTAACAATTTTCCCAATTTTAATATTTCTATTATTCCAGAGGCAATATCATCGATCAAGTCATCTATAAACAGGGAACTTCATGCGGCGATTGTGTGACAGATTATTCAACTAGTTGCAATCAAACGAATTCATTGTGCATTGTTCCATAATTGGACGGACTCAAATATTGGAGTCAAAAAAGAAATAAAACCAATTTAAAAATATTTTAATTTCACATCCAAAAATTAATAAATATTTTGCCGCAACGGCTTATCCTTTTATGCAAATCTTGTGATTCTGAAAATGTTGGGTTTGCAACAGTCTGTTCTGTTCAGCCCAAAATATTTATACTTCTAATAACAGCCCATTTCTCCATTTTTTGTTTCTTTCCATCCACTTCCGAAATTCACTCACTCTATATTCAATAATACAATACAATCTCCATCAACAATTTCTTTTCCTCTTTCCCCGTCAAGCTATTTCTAAATAAATACCGTGGCAATTAGTGCCAACTTCCTCGTACCCATTACCAATAAGGCCCGAGGCTGATTTTGTGCGGGGAATGTGCAGGCTTGAATTTTGGTGGAGGCGGGAGGATATGCCGAGAGATGGATTTTTGGGTGGGAGATATGCCGAGAGATGGATTTTTGGGTGGGAGATATGCCGAGAGATGGATTTTTGGGTGGGAGATATGCCGAGAGATGGATTTTTGGGTGGGAGATATGCCGAGAGATGGATTTTTGGGTGGGAGATATGCCGAGAGATGGATTTTTGGGTGGGAGATATGCCGAGCGATGGATTTACCCATTTACTTTATGATTTTTAGAAAAAAAAAAATCAAAAATTTCATTTTTGGTGTCATTGGCGGTAAAAAAGTGATTTTTGGAGGAAAAAAAGTCTTGGCGGTAAAAAAGATTTTTTTGGCGGAAAAAAAGTTTTTTTTGGAGGAAAAAAAATAGCATGTAATTTTAAATATAAACAAAAATCAATTGCTCAATTTTTAAAGACTTTGGCTCGCATGAGTCGTTCACTATCACGGCAGCAGCAGGTGACATGAATTTTGGACGACAAAATAGCGCATTCACTTTAAAATCAAACCGACAAGAAGAAATGAAACGCAAACAACAATACTTCCATGCTTTGGATGCACAAGAGAAAAAACAAGGAATGGAAAAAGTATTGCACAAATTAACTCAGGTAAATACAATAAAATTAAATTTGTTATTAAGGGTAAAATAAATCATTTAATATTAAATGAAATAAAATATAAACAAGCCAGATTGCTCCATCAAATGCTCAACATCAAATTGTATCAGAAAATGATCAGCGACAATCAAATTCGACACAATTTCGATCAACAATTGAATTTGCAAAATGGCTGCTTTCATCGAAGAAAGGTGAAGGATTGCCAATGCCTCAAAGGCATTCTTCACATTCACATTCTCATCAATCATCGCAACAACAACAATTACCCATTTTGGATAGGAAAGGAAAAGGGATTCTGCTGGAATCAGAAACAGGTTGTTAGAGGGAATTAAACAACAACTGTTCCCCCTAGGTCCAATTAGCTCTCCGGGATTATAAAACCAATCCAAATCCCCCACTAAGTGTTCATTCGCCCCGATAGGCCCTGGTTTAGTTGGGATTGGGCACCCCAACATCCCAGCGGCCCAGCGATGGGCCAGCCGCCCCAAATCCCAATCTTCGCCTATTATAATTATTATTGTGATTTCCAATCGGATAAATGAATGTTAATATTCCAATTCGGCAAATGGGGGGTTGGGATGAACGACTTTCCCCAACAATATCCCTCACCCCAAATCTGACGTCCCGTAATTGGAAGTCTAATTTGGGAAGCGAACCTCCAACATTTTATGGCGCAGTCAGCAGGATGCAGCAGGATGAAGCAGGATGCAGAATATCCCGCAGCAATAATAACAACAATTTGACATGCCGAAAGGAATATTCAACGGACTGCAGCAAGGAAACATCATTGGAATGCAGATTCAACACCGACTTGCAAGCAGTCGCGGTAAACAAGCTAATGAATTTTGAGAGAGCAGGTACAAAAATTCTCTAAGGAGAGAAGCTGCTAAACGTAGGAAAGATTTGATTATTGCCAAATAATAATACTCATAGCGAAGAGAATATCAAGATGAATAAATTCTTAAATCCATTTAAATGAACTAATTTCTAGGCAAAACAGGCTTCTATAAAATACAAATTTACGATCATAGTTTTTCCATTGAAGAATTAAGTTAACAACACCAAATAAAAGATGAAATAAATTAAAATGAATTTTGGCTATAAAAAAAACAGCAATAGGTGTATTCAAAATTTAGGCTTAGTGAGGAAAGCCTTGAAGAATTAATCGAGCCAAAAATAATTCCACAAAAATAATTCCAAAAACAAATCAGTGGAAGAAGCTGATCAAATAGTGCCATAGGAGCAAAAAGAGAAGAGAAAGAACTAGAAAAGTCATTCATTGCTTTTGGTAAGATCAGTCTACTGTTTCCTAATTGGCAGTAGGCGGCTGAAAGCAATGGACCAGTAATATCAGTTTGCTGTTTTCTGGTTGGCAGCAAACGGCTGGATAATAGGAAAAGAAGCAAAAATTAGCTGTAAACATTTTTCTAGGATTTAATCATAGGAGAAGACAAACAAAAAGACATGGCAATTAATCAAAGCAATTGGATATACCATCCGAATAAAAATAGGATTGTTTATCAGAAGAATAGGAGAATCAAATGATAGGGAGGCGAAGAACAAATGGCGGTTCAAAAAATTCTAGGAAAAAAATTAGGTGAAGGAATAGCGAAGAACGGAAATAAGAAGATCGACGGCGAACACGGAAGCTTTGTTCAGCTGCAAACAACAGGATAACAGCTGGCATGCGGATTGGAGGCTTTGGCTATTTCACTTCAATTCGAGCAGTTGGACAATAAATTCATCGGGATCCGCCCGGACGGAGATGCTACCAAATGGAAAAAGAATGAAGAAGAACAAAATTGAACAACAAAAGATCAAACTTTGATTCATTCATTTCATTTTTGGGGACCCTCAATTGCGCGAGGGCGCGCAAAATTTAGAGGAGAGGAATGTTAGAGGGAATTAAACAACAACTGTTCCCCCTAGGTCCAATTAGCTCTCCGGGATTATAAAACCAATCCAAATCCCCCACTAAGTGTTCATTCGCCCCGATCGGCCCTAGGATTAGTTGGGATTGGGCTCCCCAGCTTCCTAGCGGCCCAGCGATGGGCCAGCCGCCCCAATTCCCAATCTTCGCCTATTATTATTATTGTGATTTCCATTCGGATAAATGAATGTTAATATTCCAATTCGGCTAATGGGGGGTTGGGATGAACGACTTTCCCCAACAATATCCCTCACCCCAAATCTGACGTCCCGTAATTGGAAGTCTAATTTGGGAAGCGAACCTCCAACATTTTACAGGTGATGTGGATTCTAAAAAAAATATTGTAGGAAATTGAGTCCCAAAATGTATCGAATTTTTATTTTCTATAAGAATTCACTTATTATTATTATAAACTTAAAGCTAACAAATTGTTAAAAATTGTTCCTAAAATTAGCAATATTGTTAAATCATAATCAGATATATTATTTACGAAAACTCTGAATTGGTCAATGAATTTTGAAATTTAATGTATTTATAATTTAAATATAATAATTTAATTTAAAAATACATATTAAAGTTTTAAATTATTTTCAGATAATCCAACAGCTCATTTTCGTCCTGATAATTTTATTCAAGCATATCCACCGCAACATCATCAAAGTCAAACAGCATTTGAGGCTTTACCTTCAAATTCATTTAGTCAAAATGAAATAGAGAAGCAACAAAGATTGCTAAAATATTTTAATCAGCAACATCAAAATGATGTATTTGGTCAAATTGGTGAAGGAGCAAATTGGCAAGGGCCACAACGGCAACAACATTTATTATTGGGTGGAGGCATTGATCATCACATTTGATGAGGGAAAACATTTATCATCCACTTCCAGATCAAGATTTAATGGAGAAAGCTATTAATCATCAAATCCATCTTGCACATCAATATGATGCCATTTCCGGACAACATCCAATTGCTCAGCAGCAATTGAAACCAGGGGATTTTCACAAAACAGTACAAGAAATTAGTCAGAAATATGACAATTATTTCAATCAGCATGCCGGAAATATTCAAAAATTGAAAAAAGGGAAGGGAAAGAAATTATTATCTAATAAAATCAATATGTCCACATCTGATGATCGAAAAAATCCATCAATTGACTAGATTTTGTTGGAATCATCAAATTCACAATCCGAAAAATGGAAAGGAGCGAATAAAATTCATGAAAACTCTTTTTTATTTTTTATTATGACTTTACGCAATATTTTTATTTAATTATTATTAGGGGGCGGATTTTTATGAAATTGCATATATTTATATGCAAATGCATATTTTGGCACTTTTTTGGCAAAAATTGTCCTTCAAAAATGCAATAAAAAACGAAAAATTGCATATTTTAATGGTTTTTGATTAAAATTTTGCATATTTTAAGAAATTTTGTCGAAATTTGCATATTTTGGCACTTTTTGGTGCATAAAAATCCGCGCCCTAATTATTATCCTATTTTATTTGTATTATTCTTTTTTATTACCAACGGTTAAATTATTGTACTATTATCATATTTTATATACAATCCAAAGGTGCAAAGATAATTTTTTTTATAATTTTTATTAATTGAACAACTTTCTATCTTCCCTTTTAAATTATATTGCTCTAAAACGGATTAAAATGACCTTTTAGATTTTGTGGTTAATAGACTATAAATTTTATTCATTCATTACATGTTTCATTTTAAATTAAACCATTTTTCGCGCAGTTCTTTCCATCATGTTCCTCTTACAAACAGAATTCAAAGAATTCAAACTTTTCGATAATCTAACATAGGCAAAGGGAGAAAGAAAGGCAATGAGAATTGGTGTCCATATCTCTAGGTAAAATAAATTTCTTAACCACTATTTTACTTTGCTTTCACAATGGAGCGGAAAAACGCCGCCGAAAAACCCCATCTTTCGGTTAACTCTTCCATCTTTTTTTTGTCTCGCAAATGCCATCGTGGCGGCCACGAATCACGATGCCAATGGCAAAAAATCAATCGAAACTCTATTTTGGCCCAATCCCGATTATGAATCCATAATTTTATGGGATAATGTCAAATGGTTTTTGGTATATTAGAGAAAAGAAGCTATGAGAGAGATTGGGGTTAAACGTTAAAGCCAATGAAAAATGCAATTGAATATTTTTATGCTTTCACTCAACTGTCAACTCTGCGTTTGTGTTTATTCCTAATTTTAGAGTGAATGCAAGCAGAGTGGTACTGAAATATTATTCTCATTTACAAGCCCCAATGCTTTGGGGCGAAATCAAAATTTTTATGAATTTATTTAAAATGCGAAATTAATTCTAAAAGGATGGTATTTAATTTGCATAAAAAATTATTGAATTTGCATAAAAAATTATTGAATTTGCATAAAAGAATATTTAAAATGCATAAAAGTTTATACCGGTTTAGCGTTTAGTCTAAAATTCATAAACCATATACCATTCGATAGATCTCATCGAGACGCGTCGATTGGTATATATTTTATCATGGTTTGATCAAAAATAAAGGTTTTAAGCCACTTAAACAATTTTATGGGTTTTGGTTCAAAACCAATTAAACCATGACAAAATATATACCAATCGACGCGTCTCGATGAGATCTATCGAATGGTATATGGTTTATGAATTTTAGACTAAACGCTAAACCGGTATAAACTTTTATGCATTTTAAATACTCTTTTATGCAAATTCAATAATTTTTTATGCAAATTAAATATTTCCCAATTCTAAAATATTATAACAAATTATGAGAAAGGAGAAAACATTTTTGAATAATTAAATATTATAATCTTTAGAATTTTAATTCTTCCAATGGTTAAAATCATTCTTTCAATAATCATAATTTATTTAAAAATTATTTCAATTTATTCGGCCGGAGATGATGATAAAAATGGGAAAAATGCCGAAGAAAATAAGCAAAAAGGGAAAAGCCCACTGTATCAAACATCTCTTCAAATTCAAATGGACCAAATAAATTCGAGCCAATCAAATGAGGCACAAATACCCCAAGATTCTGAATTTGTTCAAAATTTGTCCAGCAAAGAACAGTGGCAGGATGAATATTTGAAGAAACAAGCATTGGTTTACATGAATAGACGTCAACACCACCAAAAGCGTCCAAGGTTGCCAGAGGGCCAGCAGCAACAACAAACATTGGGGCAAAAGAAGGCAAAAGGAAAATTACCATATTTTTCAAGTTGGGAAGAAGATTACAGTGGATTTGCTGGACCAACAATTCAGCCTGCTGGGCGTAATGACAAATTTTTTTATTTTTATAATTTTTAAAATATTTTATTTTTCAGCTATTCCAACAACTCATATTCTTCCTCCGCATATTATTCAAAATCAAAAATATCCACCGCCACATCCTCAAACAAATTTAACCGGCCAAAATACAATTGAAGAGCAACGACAAAGGCTGCTATCATTTTTTCATAATAAGCATAAGCATCAAAAACAAAAGAGTATTGACTTTAGACAAAATGGAGGAGCAAATAGACAAGAGCCGCAACCGCAGCAACATTTAATGGGTGGAGGAGGCAATGATCAGCAAATCCATCTTCCAGATCAACCACATTCCATTGCCGGACATCCAATTGGCACCCATTCTGGGCCTGAAAATGCGCAATTTAATCCGGACTCATCCGGAGGTAAATCTGTGAAATTTCTTAATTATTTTTAAGCGAATTTTTATAGCATTTTTTTATAGCATTTTTGATAGCATTTATCCCTGAATATGATGAGTTAATTAGGGAAATAATTGCTCGATTAAATAGAAAAGAATAAAAATTTTGGTATTTTTATTGATGGCAAAAATTTTTGTTTTGTCCAATTTAATTAATTAAACTTTAAGATAACAATTTCCCCAAATTAATCAAAAATTTTACATATTAAAATAAATTTAGAATGATTGAATTGAGTAAAAATTCTAAGCCCAGAACAGAAATTTATGAATGAGAAAATTTTGGAAGAGATTGAAAAAGTTAATAACAAACATAATTATATCTTATTTTTATTTTTAGTGAACGAACTTCGAGAGCAAAACAAAATAAATGCCATCAAGAAAATGCATTTTGAGTCTGAACTTTCAAAAACGGAAGGGAATTTAAATGAAATAATCAGGAAAATTGAAAATTTTGAAAATAAAAATGTGAAAACGAGGCAAAATATTAAACAAAGAGAAAATCTAGAGGAACACAAGAAGGAAATGGAAAAAAGAAAGCAGAATATAAATGATGAAATTAAAAAATTGAGTTAAAATCTTTCTGCGAAGAAAAATTATTTTTGTGAAAGAAAGAACGGATGTTAATTTTTACCTACCTTCTTCATTCTCACACACTTTACTGTCAATTTAAATATTTTAATCATCTTTTTTGGCATTTTTGTTTTTTTTTCTGATTCTCGGTTTAAATCTTTTTATTAATTTGAAAAACGAATTTAAATTTGGAAAACAAGTGCTTCTGCGTTTTCGCTGGGGTGGTTACAAGAAAAGACGTTGAGGAATTGCGAAATTTCTGCGTTTTCGCAGTATTGAAACCAATCAGGAAGTTCGCCGTTGCGGCAAAACGCCTCATTGTATCCGAGGTGTAAGTTTTCTTAATTTCCTGCAAAAAAACAGATTTTTCTGCAAAAACCAACATATTCCTTTTTACCCTTCCTTCATTTCCATTGTCTGACAAATGCCATCGTGGCAATGGCAATTGGTCCATATCCCCAACAATATCGGGAATTTTAGCTCTTCTTGGACCCAAATAGGGAAAGGAAAGTCAAAGTGGTTTTAGCAAATCATTTTCAATAGTAAAAAGATGGAGAAAAGAAGCAATAAAATTTGGAGAGATTAGATTAAAACGAAGGGAAGAAATAGAGAAAATAAGAGATGGAGAATTTTAAAAGATTCAGAAGACTCTTGGATGGGTCCAATTTTAAAGGTTGGTGTGCGTGAAGTGCCTATTCAATAAATGAGGATGGATTGAATTTCACATTCAAACGAAAAAATAAAATCTGAAAATTCCAATGATCAAATTAATTCACTCAATAATCATAATTTATTTAAAAATTGTTCCAATCTATTCGGGAAATGTAGAAAAAAGTGGGAAAATCGTCGATGAAAATAGTCGAAAAGAGAAAAGCCCAATGGACGAAATATTACCCAAATGGGGCTCAATCATCAATTCAGAACAATTAAGAGCAATCCAAAACAGAGAATTTAGTCACTATTTGGAAAGTCAGCGAGAAAAATTGAGGCAAAAAGGTTCGGCCAAAATGAATGGACTGAAATATTTGCAACATTTCACTGATCAAAATGAAAAACCGCTTGAAAAGAAGCGTCCACGGGAGTCAGAGGATCAGCAACAAACATTGGAACAGAAGAGGCTAAAAGGGAAATCGCCGTATATTATAAGTTGGCAACAAGCCAAAGGATTTGCTGTACCTATTTTGGATTCTGGACCAGTTCAGTCTGCTGGACGTAATGAATTAAACCATTTTTTATATACATATAATGAAAAACGAGGATGGGGAATTCTGATATTAATCTAGTAAAGAAGAAATCAAATAAATCAAGTTTTTAAGGCTTTGGGCACCAATGGCAATTTATAAAATTTATTTAATATGATTATTGGGTACTTGTGTACTTTGAGTGCACACTTTTGAAAAGTGCTTGGTCCCCCCTTTGGGTTTTCGGATTTGGGTGGTTTAGGATACCCGAAAGATGATTCTTATCCCATCCTATCCCTAACTCAACCCTTATTGACCCTAACCCAAAATATGACAGACCATAGGGGGATCCTTCACTTTTGATAAAAAGTGTGCACACAAAGTACACAAGTATCGATTATTGTGCCAAAATTAATTAAAAATAAAGCTTAAATTACATATAAATAAATATTAATTATATCAATTTTTAAAGACATTGGTTCACAGCAGCCATTCACTATCACGGCCGGTGTGAACAACCAAAATATTGGATTGAATTTTGGAGAACAAAATATTGTGGCGGCACAATTCCCTTTGCATAATTCAAAACACCCAAAAGAAGAAATGAAACAAAAACAACAATTCTTCCATGCTTTGAGCCAGAAACAGAAACAAGAAGAAATGGAAAAAGTATTGCACAAATTAATTCAGGTAAATGCAATAAAATTAAATCTATCAGGGGCAAATTAACTCTTATAAAAAAATTTAAATATGTCAGAATACTCCACAGCAAAATTATCAACATCCATTTGAAATTGAATCCGAAAAACATTATCAGCAACCACAATCGGCACAAATTCCAATTCCAGCGCATGATTTAGCTAAAATGGCACAAAAGTTGTTAGCATCGAACGAAAGCGATGAATTGTTATTGCCTAAAGGGCATTCAAATTCTCATCAACCATCACAACAACAACAACTTTGGAATGGGAAAGAGAAAGCACCATTGGAATCAGAAGCAAGTGGGTGGATTTTTTAAAAGTTGTCCAAAATTTATCATAATTTTAAATATGAATTACAAAAAATATGTATTGTCCAACTTATAAATTTAAAATATAATGAAAAAAAATAATTGAGTATTGAACTTGGAAATGTAACAATTTTTTGAACAATTTAAATATACCGTAAATTTGGATAATTTAAAAAAAATCATATTCCGAAAATTGATATTTTTATTTCAGACATTCCAGAAGCCCATTCTCTTCTTCATCAATTTGTTCCATATCAGGAATATCATCCTCAATTTGAAAGTCTTCCTCCAAATTCATTTAGCCAAAATGAAATAGAGGAGCAACAAATGCTTTCAAAATTAGTTCAGCGAAAAAAACAAATTCAACAAATGTATCAACAACATCAACAACAAACTGCTGCCGGATTTAGTAGAGGAGAAGAAACAAATTGGCAGCAATTACCACATTTGATGGGTGGAAGAGGCATTAATCAACAAATCCATCATAATTCGCATTTTATTGCCGGAAATCCCAATGCGGTGGCACATTCTGTTGGATCTGCAATTGGGCACATTAATCCGAACTCATCCGGATCCGGATGTAAAAAAATAAAGTTTCCTCACTAAATATTTCTTATTTTTAGTGAACGAATTTATTGTGGAAAGAAGCTTTGAACTTACAAAATTGAACGAGAAATTAATTGAAATAAATGCTGAAATTACAAATTTACAAAATAAAAGGGAGAAAACAGTGCAAGATTCTCAAGAAATGGAAATGCTAAAAAAGAGAAAGGAGAAAATGGAAAAACTTCAGATTATATTTTATGATGAAATTAGTAACTTGAAGTACTAAAAATATTTCTGCAAAAAGATGTTTTGAGGAAAAAACAAATGGCATTTTTTCACATTACTTTTTTTAACTCACACTATCCTATTAATTTAAATTTATTTTACAACTTCTTTTTTGGGCATTTTTATAATTCTGCGCTGAAATCGAATCTTGATAAATCTTTCTATCATTTTGAACAAATCCTAGCTTGATTTAAAAAAAATTAGTATATTCAATTCATAGTATATTGGAGAAAAAATAAATATTCCAAAATTATAAATGTTTTTACTTAAATGTAAATAATATAGTCATAAATTGGAATTGTTTTCTTCCAGCAGGCTCTTTTCCTATTGTTGACTCTATTAGCAAACAGCAGCAGATGAGCATTTTTAAGAATAAAATATACTCTACATTTATGTTAAACCCGAGGTGAAATTTAAAATAAATGATAATTAAAAATCATTTAATATTTGCTTCCTCATTCCTTTCCCTATAGTACAACTTATCCAAATTTTGCTATCAATTTATCCTAAATAAAATTTCGAAAAATTCTAACTGAAATTTATCAATTTTGTTAAAAAAGATTTTAATTGGATCAAGTTGACTACAATATTTTAGGTTGACATTTGACAACATTACGGTAAAAAAGGGTCTTCTGAAATGGCCTTTCTTCCTTTTCCACAGAATATAAAACAGTGGAACTTTCCTTTTTCATTCATTCATTCTCCCTCATCAATCGCTCAACTGTCAGCTCTCACTTTCTTTCTTTGCCTCAAAAATGCTATGGCGGCAATTGGTCACGAATTACGATGGCAATGACAAAGAATCAATCGAGACTCTATTTTGGCCCAATCTCGAAACATTCATAATTTTATGGGCAATGGAGAGGAAAAAGTCAAGTGATTTTGGTTTTCGGCATATCATTTCCGCCAAATTAATCCAAATGAACAACGTAGAAAATGGCGTGTTCAAACTTCTCGATACCGTGAACGTAAGCGCCAAAATCAGAACCAACAAGGAGAACAACAGCGATGTGAAAAAAGAAGGAAATGGGGAACATAAATGTAATTGGTTACGTACCTTTCCAAAGGAAACTTTCCCAAATGGGGAATTTATTTTTTCAAAAACTAGTGGAAACATTCCCAAAATTGTTTCAATCATCATTTATAACAATTTGATATTCTCAAAGATAAAATTTGATTTTATTAAATTTTAATCATTTCATTTCCACCAAAATTTTAAGATAATTTAAAAAATATATTTTACTTTTTATATGTTGTTACGAATACTTGTGTGAATAATGTTTTTGTTGTTGTGAATACCCAAACTTTTTAAAACTGATTTACTTCCTCCATTTTTCACATTTAAAAATGTTTTTTAAAATTTCAATGAAAATTTTTGTGGTAATTTGATTGGCCAATGCAAATTTTTTCGTGCTGTGTTGGGTCGGAATATGGATCCGAATTCCATCAAAGAAATCAAGTAGAATCCTTTGTGTCTTTCCCTGAATCACCCTCAACATCAACATTCATCTTCAATTGTTTCCATTACAAATGTATCGTTGCAGTTGTTCCGCATTTCCCCGAACTAAACGCCAAAGGCAAAGCAATGAGGGTTCTGTTTTGGAACATTCATGAATTGGGGGAAATTATTATTATAAACCGGGTTGAGTAAATTTTTTAAATCTAACGCGGATTTCTTCAAATTTATATTTTTTTTTGCTCTTTTTGGTGAAGTAATGTTGTCGAAAATGTGGATTTTGAAGCTTGAACATTTTTACGTCTTCTCATTTTCATGGGCTAGGAAATTTTGAAGTATTTGTTTTACATTTGATTGTCCCGAATTGATTGAATCCAAATCCAAAGGGCTTTTCTCTTTTTGCCTATTTTATAGTGGAATAAATTGGAACAATTTTTTAAATAAATTATGATTTTTTCATTTGAAAAATTTAAAATTCTTAGTCAAAATCGGTTGCAATAACTAATTTATACAGTGAATTTTTTGGTCTGTGAAAAACCGTAATATAGTCATTTTCTTATTAATGTTTCTTTCCAAAATACATCAAACATAATTAAATTATATAATATTTATTCCAACTTTTATAATAAACAAATTAAAACACCATTTCTTATTTATGCTCCGTTTAAATTATTTAATTGTCAAATTTTCAAATACATCAAAAATGCTTGATGAGAGTAAAATAAATAAATAAGTGATCAAAAACTACTCATAATTATATTCAAATTCTTCTGATTCCTTATTATCAGTTTCAAATCAATAATTGTATTCATTTTTGTGTCGTTGAAGAAGTCGATGTGCCTTCCCAACCTGTAAATAAAACGAAAAAAATTAATAAAGAATAAAGATGGTATTTTTTATAAATTGAGCAAAACCAAATTTTTACCATATTTTGTTTTAAAAAAATTAAAAGAGCCTCAGGGTGTATGGATTATAGAATGGTTGTTAAATTAAAATAATATTTTATAAAATCAATGCGAATTTTAAATCAAAATATGATCGAAATGATTATATGTGATTTTGATACCTACAAAAATTTAAATATTTCTATGGCCTATAACTAAACAGTAATTTTTTCCTAAAAAATTAAATGTAAAAATAATGGAAAATCGGATATACCAAATGGCCTAAATTTTAAAAATCTTTTTGAGAAAATATTAATAAATGAATTTACCATGAACCCGGACCAAATTCTGATATGAAATTCTTGCATTTTCCAGTGTGTAGACTAATCCAGCTTTGTTGTCAAATTCGACACGCGCTTCGCCGGCAACAAGAGTGGCGGCCAATTGGATGATCAATGATTCTACAAATATTTAATATTTAATAAAGGCATTTTGATACGAAAATTTTAACCAAGGGTAATTTCCAGTTAATTATTTATGAAAAATGCAATTTTTAATCCTATTTATTTTCAAAATATTTTCAGAAGATGGGTAAAGATTGAAATAATAAAATATAACTATTTTTTAGGTTAAATTATGTAGAAAATGCTTAGAATGATATTTCGGTTTAGATTTTTTAATCATAATGAATTAAAAAAGCCTAATAAAAAAGCCCAAAGAAATTTTCTAATTTATTTAAATTCAATTTTGTTTAAATTTAACCCCACCAATGCTGTATGCACTGCTCCATCCTTGTTTAGTGAGCAATTCCATGCAAATTGCACCCGCACGTGTCAAATGCCCGGAGAATGCTTTCAAATATGGGGAAACCAAACGGACGAAAGGCGGCTCAAATCTTAATTAATTAATTAATTATTCATATTCATAATTAATTAACATATTTTTTAATTTGAAATTTTTAATAAATTTATAATAAAAGCGAACGGGAATGATGAAGGAAAGACGAAATGAAAAAGCAAATAATTTGGTTTGCCTTGGCCTTCAAGTTTGCGTAAATCCTCAGCCAACGGACTGTCCTCATCCACCTAAAATATTTTTGAAAATTTTAAAAATTTAATAATTAATCAAATAAATTTTTAATTAACCATTTTTAAATAATTTTTGAAAATAAATAATAAATTAATATTTTTGTGGTCTAATTAATTTTTATGTTTTATGAGAGATTATGCCCTGGGGGATTTTACAAATTAATTCGCATATTCTGTCTACCTTCATCAATTTCACATGCCATTCATATAAATTGTCGTTGAACAATTCTGCGCTGAACACACCTTAAAATTAATTATTTTTAAATAATTTCACTCTCAGTGAATTTTAATTGACCTTTTTTGAATCCCTCACTATTGAACAATGCTTTGAACTCATTCATTAAACGATTAGAGGCAAAAACAGAAGAGGAGGAGCCATTCTGTGGGCGCATTTCATTAACTAAATATTAAAAAATTTAATTATAATTCAATCTCATTTTTTTAAATTTTAGCTAAAATCAAATTTGATTCATTTTTGTGAGATTTTTTTGGTTATGTTTATCCCGGTGCTAGGTCATCTCAACAATTCTGCAAATATGTGCATGTCCACAAATTTTGCAAATATAAGTTTTTGACTTTTAATAAATCAGAAACCGGTTTTAGACCCTACAAACCTTATACCATTTTGTAGGCTCATCGAGACGCATCGAATGGTATATATAAAATGTTCCAAAAGTTAAAGAGATAAACCGTTTAAACCCATATTTTTATGTTTTTGGTTTAAAACTCTTTAATTTTGGACCAAACTATGACAAATATTATACCATTCGATGCGATTCGATGAGATCTACAATTGGTATAAGGTTTGTAGGGTCTAAAACCGGTTTCTGATTTACTAGAAGTCAAAAACTTATATTTGCAGAATTTTGTGGACATGCCCATATTTGCAGAGCCATTTGTCTAATGTGGAGATGACCAAGGACGGTTTATCCCCAATTTTCTCTCAATTTTATGGTTATATTTCATCTTTTTTGGTATACCTTTTAAAAAGTATCTTTAGGCTTAGAATCTACAAATAATTTTAATTTCCCACCTCCTTTATTTGTATTGGTTGAATTCTTTTCCATTTCCTTTTTCGATGCTCTCTCAATTTGGGCCAATGCCTCGGCGGGGACAGCGGATTTATTTGTTTTTTCCTCTTCCATTTTTGGCTTCTTCACATTTTCCTCATAATCAGCTGAAAAATGAAAATAATAAAAATTAAAAAGAATTTTTAAATTAATTTAATTAAAAATAGAAATATTTTATAAATTAATTTTCTGATTTAGAGAAAATAAATTTTATTCTTTCTTTAAATTCCCGGAACATTGCAAAAAAAAGAAGGGACCCTTCACGTTAACGGGACAATTTGGGTGCCCGTTTTAAAATATTTTCTATCTTTTGTTATGCAATAATATTTTAATTGACTTTCCCCTTTTTATCAATGCTCAAAGCCTTGTTTGTTCATTCTAACCTTTAATTAATTCCTAATTCCTAAATAGGGATTTATTTTTCCCAATTATGCATTCATCCACAGATTTGTTTTGGAAAATTTTTTGATAAAATCTTTAATAAAATATATCCAGTTCCAGTCCTAAAGCGTATTGGCCGTAGCTCTAATCAAAGTTTTAAATTAAGTGGTAGGCTGGAAGGGGTCCCAATTCCCATCTTTATTTTCTGGGCTTAATCATTCCAATAAAATAAAACCTCTCACCTAATAAATCATCCACTTCATCCAAATCTTCGTTGTCGGACTCTTCTTTTTCCTCTCCTCCTTCTTCTTCATCATTGCTTTTCTCCTCCTCATCATTGTTGCCATTTTCTTCTTTTGCCGATCCAATTTTTATGTCATTTTTCTGCTGTATCACCTCAAAATGGAAATTGCACATTAAAAATAATATTTTTGTGAGAATAAGGATTTAAAAAGTATTTGTTGTGAATTAAAATACGTATTTTGGAAATAATCTTTATGGAGCTGTAGCTGTGTAAGAGATCCTTATAAAATTAGTCAAAAATTGCCTGCTTTTATTTTTGTAAATTTTGGTAAAAGCTCTTTTTCTGTTCCTAATATTTAAATAAATTTATTTTAAACCTTTTCAATATTGCTTTTCTCATCGCCGGCCAATGGTGCCAATCCAAAATGGGTGCAAAGTGCCTGATAAATTTGCAAAATTTGTTGGCCAATCCGAGGTTGGGTGGATGTGGAGGACATCCCTTCAAGTAATTCAATCAGCATTGGCAATTCGGAATCGCTGGACCAAAATGGAGGCAAAGAAGGATCATCCTGCAATTTTTTATAAACAATATTAAATTTTGCATATGTTTCAAAAAATTTGATATTTCTTTGTAAGATTGGTTACTAAAACAGAAACCAATAGTTGAAATCAATGGCTGTTTAATCTCTTCCTGTGAATGGCACCCCTCCCGTGTTGCTTAGGAGAAAAATAAGGATTTCTTTTGTAAATTACAATAAAAACTAAAAAATTTTTTACTCGTCTCTACCAGCGCTCGCTTACATTTTTGTGCTTATTTCTAGCGTAATTTTCGTCAGAAAACATTGTAATTTTTTGAAAATTATCGGTGTATTAAACTTAAATATCATCAAATATTTGGCTACGCATCCCAGTGGGGGGTGCTGAAATTTTCGGCATCCCCCCTTGAAAATTTTAGAACCGCCATTGGTCGAATAAATCTCATCTTTTTGGAAATTCGCCTAACGATTAATTAAATATTCTACTTCATTCTAGAAATTTTATTTTAGCAAATTAGTAAATGGGTTTTTACAAGAGAAAATTCGGAATTAATTTTTATAAATTAATTAATGATTAGTGGCAAAAAGAAACCTGAAAATTGGCGAAAATCTTTATTTGTTGCTGACTCCCATTGTTGTCATTGATGAATTTGGCCGAAAGTTCGTCAGTATTTGCTCTGAGTATCTGGAAATTTTTGTTTTACGGCTTTTTTGAGTAAAATATTTATCAAATTTTGGGGAGAATTTCTTCCGTTTTATAATTCAAAAATTGTACTTTTGCAAATTTTAATCAAAATAAAGAAACCTGAAATCTGGGATGATCCTTTGGGAACAGCTGCTGCATTTTGGCAATCTCTTCCATTAGCAGTTTTTGTCGCTGTGAACTCATTTTTAAGTTGTTTATTGGCTGATTAGGCAAGAATGGCGAAATTTAATAAAAATTTTTGAGAAATGATAGCTAGAAAAATTTAAGAAATTGTTTTGTTTTATGATGATGATGTGATGAGCTTTTATCAATCTAAAAACGAAGAGATCGATAGTTAAATCAAAAACACTAATATTTTCATAAATGTCTTCAGTGAGTAGATAATAATTAGAGATCGGATGGTACGGGATCCCGATCGGGATTTTTCGGGATCCCGGCTCGGGATTTTTCGGGAATCCCGTACCGTGGTACCGAACGAAAAATTTTTTTGCTTTTTCGGTACCTATTCGATACCGGGATTTTTCGGGAATCCCGTACCGTGGTACCGATCGAAGTGCCGTGCCGATCTCTAATAATAATAATAATAATAATAATAATAATAATATGAGATGAGTAATGTGATTTCTGTGGTGGGTGCGGGCTATGGGTGGTATTGTTGATTTATTAAAAAATGGTAATGGAAACATTTAAAACATGGAGCTTTTTGTGTACACTACAAATTCAAATTTATTGCCGACCCCAAGTCCCTGCCCAAGCATGTTCAGTAATAAAAAATCGATAATTGCTTGAGGTAATTTCCCCCAATTCGATCCGTATCCGTATTGATTGATGGCCTCTTATTTTGGCGCCTACCGGTATATAAAGCGGCTACTGCCTAAAAAAGTTTATTAATTCTAGAATAAGAAAGTGAATAATTTTCGCATAAAAAAATAGAGATGAAGATGATACATATTCATTCATAATCAATATTCATAATCATATCATTTTCATTTCATCATCATCAGGCATATTCTTTCAAAATTAATTCAATTTTAGCATATTTTAAGCATAGAAAACATAAATTCCAATCATATTGACGTAAAATGTCGAACAAAATTCTGAATATTTGCCAAAGCAAGCTGAAGGAATCAAAGTAAGGAAATTATCCAAATAATACATATTAATTCACATTTATTCTTCAGGTCAACTTTCATTTGGATGGTGAGTTTTGATTTTTGCTTTATAAAAACGATCATGCTTAATTTTCAGATAGAAAATTTTCCTGACCGTTTAAACCAATATTTGGACTCCGGAATTTTCAGGTAAATTCATACAAAAAATTTAAATTCAACGTTCATTTGTTTCAGGTCGACTTCCCCAAATGGCGATACGCTGGGGTGGGGTCTTCGCATTTACACATCCACATCCTTAGAAGCTCCTCCTTATTTTGGAATTTCAATTCACCGTGTTGATTCTGCTACTGAAGTTTCGGCAAAAATCAAATTCATGATCCGGAATTCCGCAGGAATGGATGTGATCGAACTTAGTTTTGTCATAATTTTTTAAAATAATTTTGTTTCTTTTAAGCAATCCCAAATCGCATTTACACCAATTGTCATCCTTATCAACAACAGCCCATTTACTATTTAATCAGCCGCAATGAACTTCTTGATGTTCGCAATGGATTGATGCAGGGCAATCAGCTCACAATTGTTTTCGAAGTTACTATTTTTGGCAAACCATCGGTAAGAATAAATTTTAATCAATAATACAGAAATTAAGTTGGAAATGCGATCTTCAATTTTCGATGAATTCGAAGTACCGGAATGCAGCGGAATGGAGGATCTGGGCAATTTATTTGAGCAGGGATTATTCGCTGATTGCACCATCATAGCTGCTGCAGATGGAACAAAATTCAATGTGAAATAAAATTGTATAAAAAATTAAATCAACTTTTTAAGGCACACAAGGGAATTTTGGCCTGCCGTTCCCCAGTTTTTCGGGCAATGTTCGAACATGGAATGATCGAAGCCAAAGGAATTGTCAAAATTAAGGACATCAAATCACCGGTACTTGAACAAATGATTCGATTCATGTAAATGAATTATTTAAAATAAATAAAAATATAAATTATATTTCAGATACAGCGGGAAAGCACCAAAACTGGGCGAAATGACGGAGGAATTGTTTGAGGCCGCAGACCAATACAAATTGGACCGATTGAAGGCAATCAAAGTTATTTGTATTATAAATTTTTTGTATTCAGATTCTCTGCGAAAGCGAATTGGCCAAAACTATGAGTAATGAGAATGTCTGTGAATTGCTTGTTTTGGCCGATCAGCATTGTGCCAACAATCTCAAGACATATGCCATCAAATACATCCAAATGAATGCAAAAGAGGTAAATACAATTTAAAATAGAAATGCAAATTTTCCACCTGGGTCTCGAAACAAGTTTTCTCGCTACATATAGATTTTAATAGCTGGGATTAAATTCTAAAACAAATCGATTTATCGAATGGACCTATTCTTAAATCCCTAAAGGGTATCCACAAAGTATCCTCCAGCCGTCAGCCGATGGTTTAGGATTTTGGGCAATTAATTTGCTTGAGTGGCATCTAAATATAATTTTTTGCCAATTTAAAGGTGATGAAATCCATTGGATGGAAAATGGTAATCAAGGGAAATCATGCGGAATTGATGGGACAAATTATGAAAGCATTTACGGAGTAATCAAAAAGAAAGAAGAATAATTTTAGCATTTAAAATGTTTTTTTTTTGAGAACAGTTCTCATCACCATATTATTCCCAAATATTTTTTTTCGAGCCTTTTGGCCTTGATTGCCATTCCCATTTATTTATTCCAACGGAATGGCACATTCAAAAGATTTGTTTTCCAAATCCATGTTCTTATTTTTTCAATTTTTGCATAAAATTTTTCCTTATAAATTTTTTTATATTATTCACCATTTATGGAAATTTATATTTCCATCTTTCCATTTCTTTATCAATTATAATTATAAATAACAATGTTACTAATTCCAATATTTTTGATAGCAAAACAATCAATAAGTGGAAAAAATGAAGAATATTATATCAAAAAGTGCTCAGATTTTTATGCGACGATTTTATTATGGAAATGCAACAGGCAATACAAATATTTTTTCATATTGCCAATTTTATTAAAACTATTCCAATTTTTAATTTTAGTTTCGGAAGTGATGTCAAGCAAGCCGAAAATATTGGTAACTGATTCAACAGTGAAGGTGCCAAAATTGCATGAATTGGGCGAACTGTGCCAATATGGTTAGTCAAAAAATAAAACTAATAAATTAATTTTAAACTTTTAGAAAATGAGGGACAAATGCCACGAGAAATTTTGCTTGAGAAAGTCGTCGATGTGGATGCAATTTTCTGCCTTCTCAGGGATAAAATCGATAAGGAATTTTTGGATAAAGGTGTTTAATTTTGTTTGATTCATTTTTAATTAAATCAATTTGTTATTTTTTAGCAACAAAATTGCGAATGATTGGCACAATGAGTTGGTTTTATTGATATTTACTAATAATTACATTATTATTAGGCGTTGGTCATGAACACATCGATTTAGCGGAATGTTGGAAAAGGTTGAAAAATTGATGATTCCAAAAATGATTAATTTTTAGGAAAATCCGAATTGGATACACTCCAGGTTTTTTCAAAAAAATAAAACACACAAATAAATTTAACCAATTAGGTGTCCTGACTGAAGCAACTTCAGAACTTGCACTTGCCCTTCTATTGGCCACCGCAAGGAAATGTTAGTGATTATTCATTTTATTTTATTTAATAAATTTAAATTAATTTTTCAAGTGCCTGAAGCAATCCAATCGGCCAAAAGGTTTTTAAACCAAAAATAAAAGTTCTAACAATTATTTAAGTGGTGGATGGAAAACTTGGTCACCCTATTATATGTGCGGCAAAACATTGATTGATTCAACAATTGGCATTTATGGACTTGGAAATATTGGCTCGAATATTGCCGAAAAATTGTTGCCATTTAAACCTAGAAAAATCATTTACCATAATCGGCATAAAATCAAAGGTTTATTAATTTTAAATTGTAATTTTGCATCAGCTTTTTTAGATTGTCCTTATCAATATGTTCATTTTGATCAACTCCTTCGCGAGAGTGATTTTCTCATCATTTGTGCAAAACCATCGCCGAGCAATATTCGAATTTTCAATGAGAATGCATTTTCTCAAATGAAAAATGACTCAATTTTGATCAACATTAGCAGGTTAATTATTTCTTCAGCAACGGAAATTTATAAATTATTTATTCAGAGGAATTCTAGTGAATTTGAATGATTTGAAAAATGCATTGGAAAATGGCAAAATTGGAGCGGCCGGTTTGGATGTAACTGACCCAGAGCCATTGCCAACTGATCATCCACTTTTCCAAATGAATAATTGTGGTTTGTTTTATTATTAATATTTTAAAACTTATTTAAAATTTTAAGTCATTTTGCCTCATATTGGTTCAGCCACTTTTGCTACCCGTGATTTGATGGCATCAACAACAGAGGAAAACATTTACAATTTTTTGACGGAAAAGCCGATGATCGCAGAATTATTGCCAGAGAAATAGGCTGAATTAATGATGTGTCAAATAAAAATTAATGTGATGTCATTTTTGTGATTTTAATTTAGGATTAATTTATTGTGAATTCCACGTCTACTATTTGAATAAAATATTTTAAATTTATTTTAATAAGTAAATATTTTGTTTGATTATTCATTCTATACTAATATTTCATAAATTTCCAATTATTATTTTCTCAAATATTTTGTTGAGTTGAACTGATTATAAAAATTATTTATCAATTATCATTTATCAAAACTAGTTCGGGGTGTTCGCCCTTCGAGCGGTTTTCTCCGGCCTTCATTGCTCAAAAAATTTTTAAGCCCAAAAAAGTATGGACATTTTTGGGCAATATTGCTGGCAATATATTGCGGCAATTTTTTAAGAAGAAAATAAATAAGTATGGACAAGACCTTACAAGTCTCAATCAACCACAGCGAACGCCATTCTTTTTTTTTTCCTTCAACACCGCCTAGAGCAAAAAAACACAAACACGACGCAAAACGTAGCGGTAATAAGAGATTTAAAATTATTTATTGGATACCAAGAATAAATTTCAAGCACGCGCAGACTAAACTATAAATTGGTTGGTTTTTAGGAAATCCTAAAAATAGACAGACGAAAATTGATTTGGATATGTAAATACTCTAAAATCCCGACTTTTTCAGTAAAATGAACTGCACTATCATTTTAAAATAAAACTACTTTAATCCGTTTTAATTTTCATAAAACACAAATCTTCATCTTTTAAGCAACTTTTGAGAATAAATTTCCAATTAAAATCATTTTCCTTAAACAATGGCCACTTCATCAAATTTTTGCGGCAATTGTGGTTCAAATCAATTCAGACTGGATGAAGGCTATTACTTTTGCAATCAATGCGGCACACAACAAGAGGTTTTAATTGAATAATAAAGAAAAATTAAAAGATTTATTCAGAGTCGACGTGAAGTTGAACACGAAATCAGCGATGGTTTTAAAATTGGAAAAAAGATGACCAAAACGAAAGGGAAAAAGGAGAAGGAAGCAAAAAGCCGAGAGGTTTGGATTTTTACATTAAAGTTATTTTGTAATTCTCAGTGGGAAATTGCAAAAATCTATTGAAAATGGTGGAAAGATTTTAACGGTTCAGTGGTTTGGCCTAGACCACCAAAACTTATACCCAATCAATAGTTCCTTTCAAGGACGCATTGTTTGATAACGATTTTGCATAGGTTTAACCATTTTTAGATTAATTTTAAACCAAAAACCTAAAGATGGTTTAAGCCGTTTAATACCCTTCCTTTAATTTTGACCAAACCATGTAAAATTATTAACCTATGGACACTTACTTAACAACAGTTAACAAGATTTATCGATGATTATAAGATTTGGGGTCGTGAAAAGCCACTAATGCTATCTTTTATATAAATCTGAATTCGATTTATTTCCCACAAATTAATCAATAAAATTATCTCGTCAATATTTATTTGTATTTTCAGCGAACTAAAAAGAAATTGCGTGCTGATCCGCACATTTCTGAACGAGCAATGTATGGCGACGATTATCCCCGGTGGCTGGATTCAATTGGGACACGATTATGCACTGCAAGCAAATTAATGGCAAAAATGTCGAAAACAATGGTTCAAGATTTTCGGGCACCTCCTGAATGTGTGGTCAGTTTTAAAATTTTGTCAGTATCGTGTCATTTTTGGCAATGCTAACATTTGTAAATGTTGGCATTTGCTTACCAAGATTGGCATAAAATTGAAAAAATGGAAGTCAAATACTACAAATAATCTTTTTTAAGGATTATTGTCGCCGCCTCTTCTACACATATTTGGCCAAGGCCGGGATAGCATTTTGTGAAGAAGAAATAGCCAATGATGATGAAATTGAGACTTTTTGCCCGCTAATCAAATATACACAAATGTAAGAAATTTCAGAAATAATTTTCCAATTTTTAATTAAACATTTTTTAGGGAAATAAAGCGGATGAAAGCGGAACATCAAAAGGCCGAATTGGAACGTGAGAAGCGAATTAAAAAGAAACTTTTTGATACCAGCAATGTTTGGGAGCGGATTCGGGTTTGTTACTGAATTCTAAAATATAATTAAAATAAAAATATAAATTTTTTGGGCCTGATTCAGTCAATTTAATTAAAAAGGATAAAATTTTTCAGGAAGAGAAAAGGAAGCAATTTGATGACGATATTGATTGGGATAAAGTCGAAGGAGCAAGCCAAAGGGAAGCTGAAAGACCTTTTGGACGAATTGAAACCAAATTGACAAATGAAGCAATTAATCGGGTTAGAATTTAAAAAAATTAATTAGTATATTTTTACTTGATTACTTGCTTAAATTTTATAACCCTTTTTTGTCCATTAGTAAAAAAGAAAAATCAATTTTTTTTTTATTAATTTCAAAATTATTTTAGGCATCAATGATTTATTTGGGCATGGATTTGTTACTCTGCATCGTCTATTTGGCTTCGCAATTGACCGGTTGCGAATGGATTCTCCTTTCCGATATTTTTCGGTTAGAAATTAATTCCAATAATAATTTTAATTCCCACAAAATCTAATAAAGTTGGTACCGTGAAGGCCGTTTCAATATTTCCCATACCCAACATTGCGCCCTCGATTTTGCCACCTCCTGGCTCCGAGACCGAGAGGCGGGAACCTTCCTTTGGGCAGCCGATCGGCGATTCTACGGACGAACAACAAGAAATGGACGGGGCATATATATTGCGGTTGGTTTTGCATTGAAAAAATTTTAAAAGTTCCAAATTTTAAAGGAAAAATACAAATTAGGTCCAGAGAGGGAATATTCGGATTAACAAAAAAAACATCCTACTAATTATAATTGGATGATTTATAACTACGAAATAAAATTCCTATTTAATAAAAAATAATTTGTTCTTTTTTAAATGTTCCATATCCTATTTTAGGCAACTTAAATAAACTCGAATTATTAAATTTTTACATAGGTCCAGCCAACCAGTGAATCCTTTCGAGTACTTGCCTTCCTCACCCAACATATTGCAATTCCACGATCACTTCAAATCATGGATTTTGATAAGGTAAATACAAAAAATAATTAACACTATTATTCAAATTTTTTATAATATTATATATAAATTGAATTAAATTTAAAGGTTTTGGCCCGTTTTGTGTACAATTTGAATTTGCCGAGTCAATTCCTCCAAAATTTGTCCACACTTCTTGACATTTTGTTGCCTGTCAATTTGGACATTGGCCAGGAACATTTCAGCCATATTCAGCCAATTGATCCTGGGTAATTAATTTTTACTAATTTTAAAGAAAAACGTTGGAAAATAAATCAATTAAAATTGGCAGACTTTTTGATCGTCTATTATGGGCTTGCAACTACAAACGCAGTATTGGCTATAGCAGTTTTTTGGAGCGAGCATTCCTCCCCGACCATCGTCAATTGCCATGGGATCGACGCGGAGTGGAACAACAAAAGACGAAGCGAAGAGAAGGACCAAATGCGGAACAAATTCGTTCGGAAGGAGGAACAAAATGGCATTTGTATGGAATTTTAATATTAATTTATGCATTTCATTTATTCTTTTTTCAGTGTTCCTTTACCAGTGGAAGTGAAGGCGGCGGCAATTGTACTTTTTGGCCTAAAATTGTTTTTCGGATTGGATGGTGAAAGGGAATATCAAATGCGTCCAAAAAGAGGGAAAAATCAATCATCTCATCCATTCGACTTCCCCCAATGGTTGGCCCAGTTGGAACAACGAACACATTGTTGGCAAGGAACGGAGGCAAAAGCTGTTCTCGGCAAAAGGTAGGCTAGGGAAGGGAATTCGTTTATTTATAGTTACGGCATTCGTTCAAATTTTTATACATCCCATAATAAAGGTCCGCATCAAATATTCAGACAAAATTCAGATTTTTTAAGTAAAATTCATACATTTTTAAAATGTTAAAAATTATTGTAAATTGATCAAAACTCAAAACTAAATCTCAATGTAAAATTAAAAAAATTGATAGAACGTGGGAATTAGAAAAGATCTGGGATATTTTATGTTTTATCCGCATATTTATATATTTCATATTTTTGTTCAGTTTCAAAGGTGATCAAATGGAACGGACGGAACCGAATTTGCCAACGATGCGCTTTATTAAAAATTTTCAAGGCCGAGTCTTTGGAAAAGGTGGCACCATTTTTGGCTACAATCGCAACGATCCATTCCCTGGATGCGTGCCGAATACGGTTGGATTGATATCACAAGGAAATATTAATAATTAAATTTTGCAGATTTTCAATCGAGTCCAGCCCAAATTGTTCGAAGATCTTTTCCCCGCTTATTTCAAATCGAATGCGGCCCAGGATTTGGAAATTCAAATAAGAAATAATCCACAAATAGAAAAGGAGGCATTATTCAGTAATAATGACTTAAAATTGTTTTAATGATTCACATTTTTAAGCTCCTCTTCAATACCAGGCAACTTGTACCACGGAAAATTCATTGGAAGATCAGTCAAATTTGCTGGACAAAAATAAAGTGCATACATTTTTGCAACGATTTTATGTGAGTAAAAATAATAATTATTTATTATTATTTATTTATTTATAATTTTATGCCAATTATTTTTGAGTGATTTTTCAACTATTTTAATTTTTTATTTAAATTAAGGATTCCCATTTGGATTTGGAATTATCCGCTGCGGAAGATGACGATGAAATGAGCGAAATTGGCGAAGAGAATGTCAATGAAAATGCGGCAACTCATTTTCATAAATTATTCCCATGTTCGGATGCATATCAGGTGCGTTTTTATTTTAATTTACAAAAATATTATAAAATATTAAATTTAAAATTTATTAAATAATATTTTCAGCGTTTGCCGCCTATCCAAAAATTTAAATGCTTTGCCGCCATTTTCCCTCGAATTGATGAAAAAGGCTTTTTGGTGAAGAGTAAGAATGTATACCAAGTTCCAGTTCGTCTCAAATCTATTCCAATTTCGCCAATTTTGATGCATCGACAAATAAAGGTAAGAAATTTTGTGAAATTTGTTAAATTAATTTTTTTATGCAGAAAATAAATATTTTTACGATACCAATTTTAAAAATAAATTTTAAACATTTCCTAACTTAATTTTATTTAAGACGGCCCTTCAAATGGCCGAATATCAATTTTCTCCCTCATTTCGTGTACTTTTACGTCATTTTGCATTGTCCATTGCCGAGACTGAACATTTGCTTTATTTTGCCTTTCTCATGGTCGAATCAATGTTTTTTGACCGAAAAGAGTAAAAAAAACATTTTTAAATATTATTTTTAAATTTATTTATTTAGTTTTGCAAGATTTGAACAAGATTTTCGCCTGCATGGCCGTACAACATTTCGGACAAAACAAATTATAAATTCCGCCAAAACTCCAATGCGAGTTCAATATAGCCTTGAATTGGATAAATTTGGGAATGAAAATGAGGAAATGGAGAGGACAAACACAAAATTGCATGAATTTCGCTATAAGGTAGGATAAATCATAAATTATTTTATATTATAATATTATATTATTATTTTCAGCTTACACGTGCCAGAATTTTCCATTCAAGAAAGGGGCCTAATGAAAATGGCTTGGCCATGGAAAATGACGAAGATGAGGAGGAGGAAGAAAGTGAGGAAGAAGATGAGGAGAAAGAGGAAGAAAAGAGAGGACGCCGGCTCATTCAACAAACCATCACTTTTCAGAATCAACAACAAAAGGTGTGTATTTGTGGGAAATTTAAAATACATTTAAAAATTACCTTTTTATAATTGGGGAACGGATTTTTAGGTTTTAAAAATCAAAAAAAAGACGTGTTTATTAGCGTTTTTTTTTTTTGGTAAAATTTGCCAAAAATATCGAAACTTCAAAATATGTAATTTTTGACTTTTTATTTCATTTTTAATAATGAAATTTTCTTTCAAAAAGTGATAAATAAGTAAAAATGGGTCAAAAAAATTTAGAAATATCAATTATTTGATTTTAAAAAATAAAATCTTGGACACTTAATAGGTGTATAATTTGGAGAGTAAAAAATCTCAAAAATAAGTAAAATGATCATAAAATCAGGTGAATTCATTCACGAGGACTAATAATTTAAGAAAATTCTAAAATTACAATTAAATTAAAAGTCAAATACAAATAAAACTTATTTTAGAATCAAAATCAAATTGGCGAATCAGTCAGTGTTACCGAAACCGATGTCGATGAAGATGAATCTGCAGATGAGGACGATTCCATTTCGATTTCCTCCGATTCCGATTCCTCAATTGATTTGGAAATGGACGGTGAAAGAGGCAGCAGGGGCGGCCGCAATACTCGCCGAGGTCCTTAAAAATTTATCCCCTTTTTATTTATATTTTCAATTTTTGCAGGAAATGGGCCAGCATCAGTCGAATTTGACCCAGCCAAAAAGCAATTGACAGCCCGACTTATTTCATTGCCGCCGGTGGCCACATTTGCCCTTTGCTCCTTTAGGCAATGGTGATTTTTGAGCAATTGAACAATTATTTTTTTTAATGTTATTTTTTCAATTTGTCGATTTTCTCATTTTTTGTTGCATAAATTATTTTTAAATAATTGATTTTAATTTCAAACTATCATTGTTTTTGTCAATAATAATTTATTTAAAAAACTCACAAATATATTTAATTAAATTATTAAAGGTAATCCAATCCATTGAGTTTTTCTTAATTATCAAAAAGATATGCTCTGCTGATTTGGATGAAAGAATGAAAATTTTCTCATTCCTCAAATTTCCCATCATAAATGTTCATTAATCATTAGGTCCATCCCATCCATCTTATATATTCAAGCAGATTTTCTTCTCTTTTTACCCATTCCTATTCCTATTCTCATTCCAATTGCCATTTTCGGATGATGAACCCAAAATTATTCAAAAATGAACTCCAATATAAAAGGAATGAGAATGATTATTTTTTGTATTTTCTTCCAATTTATCTCCTCTTTTTATTCCATTAAATATGACTGACACAAACGATACTATTTTATCATTGATTTAAGAACAAAATTACAGCAAAAAATAATTTAATCTGTTGGCATAAAAAAAATTATTTGCACAAAAATGACCACAAAGGCAAAAATCATGGAGGTTTGTAAATTGGAAAAAATATTTAAAAAATATTAACCATTTTCTTCCAAAAAATTTAATGAAATTGCAGGGCCGCAACCGAATCCTCACTTGCTTGGCACTTTGTGGAGCTGAGCATAGGCAAGTGCTTTTGTTGGAATTGCAAAAAGAATACATCGCCAATTATGGGAGCTATTTGAATAAAGAGGTTTATAAAATATTGGAAAAAATTATTTTGAAAAATATTTCTATCGGTTGTGTTTACTTTTGACACCCCAAAATCACTCATTTTCCCCCAAAATTAGTCCTACGATTTTAACAACAGAAATAGTATTTTTTACAATTCTAACAATCATAAATGAATAATAAAATCCCAAATTTTAATTCAAATCTGCAAGTAAATAGGTAATCGATAAACCAATAAAAATAAACCATTTTTTTATAAAATTTCAAAAATTTAAATACAAAAATTTAATTAAGGAATTGCTTGCATTCTTTGGCGAAGGGAATATCAAAAGAGTTTTTGAGCGATTTATGAAGGACGATGTGATGTGGTGAGTCAATTTAAAATTAAAATTTATTTGAAAAACTACTCATCAGGTCGACCATCCCCGATGAAACAAATTCACTACTTTTGCGAATGAAGCGCTCATTGATGGGTTTGCCTTTGAAATAAATTTCGAAAAATTTGAAAAAAAAAACAATCAGAAGCCCTCGACGCATCACTTCGAATTGCAACATTTCATTTTTGGAGGAATTGTTCAAAAAGATTGAATGGAAATGTGCAGGAAACAATCAAAATGATGGCGGATTTGTGCCCAACAAAACAACAGAAAAAACAAAAATCGATGGTTTGTGAATTAAAGAAATATTTGTAGAAAAAAATGAAAATGTCAAAAAGATTGTAACGGTTCAGTGATTTGTCATGGACCTCCGAAACATACTTAATCAATTTTCAATAGATCTTGTCGAAATGTATTGTATAATAATGATTTGGATTATATAAAATTAATGCTAAATTAGTTTTAAACCAAATATTAAAATCGGTTCAAAAAAAGTTTAATACCCATTAATTTTAATCAAACCTTGACAAATTAATTAATAATCGACCCATTTTAATGAGATCTATATATTGTGTAAAGAGTTTGGTGGTCTAATACAAGGAATTGAACCACTACATTTTTCGACAAATTAAATTATATTCTATTTATTTTTAGGTATTAATACCACCACTAGCTGAAAACGATAAAATGCGTTTACAAGGAAAACCAGCATCATTTAATAATAATAAATATAAATGCATCAGTGCCAAAAAGAAATACAAAAATAAAAGCTTAGAGGTGAATTAAATAAAATAACTACAAATAAATGGTTTATATTTTAGGAATTACGCATGGCCGATTATTTGGCCGGACGCAAAATTAACGGAAAAGCAGCAAATGATTATACATCCTTTATTGGCCAACAAAATAAACTCCAAAATTTGGGTTTATTTGAATCATCACCATATGGATTTTGCCCAGCAGTGTTGCAAACTCCATTTTCCTATCATAACATTGACAACAACATCAAAGAGGA